>OX402011.1:3600000-4200000 GCA_947859395.1 Eupithecia insigniata | reverse complement strand
TATCTGCGGTTGGCACTTTACCGCTCGTGTATATGAGCACCACAACCGTAGTTTGCACACATGCGGCGCCTACGGTAATTAGCAAACCTGCTCTCATTCGTACGTGTCACGACTAGAGATTCAGGAAGTTATTATCATCAACATGTTCTCGTAAGTAATAACTAAAGCAGAATAGCTTCATTACTTTTGCTAGTTACTTTGATCTGTTTAGGAAAACTAGTTATGCTGTTATCCATTCTTCTTCGTAATCCTAACACTTTACGCTCTGACAAGAGTCAGAGCAGTCCTGGTCATATGGAAGCTACATTTTAAGGTTTTTGTTATTATAGTGCGAAAGCCCTAGCACTCAGGGTAAGTCCCCTCAAGTCCCGCTGAAATCGTACATTTTTTCGCTTTTCGCACGTCACTTTTCGCTTAACTATAGATCACAAGTAGCATTGCGTTACTATTGCATGCTATTGCGTTATATATGAGACGACCTCTATGGCGCGGCGGGCGAAGGTCCGCCTGCGACGCAGGAGGTTGCGGGTTCAATTCCCTCCTCGGGACAAATATTTGTACGATCTGCAAATATTTGTTCAAGGCGTTCTGGATGTTTTCTATGTATAATAAAAAAAATATATCTGTGTATCTAATTATATTATGTCTTATGTACTCTGCTTATCTTGGGGCTAGATAATGCTGTGTGAATTGTCCAGCATTATTTATTTATTTATTTATATAATTTAACTAAATAATGCCAGACGATCCACACAGCATCTTCAAGCTCCAAGCTGACTGATATACTATTTTAATACATTATTAAGTACGCAATTGTCGACGGAATAAATTTTAGTATTCACACTTATAGCTTCGTATGATTCTATTAGTGAATGCCTATTATTAGCTTTCTGGGTGTATTTAAATTTTATTGTGATAAATAAATAAATATACTTCATAGAATATTTTAAATAGATCGATATTTTTATATGAATGAATTTGAACGTGAAAACTACGTCAACGCATTCAGAAGTAAATTAAAAAAATGTGAACCATTTACATTGGAATTTTCAAATTCACAAAAAGAAACCGGGTGAAAGCATTACACATTCAAAGCTCAATCGAAACTGCATAAGGAAATTATTGAAGAAATTAAAAGCTTTAGGATAATTCAAAGAAAGCATGTAACTTATTCAATCCGTGTCTCGGAGAGGAAGTGCCCATCACGTAGCCAGACGGAATTAAATATACAATGTATTTGAGTCCCGCAACAATCACGGCGGATAGATATAATGGACTGTGTCTCATTTTACATAAAAATCATATTATTAATATCATGGTGTTTGTTTTAATTCTTTTACAATCAAAGAATAGAAACAAATTAGAACTAGTATTTACAATTGAAACAATTTAGCTAACTGCAAACAATTCTTTTAAGTTTAAGGTAGATATAGCGGTTTTAAAGTAGATATAGCTTTTAGCTGGGGGAATAATTATTATTTTAGTAAAAACAAAACAAATCGGCTTTCAAATCTTTCAAAATGAAAGGTTAGCGTTAAATTTGTCGGGGGGCCGAAAGCGATTGTCGCAATAAACTACAGACCTTAAAGAGGTCCACCTAAGACTAAAGAAAACCTACATTACATTATGGACCATAATTGTCGCTTCGTTTTTACGTTGTTTTGTTCTAAATAGTTTTATCAAATTTAAGTGTACAAAAAAGTATTTTCTATTCTATTCTATTTTATATATAATAAATACATTAATTCAACACTTTCATTGTCCATGACAGAAATATCCAGGTAGACCAGCTCATCATTGCGACGCGTGTGGATCGCACTGCAGTCTGCCCGGGCCGTGAATGGGTTATAGACACACGTAGGTGGTAAAGTTTCTGATTAGGATGATCCTCACACAACTCTACGCATAATTTAACAATAGAAAGGAATCATCAGTGAATGTTTCCTTCGTAGATATTTTATTACAGGTGTGTATTTTATCAGTCGTTATTTAAAAGAATGTTCTTAGAAAATTATTGTATATGCCGGTAGTATCTTCCAATGGGAACAATTAGAAAAAAAATATTCCTAAGAGCCTTTAAGTTAACTTTTATACCTACCTAAAACCAAATAAAACCAGAGACCTGTAAGTACATTTTCAGTCGTTATTTGAAGAAAAAAAAGAGAGTTTTAAAAACATTATAAATGGCGATAGTCTCTTCTAGTAGGAATGTATTATAAACATTTTGTATGAAAAAATAAATAAAACATTTATTCCTAAAGGACTTTAAGTACTTATACAGAGCTCTACCTAAGACCAGAGAAAACCAATAATACCTACCCGTAGGTATATTGACAGTCATTATTTAAAGAAAGTAGTCAGAAAAACATTGTAAATGAGGGTATTTTCCAGTAGAAAGGTTTAAAAACATATGTATTAGTAAATAAATTTACAAGTTTATTTCTGGATGTATTAAATAAGATATAGGGATATGATTTAGATCTAGTTTATTCACCAGTCTTAATTGTACTGACTTGTAATGCAGACGTGAGGGATCTCTACCCCGGCATTAACAGAGACTGAGCCTGACTGTATTAAAGATTTGAATAATTATTATTACTGTTTAATAAAAACTCTCACATCAAAAGCTCTGAACCAAAATATCAAAGACTTCCAAATCTTTTGTTGTCTTCTATTATGTCGAACAAAATATTGAATGACCTCGCTTAAAATATCTCAGACGAAAAAGTTGAGAGGGGAAGCGATAAATCTAATTAATTAGTCAATTTAGCTTTCTGAAAAGTTTGATTGGAAATTCTTGGCCAAGATTAAGATTCTGTGGAATACAGACTTGGAAAGTTTGGGATGAGTGCCGGCGTTAGAGAAAATATGGAAAGACTTAGAACTTTGTATGACTAGCACTTTACTTCGTACACTTTATATACATATGTATATGCGCTGCGCGTTCCTATAAGAGACAGATAATAAAATTAATATAATGACTAGATGCATATTAGTCATTAACCCTTGTCTAACAGCAACCAAAAAAATACACTACTTTTGTATATATTACACACTTTGTTTATGTGTGCTGCTGATGCCTGTCCCTACATTACTAACTTTTAAATAAGATAATAATACAGAGATCGATGAGTACAATACAACATTGTGAATAAAGTTAAGCCACACTACACATTTATACAGCCTGAAAGAACCCACTGCTAGGGAAAGCCAATAAAAGAGCCTATATGGCAGAGATAATAACTCATTAACCCGAAAAAATACACAAGCTACTTTTGAGTCTTCAGTAAAATATGTATATGAATTATTAGTGTATTCAATAAAATATACCTTTTCACAAACTTTCAGACAGGTGCCCGTCGCTAACGCGCAGCATGCCGATATATCTGAAACAATATTTCAGATAAAAAAAATCTAGAAAAACAGTTTATACCCCTATATATAAACAAAAATCAGATTAAATGCTTTTTAGGATAAACCGGAGCAGTTTGTCATATTTTCATGTTTTAAATAGATAACGTATGCTTGGATTATAAAAAACGAGTATGCATTTTGTAAAACCCTGAATAGTAAACCGTTGTCAATGCATAGGTACATATTATATCCCGTAAGCCGAGCAGCAAATGAATCTGAATCGAGCACGAAGAATGGAATTACACTAAACTACGTGGTACAAGTTCAGGCTATTTTCCGTAGATTAGCTGCCAGTGTATATACATCCTCAACGTAGGATATATACTTTTTCATCTATATGTACCAAAGCTATGTGCTTTAGATAAAGTTTGCTGGAGAAAGTTAGCGGAGCGTAAAACGTTTAGAGCGATTGAAGAAGTTAATCTTCTACTAGTTAATCAAATCTTGAAATAAACAAATTATAGAGATCGTTTTGATTGAGAATGATTCAGAGTTAGCTACTATACCTGCACTGCTCTGTAGAAGAAGTTATATTACCAAACTTGGCATTCCCCAATGTGTTCCTCCACTGTGTGGATACAACAATTGATTTTATCCTAATTAATATTTAATATTATTGTAATCTAATTTGTTCCAATCTAATTAATGTTCATCACATTTTTATTTTTATTTTATGCTATGGATTTTATTATCTGAAAATAAATAAATACAATATGATTGCCAAAAAACAAATTAGGGATTTTGTTTATTTGGCTAATGTGTGGTTGTGTAGTATTTTTAGTTTTAACTCTTTAAAAAATAACTATATGATCTAAATTATAAAGGCATTTTATTGCGGAACACGAAAAGCAATAGGTAAACAAACTCTGCTTACTGGGTCTATGCATTGACCATATATTATGCCTACTAAAACTTTAAACTTATACTTAAAACTTCTAAAAAGCGCTTTACTCTTTCGCTTTCTGTCTACGTCAAAGCACAGCTGGCAACATAATGCTCTAATAAAATTGCAGCGACAGTTACAGATGACGGCAACCCTTTGATCTATTCCACAGTCGCCGGACTAATATCGCGCTTATTGCCTGAGAATGAGAACGTACTTGGACTGATTTCATTAAATACTCTTCATCTATGAGAATGAGCCTCAAGCTGTTGGAAATTTGTTCTTAATTTTAATGTAGATTCATGACAAATTCCGTCTGGTTAATCTTCCACAAGTGTTTTTGTATTTAATCAAATCCTACATCCTACTAATTTTATAAATGTCAAAGTTTGTGAGTATGGATGTATGGATGTTTGTTCCTGTTTCACGCAAAAATTACAGAACTAATTGGAATGAAATTTGGTATGTGTATAGTTTGAGACCTGGAATAACATATAGGCTATTTTTTATCCAGATAAATCGCGGACAAAGGCCGGGCAGCAGCAAAGCAGCTAGTGTTTTATAAAAATTATAATAATCTTGAGACATTTTTGTCGTTTATTGTACTTAAGTACGGTAATCCTACTAATATTATAAATGTCAAAGTTTGTATGGATGGATATATGGATGATTATGCTGAAATTTGGTAAGGGTATAGTTTGGGACGTAAATTATTTGAAAATGATTCCATCAACTTCATTAATGTACGCAATATAAGACGCTGCTATGTCATTATTGTCTATTCTACCCTAGAAAATAATCCATGTGCTTGGCCTACTGTTTGTAAAGTTGTATTCGTAGAAGAACCAAAGTTACTCACATAGCTCTCAGAATTAGCAGGCTGAAGTGGCGATGGGCAGGCCATATAGGTCGTAGAAATGATAACCGTTGGGGAGTAAAGGTTCAATGCAATGCGATGTAATGCGAAACGGAGTGTAGGAAGACTTCCTACTCGGTGGACTGACGATATTGTAGCGGTCGCAGGGAGTCGTTGGATGGAGGCGGTTCAGAACCGCTATTTGTGGCGTCGTTTGGGCCTATGTTCAGCAGTGGACGTATACGGGCTGATGATGATGTTGGTGAACTCGAGTCTTAGTATTTTTGAAAAGTAGGTAACTGGCTTATCAAGAAACAATGTAAAAAACTTTCACAGAATTACAGCAACGAGGATACCAAGTGTTCGGAATTATGGGGAATTTATTTTATCGTTCCTACAACAGTGCAGCTATACCTACCCACATTATTGCAGAACACTATAAATGTGTGGGACTATTAATGGGAATTTTCTGTTTGAGATGGCAATGCAGGTGGAGAATTCCTGTGCCAAAATGTAAAACTCATGTTTTCAATCAGGTGTAGGTAACACAAACTAGAACCTAAAACATGCTTTGTAATTGTAATTCTAGTCAATCAACCACACCTTAAAAGGTAATTTCAATAACAAATCATACTTAATAACTTTACTTGGAAAACAGACCTTTAGAACAGGCGCAACAACCATAATTATTTACCGGATAATAGCGCCCGTCACAAATATGTACCACTTTACCACACTTTACTTTACCATACCTAGTAAATGACTAATAACGCTAAGGTTGATCGAGAGCATTATGCAAAATATGGTTAAACTGTTTAGAATATGTATTTAGCTGATATAACGCAGGAAGTGCTAAACTATTAACTCTGAGGTGGTTCTGGGGTACAGAACCACCGCTGTCTCACAGCTCAAGGCGTTCACGCCTTGAGCGCAAAATCTCTTGCTCCCCTTGTAAGACATTCATGTCTTACAAGGGGAGCAAGAGATTTTACCAGTGGATGGACAGTAGCATCCTCCGGAGTACAGATTACCTTCACTGCTATTACCAATTTGTAGTTTTTTTTATGCTTCCTTTTTATCTACCATCGGCTGTTCAGCCATAATTAGATCTGGTCTTGGGTGGAATATTCAGTTGCTATTCCAGTGAATAGCACCATCTTAATGTTGGGACACTTCAGTTCCTTTGGTCTAGGTTTAGAATATGCCATCTCATGAGGCGTTTAATGTGGTCCTTGTCTCGAAGTAGGTCTTTAGCCAGTGTGTTGATGTGGTTATATAGTCTTACTTTGTACTTTTTACTGTAGTTGTTTACTTCTTCCATTATGGTCGGCATTTCTAGGTATTCATGGAAATCCATGAAATCCATGAATATAAATTGACTGAGAAAACGTAATGTCCCAAACGTCTAAAATCGACAAATTACCTTGCAAAACACACATGATGAACGCTGCGACGCTCGCGAACCTAAGGTGATTATAACAAAAGTTACAGTGGATTGTTGACTTCTTCGATTAATGAACATAGGTCTCCCTTAAAAATCGCCACAATGACCGGTCCTGCGCTACCAGCTTCCAGCGGTTTCCCTAGACTTTCAGTTTAATGGAGTCTGCAAACCAAAGTCGACGACACAGCCCGGCGGGTTGATGCGATATTTTAGTGAAGGCAGCTGACAGTGTTTTGTCAACTTGTCGGCGGTCGACTTTGGAGTGAATGATAATTTACCACGTATCTGTCCATCATTATTTATTTATTTACCTTGTGAATTGACGTATGCCATGGAGACGGCCGTGAGAAAGATCTTGATCTTCAACCAGAGCTCTACCCTGCCGCCGCTCTTTAGGTACTCTAGCGGGCTCATAGCGACACATTTATTATCATATCTGCAAAACCAAAAAAAACACGTTATTAAGGAAAAGTAAGTAGGTATTTTAAGCATATCACCGTCCACAGCCTTCTAACAGCCTTCTAGCAGCGATTGCTGAAGATCTAAACGGCCGACTCCTGCGGCATTGGGTAGGGATGCATTCGGTGCTTGCGACCTACACCTGGCACTGAGTGCATACCTGCCCGTGTCAAAGGGGTTGCTTAGTAATTTATATATAATAGTATGCTTTGTCCATGTACCTAGTAAGTTTTTTTTTAATTGTATTTCCTGTTTCTTTTCATATGGACCACCATTACGGGTCTGAAATAAATGATTTTTATTTTATTTTATTTTATTTTATTTTATTAAGGTAACATAAGATTGTTTTGCGTTTAAGTACCGAAATTTCTGAAATGTTGATAGATAACGAGCAACAACAGCGACTAGAAATGGCAAGCGATTCTTTGTGAAAAAGGAAAGAATTAACAAAATATCGAAACTAATATTTTCTCACGAGGTTCAATAGCTAGGTACCTATGTGATAAAATAACCTCGATTGAGATGAGTTGAAAAGCCAGAGCACCAATCTTTATATTGAAATTTCTGAAATATGTATATAAGCCACGTTATACCAACGCTCTACAAAATAAATAACTGCAGACTTAGACTAAACATTTCGCATTTACGATATGAAAAGTCGACTAAAGGCTAATAAAATTAAAGAATGAAAATTAAACGCATATCTTTTTATTGCTATGTTGGGGTTGAGGCTAATTAAAAAGCTCTTGTTTTACCGATGCGGGTGCGGAGCTTGTGGATTAACTTTATGGGGGTGATGCATTGTTGGGGCGTCAGTTTTGCTAAGTGCCAGTTTTGTAAACTCTATGACTTGTGGCTGCATGTGTGTTTTGTGTTTGTGTGGTACAACAAAGAGTTATCTATTTATCTATCTGTATGAAGCGATGAGTAGGTATTAAAATAGTGATTTAATAAAATTACAAATAGATATAATACATTTTCTTTAACCCTATAGAATGATCCAGTGTTGCTAGGTAGTTTTAGGTGGCTAAGTCGTTCCCTTTCCCGTTTGTACAATTTTTTTTTTAATTATTATAAGGTTTGTTTTTAAAAGACTTCGAAAAAAGGACAAGATTCTATGTGTGGCCGTATATTTTTTTTCACTTCTCTTGCTAAAAAAGTGTATCATAATGGTGTAGCTTAGCGGGCCTAAAACTCGAGTTTAATACCTCGGGCTAAAAAGTATTTTTTCTTGTTAATTATTGTCTAAAATCATCAGCCCGTACAAAGCATTCGTTCTCTTACATAAAAACTCGACTTCTTGGTGCTCCGTCAATCTTTTTTTTTGGAAATAGAACCGTCTTGGTAATGTTTTATGAAGGTTGATTCTTCCCTTCACGGTAGAATGCGAACTGTTTCGTTGCGGGTTAAATAGAGATTTAAAAAAAAAGATGATATTGGCGCTAAATCTCTAGAATTTTCTTCATTCCAAATCACAAACTTTTACGTTTAACTTCCTGACTTTTACTTGCAAATTGTGAACGTGAAAAATGTCATCAAGTGATAGTGAAGATGCTAATATGCAAATGGAAGAAAAGGGCAAAGAAATAATTATGAATCTGTTGCCGACAAAATCACGTGGAATATATTTAAAGAGTTAAGAAAATTTTATGAAATGGACAGATGAGAAACGTGTGGATTCTTTTACAGAAGGCGTTTTTCTCACTTGTTTTGATGAATTATCGAAAAAATTCAAATCGTCGACTCTTTGGAGCACATTATTCAATGTTAAGAATGACCTTACAAACGAAACACGACGTCGATATTAAAAAATATGTAAATTTAACGGCTTTACTGAAGAAATTGTCCACTGGATACAAGGCAAAAAAATCGAAAGTCTTGACGACACAAGAAATCGAAACATTTTTAAATAACGCTCCAAATAAACAATACTTGGCAACAAAGGTAACCTACTTATGTACTCTACTCAAACTAAATAAATAGATACCTACCTACATACCTAAATTATGTACCTAGGTTATTACGATTATTAACACACTTATTTTTTTGTTCAACAGGTTGCTTTAATTTATGGAATCAGCGGTGCATGCAGAGGAATAGAGCTTGCCAATATAACGCTAGAAGACGTTGAAACGGATACAAACCTACAAGCTGTGAGTCTGCCGAACACGAAAACAAACAAAGAGCGTAAATTTGTCATCAGTGGAGAATACCATAATATATTTAAAGCCTATCAGGAGTTACGTCCCACTAATGTTTCAACGAGAAGATTTTTTCTAAATTATCAAAATGGTAAATGCACAAGGCAAGTCATAGGCAAAAATAAATTTGGTAACATGCCTTAAGATATTGCCACTTATCTAAAGTTACCAAATCCGGAACTCTACACGGGCCATTGTTTCCGCAGAACATCCGCGACTCTGTTGGCGGACTCTGGTGCGAATATAACGACATTAAAACGGCACGGTGGATTGAGGTCCGATCAAGTGGCTCAATGTTATATAGAGAACTCTATACAAAACAAGTATCACGTCACGCAGCGGATTACGGAAGGAATCAATATTCTACCAAACATTACAGAACCCCAAGCATCTACATCGCGGGAATGGATGAATATGTCAACTCAGCTGAAGCCGCACTCAGATCTTAATAATGCAGGAAACTCAAGCATGAGTCGAGTCTCTCCAACTTTTACTCCACAACAATCAACTCAAAATATTATCACATCCCAATCACAGAGAACCGAAATAAAATTGCCCGGGAAAAACATATCACTAAACATTCAAAATTGCTCTAACTGCACATTTAATTTTTAATAAAATTTCTGAAAATTGTCTAATTTTGAATTGTTTTATTTTCTCGCAATCGAAGTGAAAAGTAGAGTGTTTTACTCGGGCCAAAACCACCCATTATAACTCGGTCTTGTCATCCTCCCTCGCTACGCTCGGGAGTATAACAACCTCGTATATAATGGGATGGTTTAGTCCCTTGTAAAACAATCTACTATTATATAGTACGTCGATTTCTCCGTCAATTATGGACCGATTTTGTTTTTTTTTTTCTCTATAGGTATATTGTACAGAAAATGATCCCAATATGATCCCATACATTTTATTCCCGAGGGATTAGTATTGGTCCCGCAAAACTCAAAAACAGTGAAAATTTAAGTATTCGTAGTAGGTTTTTTCAAAACAATCATTTTTGTAAGCCATACTTCCATCATGTATCCGCCCGTGGCGGCGGATACCTTGATCGATGACGCCATATTGACTATAACAACTTCTGACTCTTCTTTTTGACTTGTATCCGCTAGGGTACCAACAACTTGCTTGTCAAAGTATCTAATAACTCTAAGGCTCCCAAAAAGTTAGGGATACAAGTTGTTCAATTCATTGGCACTTGTACGCGAAACTTTTCGTACAAATCACGCGCGAGTTCAACGTTTTATTTCACTCGCGGAGCCAAGTTTTGAACTTGGAACTGTTGAAGTTTCACATGGCTATTACCAAGGAGGTTTTATAACCTTTTACTAAATATTCGAAAATTAAAAGATTAATAAAAAAAAATGAAGGTTTATGAAGGTTGTACTGCGAAGCTAATGAAAACTCCACAAAACTTGTTCTACCGTTAATTGTCCCAATTTCATAAAGGAAAATTTTAAACTCTAGTACCTAAATGGAATCGAATAAGAGTAAATTTACTAACGCGTTTTTTTTCAGGATAATAAGTACTTACCTACTGTACCTAGTATATATCCAGATAAATACATAGCCTGATCTTTTCAGTACCTAGGTATAAATAAATCGTTTATTATGTAACCAAAAAACAAATGGATGAATGGTTAAAGAATGAAAACTATGCTATCTGAAGAAGTTTACAAACTGTGTCGTAGATAACAACGCCCTCCTCTGAATTTATTTATTTATTTAACAACTTACAAGGTAAACCACTTATATCTAGACAATAGAATTTGGAATTCCAAAAAAATTTAATTTGAAATTACAAAATATGTATAGTTAATTAAGGTAATTATTTTAAATTACATAAGTGCTATTACGATACGATTCGATACGATACGAATATTCTTTATTGAACACCAGATAAAAACAGAAACAGGCAAGGAAAGACAAAGACAGAACAGAACAAATGAGCGATCTCTGCCAGGCAACCTTTGGATGGACAGGAAGTGATAGAACAAGTGTAGACGGTGGCGTGTTTAACAGAATAATATTTAGTTTGAACATAATTTAACAGATACTGATAGCTATAAATACATGTATTATAAATATATACTATATCTACTATATAACTATACCTAGATACTCGCTAGTATCTAGGTATAGTTTTGGCGTGAAGAAGTAACAAACTTCCAATCATCAAAGTTTTGCATTTATAATACAATACTTTATTATATGATTCCTTCAAATAAATAATTTGCTTACTTACTTACTAAATAAAATGGAACTGTGTATTCTCCTAGACTTGATAAATTACCTATTCTATTAAGTACCCGCTCGTAGCTCCGTAGCACCTGGGGTACTAATGAAACATTGCTACGCGCGTAGCAAACCTACGGATTCTTATTCACGATAATATTATTTTTATGGAATATTTTTGTTAGGTCTTTAAAGCAGGCCTATGTCCAGCAGTGGAGTGGACGTATGAAATGATCATGCTATTTTTGTTTATAAATGTAAATTCAAATTGAATATGCACGTAATAAAGATAGCTTAAACTAATTTAAGTATTTTACCACACCTATCATCATCATCAGCCCGTACACGTCCACTGCTGAACATAGGCCTCCCCCAAACAACGCCATATCTATACATATACATAAATGGTACATACCAGATTCTACGAGTAATTAGGTACAATTCTATTTTCAAATTGTATTATTATAGTGATCGTCGGGTCGGCGCGTGATTTTTTTGTAGATTTTAATTTATTCTGCTTTCTTCAAGGAATTAAACTAGCGGAAAAATGAATTTGCACAAATCCACATACGTAAATAATTTTCTATAAACTTATAAAAAAAAACTAACTTCGGCACATTGGTAATTTAATTATATATAGCATTTGGGAATATAAGAGATTTTGGGCTAAAAAATCAACATTTTCCCAAATACTCCCAAAATACAATTAAATCGAAGTTGATTTTATGATGCGTTCATAGAAATTAAAATAGTGAATTGCGCAAAATTCCTTTTCCATTAAATTTATTCTTTGTAAAACGGATAAAATCAAACTAAAAAGATCCCGCGCCAGCTCTTGACGATCACCCTTTAAAACTTCTCAAAACTAAGTATATATATTAAATTTACCTACACCTATAAGTTATTTCTGTCTTTTCATCTCACATACATATCTCTTCAAAGTGAACTCCGGACATAATTATCTTATCGTTATAGTGTGTGTTTAACCTAATATTTCCTCTCCATTTGACGAAACGACATCTTAAACGAATCTCATAAGAATATGGAATCAAAAAATAATAAGAGCCACATTTAAGAACTGCATTATATAATTCTAGATTGTTTTGACCATAGAGTAAAAACTCGCTGCTGTTTTGAATTTTTTTAAGAATAAGATTAGAATAATTTATATGCATAAAACATGAGTATTAACATGGTGTGAGCATGCAATTATGTAAAATATAAATTAATTATGACCTCTATGTTTTGCCACTACTGGCGTGCAAATAGGAGAGGGCACACTGCAGATTTGTCACTAATAATTCTTACAAGTGATTGTTTAGAAAAAACTTATCAAAGATTTCGAATTTATTTATCCTATTTTTTAGGTTTTTCGAGGTTTTTTTTTTGTGAGACCTTCATTTGCCCACAACATCTCCTGATGGAAAGTGATCATGTGGCCGACGGTGAAGAGAAGAATCATCAAAATCGGTAAATAATTGACGAAAAAATCAGTGAACATACATAAAAAATACATACCTTATAATATAGCCTAAAGCCAACCATAAGAACCTCGATTTTTTTTCAAAATCGTTTAGCAAAATAACAAACGCCTAAACCTTAGTATAAGAACATAAATTTCATTTTAAACAATTTTTTTCAGTACTCACCTAATTAAAAGTCATCCTGAAGCGCAATATTTTTTTTCAGCACTAAGTTTTTACACGACACAAAAGTCACTTCGTTTCGCGCGTTTTTCAGAGAACACTCGCGTACAACCTTACTGGCGCCAAATTCACGCGTTACTAAATAGACCGGCATAAATTCATTCAACTCTGGCCGTCGCGTTTACCGTCCCTTTCTCTCATACTGCTCAATGTGTGCAGCCGTCTCTCTCGCACGCTTCCGCCTGATGTACCCTATTGTGCTCGTTAGTCATTAATTAATTCTGCATAAGAAAATTACTTTTAATTTAAACGGTGCACAGATGGACCCAGCTACTAGAGTTCTGATAAGTTTTGTGACAAAAAGGTTACTGAAATGTTTTTGTAACTATTTTAAAGTTAGTGTGCGAGATACTTATTGGTAGAGTCATTCATTACTCATTAGCTAGGCACTTAGGTACTCAATCAATTAGGAGCTAATTTCAGTTTCAGTTTAGTTTTGAAACGTAACGATCCATTAGTGTAGGTAAGGTATCTACCTAGTCTTGCTTGCCTCATCTTTAGTAGAGGTCCCGGACGTTACGTTTCGGAAAACACGTTTATCCATTGGTCCTGCATCTGACCTCTCCCCAGTCGTGTCGGTCTGCTGTCCCATTGGATTATGTAAGTGAAGGAGTATAGAGTGCACCTGTGTTTGTGCACACACTTGGGCACTATAATATGTCCTGTGCACCTGGCTAGTCTCTGTTGAGACTGGCCCAGTGGCCGAAGATTTGGCGGGAGGACATCACCTAGCTATAGATAGAGGTAAGCAATGATGATCAATAAAATTCAGAATTCATTAGTATTCATTTTAATTAGTTGATTCGAGATTGTATTGTTCTTAAACTTGCCTATTCTGTTCCCAAACTTACCTATTCTGTTCATGAGAGAGATTTTCACTAAAAAACCGATTGTAACCATATTTTTATCATTGATCGTTCGAGTAGGCTATCTTCCTACACTCTGTAGCCGACTGTACCTTCGTACCATAAACACAATCTGTCTTGCCCTGAAAGCACCTGAAAGTAAGTCGAGTAAGTCTGTGAATTTTTCTTCGTAAGTGTCCTGAAGTAAAACTCTTTTTAGCCGGTAGCATAGTAAAGGAAAATTTATTGTTTTTACAATATACAGACAACTTTCCACAAGGCGATATACTAAGTAAAAAAGGGATAAAATAAAGTAGGTAACCTTTTAAGCACCTAGTTATATTAAGAAGACTTTTGTTATTTTATATAGACATTCGCAGTCATTGTTATTTTAGGCAGAAGAATACTTGTTTTCACCATTCTCGCTCGCAAACGTTGAGGTTTTTGCTAAAGCAACATCGACTTTTGCTCACATGTAAGATTATTTTTTCACAAAATGTGAAAAACCTTATTTGAATTTAAATAGGTAAATAGAAGACTAAATAAATACATGTAACAATCTTTTTATTTATCTTTTTCTATCTATTTTTCCTCACTTTTTGTCAATTGACGAAGGCTTTAGTTCGACCTTCGATAAAAATATGAATAAAAATAAATATTATATATGAATATTAGGTACAAATAAAAATAAAAAAATGCATATATTTTGTGCACACACAACTCATTACAATTAATTACAAGGAATTTAAAATAATACCTGTGTTCGTTCAACAAAAAATAACTCCGCACGGCTGTTGAACAAATACGATTAGGTACCTACCTAACTATTTATCAGCTATTTTATAGGTAGTATTAAATTTTTGTTGAGTTTTCAGTAATGCCAACTTTAGTTCTCTGTGCATGAGCCACCGGTGGTGCATTTTGAAGTTCTCACCGTACGTGCATGAGCCACGCACGTGGGTCATGCACGTATGGTTAGAACTTCGAAACGTACGACCGGTGGCTCATGCACAGGGAATGTGTTAACTTCTTTGTTTTTTAGTTCTAAGCAATAAATATCCGTGTAACGACGAACCGCCCAGCGAACTTCAATCCGCTACGTATTTCTTCATTAGGTTCCTGAAATTGAAAGCGGGAATCGGAATAGGAGATAAAAGTATTGGGAAGTTCGGTTTGGAATCAATTTCTTGGAACGAGTTTATCTTGGTGGCGTTATCTGGATACAAGTTTTCCTTGTTTTTGTTAATTCAATTCTATTGTAGAGTTTGTTGTTAACTTAAATACATTTATGCTAGATATTTTGATAGGTAATTTATAACTCATAGAATCCATGCTCATAGAATGCCATCGCCGCGCCAAGAGGCGCGCGGAGCTCGGAGAGGCAACATCACTGGCGGGACTCTGTCGGTGTTGATGTGCTGACCAATCTCAATGTCAAGGTCGAGTATTGTGGTGTCCTGAAGATGTCTCGTGGAGAGACGAAACTAGTAGACAACTTACGCTGTTATTGGGCGGCCTTATGTGGTACTTGTTTATGTTAATGTCTATGTGTTTTATTTGTCTTTGTGGTGTACAATAAAGAGTTTTGTATTGTATTGTACTTTGATGAATACTATCAGAGAAGGTTATACGCGGAACTGTTACTAAATATTTTTTCTTTCTATTATTGTGCAATGGATTTCCGCAAAGTAACGCCTGAATCTATTATTTATCAAATTTCTTTTTTTATCTTTTACGGTAGTGTTTGGCCACCATTACATTCAATGCCCTGCCTCCGCCTGCAGGACCTGCAGATGGACATGTCCACCGTGGGTAATGAAAGTGTTAAACCTATTAACCTATTAAATGCTTCATCATCATCATCATCAGCCTACGCCCACTGCAGCACCCTGATGCCTCCCCTAATGAACGCCATTGTCTTTAAATACTTATTTTTGGGTAATTTCCCAAAAAAGCTCGTAATTAAATAATAAGCTAAAGAGAAAGAGCTTCTTCTTGAAGACACTGATAAATATAAGAATTTTCGTTCAACAGAAAATTCTAAATTAGATGAAAAGAAAAATATTACACTTGCCAACAAATCCAAAATAAAACACCACTGAACACAATACCTAAAGTGCACAAAGACATAACCTCATATTGCCACCGTATTACAGGCATTACCACCCAGCCGTGCCTGCATGATTATAATGACGTCACCATAAATATGCATGCACTGATTATAAAATCAGAGGATCTCGTTAACGCTACCTGGAGCCGGCCACTTGACTCGAGTGGCCGAGCGGCGCCTGGCGAGTGTTGGCGGCAGTCCCGGAGACTTCACGTGAACGGACGGTTTTTTGTAAACTACTTGTGTCCTGGGAACTACTTTTACTGCCAAAATTATGCAATGTTTAGGTAAGTACCTACTTGTATAAAGATTTCCTATCATGTAGGAAAAACCGTCATAGGAAAGTATGTTTTCTATAGGACCAGGGGGCCAATTCTGCGTATCACGTGATACTTTATCAATCTATTTATGAATTTTTCGCTATTTGTATATAGTATCAATATTGTAGAGTACTAAATTCTCTACAACTTTTGTTTCAAAAGTTTTTTATGATATGAATCCTTTTCGAGATCGAGGGCGGAGAGTGCGCGGTAATTTTTATTGAATTTTTTTTACTTCCACAATCATAAATGGACTGATATTTTTTAATAAAAACATTAATCAAGAATTACTTTCTTTCTTTTTTTATTAATAACTTCTTAAATAAATAAAACATATTTTTATAGTAACCTATCCCCGCAGAGGAATCAACATAAGCTAACACGAGCAACCGAAGCACCCATGTTAACCGGGGTTGAGTACTAATGCATAGGAATTCATTTTCATGAATAAATTTAGACCCTCTCTCGCAGATAGCTCGTTCGTCTTCCATAGACCTGATGGAGCCCGATCAGAGGATGTGTTTGACAGGATTCAAAGTGGTGAAAATATATACATTTATTTTCGCGTAAAAATATGTTTGTTTTCGTTTGAAGAAATATCTGCTTTTTACTAAACAGCCCCATGACAACGAGGCCCAAATACGAAGAAAGCCTGTATTACAAATGTTTGTCTAGGTCCAGGAATTATGTAAAATAGCGCTTCAATCAGCATGTTCATTGATCGATACCTATACTCCGTATTAGAATTCAAGATATTTTATGTAAACAAAGACATTTATGAATGAAAACTTAACAATACTGATAACAATAACAGAAAACAAACTTCAACAATGCATAATCTCACATGTGTAGCAAAAAATGTACGATATAATTTGAAAACGAACGAGAGATCAATTAAATGATGAAAGGTTTTAAACCAAAAATTGTTCTGAGCTTCTGTGCCTTGCTTCGATGATACCAGTGTCGTTAAATATATTCCTTAGGTTTTGTAACCCCTTTGTATACAAAACATATCCAGGTTTTTGTATCGGAGTATAGTTGTAAGCGACACACATGTGTTGGACGTTATGTTTGATGTGGGCATTTTGTCCACCACCCGCTGCAACCAATTAAAGAACTCGCTTCGAACAATTTTCAAGCAAACGGAATAAATAATAGAAACTCATTTCGTTTTATCACAGATTTTTTTCCTAGAAGGCCTCCTCTGGTATTGATTCTTCACCATCCAATGATAAAAAAAAGCAATAAATTATTAGTACTAGCTGCTGCCCGAGCTTTTGCCCGTGTTTTATCGGGATAAAAAAGCCTATTATGATATTCCAGGTCCCAAACTATACCCCAAATTTCTGCCCAATCAATTCAGTAGTTTTTGTGTGAAACAGGAACAAACATCCAAACTCACAAACTTTGATATTTATAATATTATTAGGTCTCATTATCGACAAACCTACCTATTCCTTACACCAAAACTAACATTTCACATTAACTTATAGTAAGTACAGAAGAATTCACTTTCTTAGTTGCACTCCTTGTCGTTTTCAGGGGGCCTACTCGGAAAAGGAAAATCGAAGTTTCTTTTTCGTGTTCGTGCAAAACCAACTCTTATGTCCATTGCATAAGATTAGCGTTTGCACGAAAAATAATCAGAAACTTCGATTTCGTTTTTAAGAGTACGGGCCCAGATCCGTTATCGTTTTCGTTTTCCTGCAATGCATATTGCAGATAATTACTCGATACTCAATATATTTATTGTTGTCATCACAATGGCTTAATAGGTAGGTAATTTACAAAAAGAGGATAAACGATACAAAAAGACGATTTTGGATGTTTGTGCAGTATATAAAAAATCAACATTGAGAATGGCTCGAGTATAGGTGCTCTATATCGAATACCAAACTACGTTTGTAGTAGAGTAGGAACATATTTTTATGGTCAGGGTGCTGAAGTGCCTACATCTATATTCCCTGAAGGGTAATCGTCACCAAAAAAACTCGCAATTTAAATTTTTTTTGGTGAAAAGTTTCCGGCGTTCTACTGGTTCTACAAAGAATAAAACTAACGGAAAATTTATTAGTCGCAAATCGAGAACTATTTTCTATGAACCCATCATAAAACCAACTTCGATTCAATTGTATTTTGGGAATAACAATGACAAGTAATTTTTTTTCATAAGTTGAAAATAATTTACGATTTGCAGCAATTGATTTTTCCGTTAGTTTTATTCCTCGTAGAATACATTTAAACCATAATAAAAAATAATAATCTCGTGCTAACCCGAAACGATCAACCTTAATGGTATTCCAGGCAGGGTACGGTAGCTTTATACAAAATGGTCAGAACAGATTTGTAAGCTTTTAAAACTGCGATAAGCGCCACATCTGTTGTGTAAGTGATGTAGAGACTGTAGAGTTGAGAGTTTTTTGTTTTGTTTTTATCAACGACATGAGATAATTGGTAAGTTAAAACTACTTTGAATAAGGATCGGAGTATTAATCTAAGAAAGAATCAGAATCAATAATTTTATTTCTTTAGGCTTACAAAATAAGCACTTAGACAAGTCAAATTTTATACTTTAAACATAGTTATTACTAGCTGACCCGTGCCCACTTCGTTGGGCGGTAAACATTTTTAGTGAACCGAACCGAACCGTGAGACCGAGTCGAAGATCAAAGTTGTATCCGTCTTCATCACGACAGTAGGTATATAAGCGAGTAGAGACTGAAGAGCATCAAATGCCTGGTGCGTTTCGCCAATGCATTGCAAGCGGTCATCCAGGGTAGGCAGCACAATGTCCCGCCTGTCACAGTGCTGATCTCCCAGGACGACGGCAACATCATCATTGGTAGCGAGAGCTTTGTACAAACCGGAAGCTGTCCAGTAGGTCGTTTATCGGCACTTATAAAAATTTTGTACCTAATCATTTTGTTGGCTTTGGGGTATGAGCTCGTATTTTATGTCCTTCCTCGTAGTATGAACTCAAATCATGCTCAGCATCATTCGAATCCATTCAGTAGTTTATGCGCTATTTTAGTCCGCGAAATGTCAATTCCATCCCCACTCCCAAGAGAACCTTAACAAATTCCAGGAGTATTACCAACCAAAGTATTACATGACCTTCCTCGTAGTATGAACTTAAATCATGCCAAGTTTCATTTGAATACATTCAGTAGTTTCAGCGCTATGCGCAGCCAAGAAATTTTACCCTACTGCGGAGGGGCCACTACGTGGGGCTACTGGTGGTCCCACTGCGGGGCAATGTGGGGGGGCCACTGCGGGGATAAACTGCCGGGGGCCCCCACTGCCGGTGCCCTCCCCTGTGGGGGCCTACTGAGTGGGACCCACATTGCGGGGGGTACTGCGGGGGGCTACCGGGGGTCCCACTGCGAGGAAATGTGGGGGCCCACTGCCGAGAGCCCCCACTGTGGGGGGCTAATGGGGGGTACCACTGCGGGGCAAAGTGAAGGGCCCAATTCGGGGGGCCATCTGCCGACGGCCCCCACTTCCGGGTCCCCACTGCCGGTGCCCCCTACTGTGGGGGCTACTGAGGTCCCACTGAGGGGCAATGTGGGAGCCTCACTGCGGGGGAGCTACTGGGAGGGTCCGGATGCGTGAGGGGCCCCACTGCTGGGGTCTCCACTTCTGGGGCCCCCACTGCCTGGGGCCCCACTGCCAGTGCTCCCCACAGCGGGGGGCTATCGCTCTCTACCGCCCTTGCCCCGCGCGCCATCCTGCAACGCGCAAAATTTCACTTCCATCAGGAATAAAAAGTATTTTATGCCCTTTTTTGTAATATGAACTTAAATCATGCTAAATTTCATTTGAATACCTTCAGTAGTTTCGGCGCTATGCGCAGCCAAAAAAATTTATTTTCATCCCCTATCCCAACGGAACCCTATTAAAATCCGGGATAAAAAGTACCCTATATCCTTCTTCATAGTATGAACTCAAATCATACCAAGTTTCATTTGAATACATTTAGTAGTTTCGGCGCTACGCGCAGCCAAGAAATTTTACTTTCATCGCTCTCCCAAGGGAACCCTATTGAAATCCGGGATAAAAAGTATCCTATGCCCTTTTTCGTAATATGAACATAAATCATGCTAAGTTTTATTTGAATACCTTCAGTAGTTTCGGCGCTATGTGCAGCCAAGAAATTTTACTTTCATCCCCTCTCCCAAGGGAACCCTATTGAAATCCGGGATAAAAAGTACCCTATATCCTTCTTCATAGTATGAACTCAAATCATACCAAGTTTCATTTGAATACATTTAGTAGATTCGGCGCTACGCGTAGCCAAGTAATTTTACATTCATCCCCTCTCCCAAGGGAACCCTATTGAAATCCGGGATAAAAAGTATCCTATGTCCTTCCTCGTAGTATGAACTCAAATCCTGCCAAGATTCATTTCAATACGTTCAGTAGTTTCGGAGCTATGCGCGGCCAAGATACAGACAGACAGACAGACATGATGGAAAAAAAATACATTTTTAGCATCAGTATCGATAATAGAGTGCCATCCAAAAAAAAATTCAAAATATCTTCAATGTACAGAATTGGACCTGTTACAGTTTTATTATAAGTATAGATAGATTATCAAATAAGAAATAAGGTGTTATTGATATTCTCTTCACTTAAATTTTTTGTCCACTAGTGGAAGAAGAAAGATCAGTTGAGCTAAATGTAGATTGTTTTATTCATTGATTTAAATTTTTTGTCCACTAGTGGAAGAAGAAAGATCAGTTGAGCTACCTGTAGATTGTTTTATTCATTAATTTAAATTTTTTGTCCACTAGTGGAAGAAGAAAGATCAGTTGAGCTACCTGTAGATTGTTTTATTCATTAATTTAAATTTTTTGTCCACTAGTGGAAGAAGAAAGATCAGTTGAGCTAAATGTAGATTGTTTTATTCATTGATTTAAATTTTTTGTCCACTAGTGGAAGAAGAAAGATCAGTTGAGCTACCTGTAGATTGTTTTATTCATTAATTTAATTTTTTTGTCCACTAGTGGAAGAAGAAAGATCAGTTGAGCTACCTGTAGATTGTTTTATTCATTGATTTAAATTTTTTGTCCACTAGTGGAAGAAGAAAGATCAGTTGAGCTACCTGTAGATTGTTTTATTCATTGATTTCAATTTTTTATCCACTAGTGGAAGAAGAAAGATCAGTTGAGCTACCTGTAGATTGTTTTATTCATTAATTTAATTTTTTTGTCCACTAGTGGAAGAAGAAAGATCAGTTGAGCTACCTGTAGATTGTTTTATTCATTGATTTCAATTTTTTATCCACTAGTGGAAGAAGAAAGATCAGTTGAGCTACCTGTAGATTGTTTTATTCATTGATTTATATGTACTACGCACGTTTTACTAGTTCTAATTTGTTTCTATGATTTATTTGATTGTAATTTTATTTGTTAATATAGTTTGTTACCTTATATGTATAATTATGTAAATATCTAAGTAGGTATAAAAAAACCAGCGGACCCTCCCAAAGGGTTCTAGTTGACGCGTATATTATGTATAGTGGCTATATAAGTATGTGGCTGTGAAATCAACGCACTCTATTCTCGATACTGTTGCACGACTTCGCATGCGTTTTATTAATAAATTAATTATCTTTATTAGTTAGTTTTAATTCGCTCAAGGGTGCCGGGGAGAAATCGCATTCAGCGATAAGGCCGCTTTTTATACTGTTTATATTATACATAGATTTAGAGTAAACGATTCGAATGAAATGCGGAGGCGTCTCTACCTCTACGGTTGTTTATTCGGATATGGATAACGCCACGTTACTTCCCCCACCACTCGGTCGCGTAGGTTTACATAAAAAGAAATGCCCAAACACACGTTATCATTACAATAAAGTCCGGTAACACTGCCGCCATGGCTATCTGCGGTCAATAGCAGTTATAATCCTTGAGGGAAATAACACGAAAACACTAAACACACGTTTTCAATTTTTTTAGATATGTTCTTTGATGCAGATTTTTGGATAGCGACGAGAACTGAATAACTGTGGGCCTAAAGTAGAAGAAGATTCGAATGGAAATTTAGAACGTTATCTTCCAACAGAAAGAAAACCCCAAATAATAACCCTCGTCCACCACAGCATTCACGACGTCTCTGGCTCAATTTATCAAATTACCACAAAGTTCCTTGGTGTTTTTATTCAAAAATATACAGCAAACAAAGCCAGTGCGCGACATTGACGGATGGTGCGGCTAAATGGCGCGGGCGAAGTCGCGGTCAATTTCCTATCTCACAGGCAGATGTACATATATATGATGTAATTGGACACAAAAATAGCAATCCAGATATCACATGACCACATGAAGGAGTTCAATGTTGATTTGAGATGGTTTACGATGGTTACGACGGTTAATCGATTGCCTAATTTATTGACTTGTTTAATTTCTGGTTTGTTTGAAATGCATGGTTAATCTTAATAGGCGGTTATAGAAGCCTAGAGCAGAATTCTGAAAAGTGAGAAAACGAGGTCACGGTAATGCTAATTCCACGTCTAACTTAACTATAAATAAATAATGTTGGACAATCTACACAGCATCATCTAGCCTCAAGCTGAGCTTGTATTATGGGTACTAGATGAGTTTTATAATTACATATCGCTGGTTAAATGCTAAAGTACCATATCTCAAAAATCATTGTGATAGTACATATGTACATATATGTATACTATCACAATACATACATAGATATAATTTTTTATTATACTTAGAAAATACCCAGAACACCCGGAACAAATATTTGCAGATACAGCTACAAACATTTGTCCTAAGGCGGGAATCGAACCTCCTGCGCCGCAGGCGGACCTTCGCCCACCGCGCCACACTGGTCGTTGATGACTGAAGAACCTTATGCAACTATTTGGTCATGCACCTTTCGACTTTTTGATGGGTTCTTTGTATTTCAAAGAACCTATCAAAAATTCAAAAGATTCGCGACCATCTAGTTCAGTTCAGGAAAATCCCATTTTTAATCATGTCGCAACATTCAAATAAAATAGATGACCGTTTCTACCCGATAGTCCTGCACAAGAACGAATGGGACCGCCTGAAGAGGCAAGGAGGCTCGCTACAACCGGAAGAGGAAGTCGATAGCAGGAAGGAATACTTCGAAGCACTGAACGAACAGTCGCGGAAGTGGATCAAGCATTGGCCTGACTCTACAGAAGTATGTTTTCGATGAATACGAGCTTTCCTATGAATGTAGGCGGGTTAACTACGAACCTAGTTTGCGATGGATGGAAGAACACAAACAAAATACCTACGTAGGTATTTTGTTTCATCTCATCTTCATCTCACGCTCACTGTACGCTAACGTTGAACGATAGAACTTGCTTCCCCAAATGAAGGGGTTTCTGCCCATCACCACTAGCGGCTTATGGCTGGGGCGGAGAGGCGGTCCGCCCCGGGTACCAAGCTCCGAGGAGTGACAATGACAACTCACACGCACAGCACGATGATAATATTTTTTTAATATTAGAAAAATCTTTGAAATTCACGCTTTTATATCATACTAGCGGCTGCCCGCAATTACGCCCGCGTTTTATCGGCATAAAAAATAGCCTATATGTTATTTTTACACACAAACCCACGCTATGCCGCCGCCGCCGCCACTCTCAGTGAAGGTGTTATCACTACAGAGTATACAAGTACAAAGTAGCTGCCCGCGCTGTCTAACCCTATGTAGGTATGCTTAGATCTTTAAAACTACGCATGGTATAAGAAAACAAGGTATGCTCTTCCGAGACACGATGGTCACGTGGGTGTCGCCAGGCTACGTCATCGACGCCATCGGCGAATGAGAAGACAACTCTCTTTCCTGGTGATACCAGTAGCGTAGAATCGTAACTCCCCGAGCTCCTGTATGAATCTGATAAAACTATGTGGTTTTGTATTTACCCATTAACACATTGACTTGTATTTACCTACCGCTGTTTTGACTGATTTAACAAATATAATTGACGATTGTAATTTTTTTATTGATTTTTCAATTGATCCTTAACACATTTGTTTCCCAACTTCTACATTTTGTTGAAATACAGTGGCAACTGGACAGTGACGTCACCTGGCGACACTCCCGGAAGAGCAGACCTGTTTTCTTGGATCATGAAACTACGCAACGAATTTTGATTTGACGTGTTGAATTTACGACAAGCACTGGGTGAGTTAGAGGGGTCGGGTCGGGATCTTACACAGAGTCGACCACGACCAACCTAACTACTATATGTGTTAATATTTATTCTTATGGTAAGTACTACTATATTCCAGCCAAAATGTACTCTGTTGCCTTGTTTTAAGTCATTTTTAGTGAATTTTCGTTTTTTGGTGTTGTGGTTAGTTTTTCCTGGTGCTACCAGTTGCGTAAAATAGTAACTCCCCGAGCTCCTTGTACCTGTTTAATGAAGCTTCAGTTCAGTTCCTCGCAAGTTCTTCTCAACCATGTATGAAAGTATGTATTTTTTTATTACCTACCCGTAGGTAGGTAATAAAAAAATACCTTCGAGTGATGCCTCCTTCTTTGGTCGATAGGCATATGAATTTAATTTGTTCATTATTTTTTTAAATAGTAGATTAGATAGGTACTGTTTGATACTTTGTAATATACTTATAGTTATTCTGTGGCTTTACCACGGTAAATATTAGCTGAAAACTTGATCTAAAAGACGAATTCCAAAAAGGCGCGTTGATGAAGTAGTAAATATGTTTTTTTTAACATTTAGGTTATCAAAACTAAGCTTGAAGAGGAAAGGAAAAATAGGCGCAATGATAACAAAGCATTTATAGAAGTTTATAAGAAAAAAATGCAGAAAACCGATAACAACCAGGAACTTTTGAAGCAAGGCAAGCAAATAATATTCGACCGAAGCTGTTACGGCAGACAGCTTCTAAGGTAGGTATCACCTACCAACTTTCTTACATGTGATATAATGAATTGTTCATCATCGTCGTCATTACAGCCCATACAGGTCCACTGCTGCCTGAAGGACATAGGCACACGATGGACCGGCGACATCGTAGCGGTCGCAGGGAGTCGATGGACGGAGGCGGCTCAGGACCGCTATTTGTGGCGTCGTATGGGGGAGGCCTATGTCCAGTAGTGAATTCTATGAATAGCGAATAATGTTAATCGTCTGTCATTTCCTCTATCCCAAATAGCGGTGGCGCCGACTAAGTATTTACTTTTATTATTACGTTAAAAAAAGTAATTTCGAGAATCAAAATTGGGCAATTTGTGATACTCACCTAACAAAAGCTTTTTTAATACTTCTGTAATAGTTTTTTTTTTGTCTGGGAATTATTTAGGAAGAGATGAGATGAAAACAGTTTGGTGGCCAAAAAGCGCATCTTCGCATCTCTTCCTAAGCTTTACAAAATAAAACTATTACAGAGGCATTAAAAATGCTTATGATAGGGATCACAAATTGCCCAATTTTGATTTATGAATTTCCTTTGTATCGCGTGATAATAAGATAAAACAGGTGGTGGCGCTAGTGTGCGGGAGGAGGAGGTAGCGCCTTCTGAACGGTGCGTTGTTAGGGCGCATTCATACAGCGCATCCATTTTTACGGATTCTTTGCTACTGGAAACAATCGTTTACTGGATCCGGAATACTGTCAGGTGTGTGAACTCGCTCCTACAACTACATACACCATCACGGGAAAAAAACGGATTCTGTAAAACAGATGCTGTGTGAATAGCCCTTACGGGGCGTAATGTAACGTGTCTTACGGCGCCGACTGCATGAATGAATCGACTGCATGAACGCTCGCCGGGCGAGCGTTCATGCAGTCAGTTGGTACGGGGAAAGCTGACGCTTGCAACGAGCAACGAGACGAATTTTTGACGTTCCTTACTCGCTGCGAATGGTATATTACGCCCTGTACACCGGTCAGTACCCGATTAAGAGTCAAAGCACACAGAAACGGTAGTCGGCAAAGAGTTTAAGTTTGAAAGCATTTTTAACGTTCTCCATCCTAACTAATATTTTAAATGCGAAAGTGTGTTCGTTGGTTTATTTATCCTTCCTTCGCGCCCTAACTAAGCAACCAATCGACTTAATTTTTGAAAGGATGGAGAAGTAACATGGGGTACTTTTTGTCCTGGTAAAACATCAAATTCCTAGATTAAATGATTAATACCTTTTTATCCCCCCAGAAATGTGCAATCCCAATTTAACGCGGGTGAAACCGCAGGACACAGCTAGTTAAGAAAATTAATAGGATCACTTTTACGTTTAAAATTAGCTTATAATCTGAATTTTCTGCGAATAAAGTTCTTAAGATGCCACGAGTAAAGAAAACGCTGATCTTTGATTTTGTAGTGCCATCCTCGAATCAAGGACTATAGATGACAGAGAAATACAAATGAGAGTCAAGAAAGAGATAGAGGAGAAAGAAGCGGAGTGTGAAAGGAACAAGAAACACGTCGTCAACCCTTTGGATTTTGATGAAACGGCAGCAATCGCTAACAGAAAACAGGCTACCATAGACTGTGTTCAGTTTAACAAGAAAATGTAAGTCCTGTATAATACACACTTAAGAGTGTGCCATAAGCAATTTAGTGTTGGAAATCGTTATTTATCTCAGAATCTGTGAAAGCTACTACCTTCAAATTTAGGGAAATTATACTTTGAACTTTTATCTTGGATTACGTGTTTTAAAAACGCGATTGGTTAAAATTTTCTAGATAATATATGTATTATTTAGAAAAATACATGTTTTGCACAAATTTTGCTATTTAATTCAGGAGCAGCATTTTTTTGGGTTTTTGTTTTGTCAAGAAAGCTTGAAGTATTTCTTTTGTCTTTTAATTTTTCGATTGGTTGTTTAATTAATTTATAATTAGATAAAAACTCATTTTTTGCGCTTTCGCCTTTCCATAAAGGTATGCTCTGTCCCGCTCCTATGAACGTAACATCCTATTGCTATCCTTTTTACAAAATGGCGCGCAATGCGCATTCTTAAGATCAATCAAGACCAAAATTCGGAATCTATTACAACTGTTTATATTCTAGTGAAAAGGAAAGAAAAGAGGAAGAAGCACAATTGAAAGCAAGGGAAGACCAATGTAATATTATAGACGCAGAGATGATTAAACAATTTAAGGAAGCTAAAGCAAAGATAAAGGTAGAAATTGTATAGACATTGAACTTAAAATACTATTATAGAAAGAAGTAAAATTATATTTTCTGGTTTACAGACAGAAACTAAACGTAAACAGAAACAAGAAATAGAAGAGTATGCAGCAATAAATAAGGAAATTAAAGAAAATCGTAAAATCAAAGAGGCATTAGAAGATGCTTTAGTAAAAGCTCACAAAAAAGGGCAAGATACAATGAGATGCAAAATAGACGCAGTAATTAAACAGGTTTGTTCAGAATTATATTATTGGGGTTAGACCATAAGGGTAAGTTCTTTCATTTTGAAACACAACTGAGTTTACTTTCTTGCTGAATGTTGGAGTTCAAGGTTAGATTGTTTTCAGACTATTGAGGAATCGAGAAGCGGTGAACGCGCTGTAACGATTTACAAGGTGATCGAAGGAGTCCAGAACGCTCAGCAAAAGAAATACGATAATTTTATCGAGAAATCTGTTAAAGAATATGAAGAAAGGTCTGTTAAAAGTAAAGATATATAGATAAAATGTTTTATTTCACAGCCTTTTAAAACATTCAGTAAATAATTAAACTTAACCTATAGTAAGTAATATGACTTATCCCATAGTAAAAGACATAATAAATTATAAAATGCTGACATTTGTAAAATGCAGTGTGAAACATGTTCAGACCTCTGCACTAGTAGTATAATATAACTCGCTATTGGAAACTAGATCTTTTTCCTCCACGTTTCTTTTTTAGAGCTGATTAAAATGTTTTAGTATAAAGACTAATCATCAATCTGCTGTCTCAGAAACTCAAACCAAGACGCAAAGAACAAAGAGAAAAAAGAAACTAAACGTGCCGAACAACGCAGAATAGTAGAAGAAAACAAAATCGCAGCAAGGAATTACCAATTACAGCTACGAGTCTCGGCGCCCATCAACAAATGCGTATGCGACGTGCAAACGTTGCTGGTCAAGCCTGAAGGCGAAAAGCGGCGTCTTAAGGCTTTGAAGAGTTTAGACAAAAGTATTGCGACTGAAGATGAGGGACCATCAGGCAAAGGTGGACAAACAAGAAAATGTGTTTGTTTCGAAAAGGCTACAGAAACCAAATGTAAAAAAGGTTTGTTTAGAATCGATATTAATGACATCTAATACTAAAAGTAGTCGAATATAGGCCTCGTTATAAGCTTAGAGTCGCTCAGCGGGCTATGGAGAGAGCTTTGCTTGCTGGTGTTTGTCTACGTGACAGGATCCGGAATACGGAAATCCGTAGAAGAACAAAGTCACCGACATAACTCTCAGAATTATTAGGCTGAAGTGGCAATGGGCAGGTCATATACCTCGCAGATCTGATAACCGCTGGGGAGTAAAGATTCTCGAGTGGCGGCCAAGATGCAACGCGAATTGGAGTGTTGGGTTGGGAGACCATCCACGCGGACCGACGACATCGTAGCGGTCGCAGGTAGTCGATGTATGCAGGCGGCTCAAAACCGCTATTTGTGGCGTCGTATGGGCCTATGTCCAGCAGTGGACGTGTATGGGTTGATATGATGATGATGAATACTAAAAGTTCGTGACCAATTTTTAAGTTCGGCTTCCTGTATTTTAATTTAAAATATGTGGTTCAACCGCGTTTACCTTTATACACCAAAAAAGCTTCCAGATCCCCTGTCTTTCAACTATCCGAGGCGCACTTTCCTGGAAGCACTAAAGGCGTGTGCTACTTTCAATAGAGAAATTAACTCATCTTTTATTTAAATAAACTATATCCACTTTCATAATATTAAAATCTTCTCAGATCCCCTCTCCTTCCTCCACCCGCGGCGCACCTTTCTGGAAGCGCTACAAGCTCGTGCGAACCTACCGTCTGCTTACAGCGGATCCAAGGGTGCAGACCAATACTTCGCTAGTCAAGCCTCTGAGGCGATTGACATGTGCACTCATAAGTATTTCGCGAAGAAAGTTGTTGATGTGAGTATTTTTAATGACATTATTTTATTTTCATAAGCCTCAGAATCCTATTAATATTATAAATGTCAAAGTTTGTATGGATGGATGTATGGATATTTGTTACTCTTTCACGCAAAAACTACTGAACCGATTAGGCTGAAATTTGGTATGGGTATAGTTTGGGACCTGGAATAACATATAGGCTATTTTTTATCCCGATAAAACGCGGGCAAAGGCGCGGGCAGCAGCTAGTCCTTCATATTTTTTCCAATAGATAAAATGGTAAATTTGCATTAGTGGTTGTGTGTGATTTGCCTATTTGTGAAAAATCAGGCATTCTGGATTAAAAATATGACTTCAGTTGCATTAATACATTTAGTTATATTTATTACTTTTTATTCCAATTTTTTGTGATGGGTCATTCCATTATGACTGTTGGGACATTCTTACATTCATATCAGTGGTACATAATTAGAAACACCAGTTTTTGTTATTATAGTGCTTATGCCTTATGTAATCTTAAAGAATTTAATAATAACCTAGAAATCTTAGAAATTAACAACAGCGATACATACCTCTCGTAATCTAAAATGTAACTTTAGATTTTGAGCAGGATTGGATAACTTCAATGTTTCCCCTGTAGGTGGAGCTAACGGCGCTATAGTCCGTAAGTCCCAAAGATTTTCGACGGGTCGGGTTCTTGCCTCCGTAGCGCAGTTGGATAGCGCAGCCCCGTATTCAGGGTAAGGTCGCGGGTCCCGCCGGAGTCGTAAATTTTTGGGATATTAATAAATTGTTTAAGAAACACCCGTGTTTAAAACACTGGTATCTCTAATTTATGTATTATTATTTTTTATTTCAGGATTACCTCAAGACGAACTGCCTGAAACTTTCTGACTTATCTATTCCAAATTATTAGTATTGGTGGTTGAATAAAATTCCATTTGGACAATCATTATACTACATTTACTACACTTACTATATACAAAACCTATCCTCCATTCTTTGCAACCCGTACCAATTCAACTACTTATAAAATTGTGAGTATAATATTTTGATTACTTGATTATATTTTGACAGAAAAACGTTATGCTTATCTATTAAATAACAAAATAAATAGCTTTTAATCACAATGTACATGCGCAGTCAAATGGGAAAAGCTGAGAATTTACATTTATTTAATTTTTTATGTTGGTAACATTATTCGACTGCACGGTTGCTTTCTGTAGTATTTCTTCTGTAAAAATGATTGCAGAAAGACATTCAATAATAATAATTACCCTAAAAAATACTTTTTTCCGCTTGAGTACCACAACTTTAGCTATGGTATTAATATTAAATTTTTTATAGATTTTTTTGCCGTGATACTCAAGCGAATAAAATTCAGGAATATAATTAGATGATTCTAAAGATATCCAACACATGAACTCTCGATGACTAATAAATCTAAAATTACGTGTTATTTTATTTCAAATTACAGTGTAAAATTTAACATTTTAAGTCAATCATAATTTGAACTGAATTTGGCATAATAAAACCTCCCCTAGGAGAAATTGCCATTCCAAGATACGTGAAAATTCAAGCACTGTCGATCTATTTATATGACCGATCGAGTGATATCTACCTCATTCTATCAATTTTGAATTCCACAGGGAAGAGTCATAATGTTTTGGAATTATTGAATCGATAAATCAGTTGCCACAAAATTATGGTTTTTCCATCACTGCCTGATAGATTTATTGAGATATTATTGAATTATAAATTCAATAATAATATTAACTTATCTTTAAAAAACGTAAAAAAAGACAAAATCTGTTCAAAATTCAAAGAGTAATTCAAGTGCTGTGTATACCTCGTCCCTAATACGGCGATGTCTTCTGCTTGAGCACGGCTTGCACGCACTTAGCCATGGTGGGCGAAGCGCGGCTGATCGCGTCCGTCATGAAATAATCTTCCAAGGTCTTCAGCTGCACGTCTAGTTTACCCGATACTGGCTTTTGGACACTCTGGGGAACAAAACGAATTTGGTTTTAAAGGATTTGGTAATAAAGTTTTTGTTTCATATAAACCGAAGAGAATTTTAAGCCATTGCATGACAGACGCGGCCTGCCATGGCAGTACAATTGGAGATCGATGTGGCGCGGCGGGCGTTGGTCCGTCTGAGACGCAAGAGGTTGCTTGCGGGTTCGATTCCCGCCATGATACATCTGCAAATATTTGTTCCGGGTGTTTTTACCCAGAATTATTCTATGTATTAAAAATATATCTTTCTATGTCTGTATTGTATTATGTATATCAGTCATTTAGTACCCATAACACAAGCTGTGCTTAGCTTGGGGCTAGATGATTTAGTGTAGATTGTCTAACATTATTTATTTATTATTAGTTACGCTTTCGTTTCCGCTATCCACAACATTTGCACACATAGAGCTCTACTCTTTAGCTAGCGGGCAAGAAAAAACCTCTGAAGAATAATACCAACAATCCTAATAATATTACAAAGCTGAAAATTTGTGAAATGTGAATTTTATTTTGTTACAGGTAAAGTTCTATTCAGTCTCTAAAAGTAGAATATAATAGAATATACTTTATTGTACAAAAGTTGTACACAGGCGAACATAATGCTGGATAGCATTAAAAGTACTGAACAGATCAAGATGAAATTTGGCGTACATTTAGAACATAGCCTAACTTAGATAATAGGATACTTATTATACCAAAAATACGCGTGCAAAGCCACGGACAGAAGCTAGTATTTCATATTCACATTATTTGTACAGTGAGCTAAGAAAGTCGTTATCATTTAATATTTTTATAATCCAAATAACTGCTACCATGCGTCATAAATATGGGCGAACCAAAATAGTGAAATCCGCATTTAATTCAGATTAATTAGGCTTTAAAAAACTGCAACTGTTAAAAGACTTTCGTTGCTGACTGTACCATAGATAAAAGAAACAAAATTTTGTCTATGTTTGTACATATTCACCTGTGCCAGCGCTCGCGCCTGCGCGAAGTAGTTATTGTCCTGCACGTCTCCATAGGCAACCAACGCCGGGCTGACCTCCGCCAAACGGTCGCGGACCTCGTCTAGTTTGTCGTAAGGAAGCCGCGCGCCCACCACTTCTGATAGGGCTCTGAAAAAGATAGCGTTGCTAGAACACTTCCGTATTTATTTTTAAATACGCCCACGGCGCGGTCTCTCTTGTACCTGGACACTGGATACTGTGTAGTGGGAATAATATAGCAACTTCATTGTAAGGTATTTTTTCTTATATCAGTAGTTCCGGCGTTAGACCTTGTGACTACAGAGATTTGTATCTTAATCCAATTTAGTGTCATCATCATCAGCCCGTACACGTCCACTGCTGAACATAGGCCTCCCCCAAACGACGCCACGTATAGCGGTCCTGAGCCGCCTCCATCCAACGACTCCCTGCGACCGCTACGATGTCGTCGGTCCATCGAGTGGGAGGTCTTCCCACACTCCGTTTCGCATTGCATCGCGGTCGCCAATTTAGTGTGCATCGATGAAATATAGCTTAGTTGAAAGCTGTGTAAGTTTTTTAAAAACTATTTTGCTATTATAGGCTGGAGGCCTATAGGCTGTCTGTAATTCAGTTATGAATTTTCCCTACAACACAAATACAATCAAATATTGTAGAGCTAAAACACCGTCATAGGGTTCATAGGTTTTCACATCCAATATGTAAAAACCTCTCTTTTTTACTCTCCTTTCTTAGACATACCGTATGATCTTCCAGTCCTCTCGTGCCTGTCCGGGCGGGGTGACAGCGACCAGCGTCTGCTGCGCGCGACCCTCCGCGTTCACGTATGTCGCTCCTTTCTCTGTGTACGCCGCTCCGGGGAAAACTATATCGGCGATTGATGCGCCCAGGTCTCCGTGATGACCTACAAATTAATAATTATAGCATGTCAAATTTTATTATAGACTACAGTGGGGAAAGCTCGAATGCTTAGAACGATAAGAAAGATAACTCTTTATTGTAACACACAAAATCAAAACACAATACAGAAGGAAATGCTGACAATCAATGAAGTACAAAGGATAGCATCGCTTTGAGATATCTCTTCCAGGCAACCTTGGGATGGACTGGACATAAAAGAACAATATAGACGGTGGCGATCGAGTTTAAGGAAATAAAAACATTAATAATTATACCTACGTACTATAACGGTTGTCTGGTAGAGATCGCTCTCGAGCGATAAGACCGCCACTTGTAACTTAGTTTTAAAATTGTCTATCTATCTATAATAATACCTACTTATCATAAGGATAAGATCTTTGTCTCTATGACAATATCTGAATACCAATCATGGTCGGTTCAGGAACTATCGTTATAACACTAAAGTTAACGGGATATTTACCATGATTTGAGTTTTGAGTTCTCCAATATTTCGGCACAGTTACATGCGCCATGATCACAAATCATGGTAAATATCCCGTTAACTTTAGTGTCGTAAATAACCATGATAGTTTCAACTATCGTTATGTCATTAAGGAATGGGGTTTTACCTCTTTTAGGGTGCTTTTCCTTCAGAGCTGCGTAGTTTAGCGATGAAATGTGTCAAACCCAGCCGGTTTGACTTTCAATGCTTAACTACAAATACAAATAGGCTGTCTCGATTTTAGAGCACCCTTATCTCGAAAAACTCCAAGCGAATTGCAAAAATTATCAACAAATAAATTCAAACAAATAGTCAAATATATCTATTATAAAAAAGGCTTACTACATAATATCAGACTATTTTTGGGACGGATTTTGCTCCAACTCGAAAAATAACACCGAACAGGCTAAAGGTTTCTTCGTCGATTCTTTACTTTTTAGTTTTTAGTCTACATACCGAAGCGACCGAAATCAAAAATATTACCTTATTTGCATATCAGTGTTAAATTTTAAGAATTTGACTTTTTCCAAGTGTAATTTTATTGTATTTACGAAAATAAAGAATTTTGGATTTGATTTGATTTGACTGGAGCCTTCTAATTTGATTTAAGACATTCGTCTTTCGAATCCAATATTGTAAGCCCTGACCTTGGTAGATGACCACAGCATCAGCGGGCAGAGATTCCCTGGTAACCACTCCACTGTCGGCCCCCAGTAGATACACCACTTTGGGCCCTGACTCCAGAACCTTGCCAACGCCTGGTTGGTAACCGATGTCTAAGGCTGCCACTTGAGATGCGGTGCGTTGGAGGACGTTTAACACCTGGAAAAAAGTAATGAATTATCACTTTATTGTATACACGTAGCAAAATAACAATCACACAAGGAATGAAGAACATAGTACAATTTAAGAGACGATAGAGGATCCTGTAACTTCAATGCCAGTTCCAGCGTGTAAGCGAGTATGGCGGCTCCCTCCGCTGTCTTCAGCTGGTCGGCTCCCAGGATGACCACGGGCCTCTTGGCTGATTGTAGACGTTTCAGGACTACATGGGAGTCTTCCCACGAGGTCCTGAAACGTCTACAATCAAAAGGCTCATGAGTCTTCATGAGCCTCATCAAGTCCAAACTTAACAGGCTGCAAATATTACCTTCCAGCTCTTATCTTGCAAGTTGTCCTGCAACTTCAAGGCCAGTTCTTGCGTGTAGGCGAGTATGGCGGCTCCCTCGGCAGTCTTCAGTTGGTCCGCTCCAAGGATGACCACGGGACGCTTGGCGGATTGTAGACGTTTGAGGACCTCGTGGGAAGATGAGCCGGTGGCTAGGTCTTTGACGATGGAGGCTGAGTCGCCAACGTGCTGGATAAAACATGAATAGAGTACAGGAAACAATTAGAAATCCATATTATGTACCACCGATGTGGTGCGGCGGGCGAAGGTCACCCTGCGACGCAGGAGGTTGTTGGTTCGATTACCCCCTACTTACTTATTATGAGGTGATTTAAATTTATTATTTCTCTCCCAATACTAAAATATTTGTATTGGTTTTTACTTATTGATTTTTCTTACAATGTAATCGTAAGTAAGATCCACATTAGGTCCTATAAGCGCGACATCAGTCTCGTTGTGTACGAATGCCTTGCGAATACGCGCGTTCAGGAGAGGTGCCTCGAACCGGGTGTTGGTTCCGATTAGAAGGATGAAGTCGGCGTCTTCTACATCTGTTGAAAAAAGATTATTAATTTATACAGCAATTCTTATAAATATATAATCTGAATCTCGGAAACGGCTCCAACGATTTTCATCAAATTTAGTATACAGGAGGTTTCGGGGGCGATAAATCGATCTAGCTAGGATTCATTTTTAGAAAATGTGTTTTCAATAATCAACTTTATCGATAGGGCACTCCCATAGACAACATTTCGACGTTACAAAACCTTCATCTATCATATTTGACAGTTTTTTTTTAATTTACTGCATATACTCGGATATGACATCACAATGGGGGAGGAAAGCTGTCAGCTAAGATAGATGAACCCATAGACATAAAGTTCATTATTTTTGTTCGTAGATAACCAGTCGTGACATAAACTGAAAAATATGACTCTTCCTGACATCTATTGGTGAATAATAATACAATTTTTTTTAATTGGGAGCAACTAATCTTATTTCATCAGTATGGAATTAGTATTTAAATATAATTTCAAAAAAACACAATATACCAAAAATAACATACCGAGCAAAGCTCGGTCATCCAGGTACTGATACATTATAGTACATTTTACTCAGACAGTACTAAATCCATAAAACTCTACTTACTAGCGATCTTAGTGTTGAGTAGATAAGAAGACCTGAGATCTGTGCCGCTGCCCTGCGTCGGGAAGAACTCTTCTGTGCAGACTTGCTCTGAGCCCAGCTTGTTGGCCAGGTCTTTGAGAGCCACTAGTGATTCCGCGTCAGCCAAGTCACCAGCTACCACTAATAGCTGGAAAAGGTGGGGGAAGTTAAGAAGGAACGCAAATACCGAATGAGTTTAGTTCCTACTTCTGTTACATTAAGTTGTTTTTTTGTCATGTTGTTCTTTTTTCTTTTCTTTTTCTACTAAGTACATTATGTTAATAGGTAAGTACACACTCATGCTAAAAATAGGCACTTAAGTAGGTACTGATTTCATATAGTTGTATTGTTGTTTTTTGAGAAAATAAATAATATTTAAACCAAGCTCTTGTACTTACTCATTTAAAATGAGGAAAGTTACAAAAACGAGAAAATACAATTTAATGATGGTACAGTCAACGACAAATTAGCTAGGCAAGGAGTTTTTTCGATACGATTGAGCAGGCTTACACGTTGCCGATGTCATTAAACGAGATAACGTGAATAGTTGAATTATAATGTTTTGATTGTGTATGTCCTATCTGTAACCATGACTCCTCAAGCTTTCTACATATCTATACTAATATAAAAGAAGAAAGAATTGATTGTTTGTTTGCATTGAATAGGCTTCGAAACTACTGAAAAGATTTCAAAAATTATTTCACTGTTGGGAAGCTAAACTATCCCCGGGTGACAGTCATACATAATTAATATTTTTAAACAAATTAGGGCCCTTTAATTTTTTTGTTAAATACCCGTGCGAGGCCGGGGCGGCCCATTAGTAATAAATAAGTATGTACATTATACAAGAGTCCCACAGCTATGGGAAATGGAGGCAAGTACCAGAAATATTGAAGTAAGGAAGTTTTGATGGACATTCCGAAATCACAAAAGCCTTTTGACATTTGACTCTGAGACCGTAAAAATAATTAAATAATCTGTATGTATTGCATTATAGCAGGTTACCTTCTCGGGTGGACAGTTCTTGATAGCCTTCGCAGCAGCCACCATAGCGTCCTCCCACTCGCAAGGTTCGAGGCTACCTCCACAGTTCTTAACCATGGGCGTCACGAGACGCTGGCGCTTGAGTCCGTCGCACGCGAAGCGTGACTTATCTGATAGCCACTCTTCGTTGATCTCCTAAAAAGAATTAATAATAGTTAAATATGGTTTTTGTTATTAGTGTTCGCAAAAACTTAATGATAGCCCAAAAAAAATTTACGATTTCAGCGGTACACGATTTGGTGGCGAAGTGGTTAGCGCAGTCCCGTATTGAGGGGAAGGTCGCGTGTTCAAGTCCCGCCGGGATATCATTTAATTTTTTGAGATTATTGGGATCATTTAGAAGAGTTAAATATTCCACACGGAAACGGATAGGCAGCATCACAGTTTTGTAAAGCATTTGTATACAAAAAATATCCAGGTTTTTGAATCGGGGTATAGGTAGTAGTAGATTAGTTTTTACTGTTTGCATTTCTTTTTTTTGTAGACGATAGTTCTTCGTTTGACCACTACCTCACCTGATGGAAAGTGACGATGTGGAAGACGACGGTGTATCACGTACGTCTAGAAGACACCTATTCATTCTTGTCTTGTCTAGCTCATAGTTTACCTCATTAGTCCTGGGCAGGATACGCAAAACTTCGTTGGTCCTAGTGGCAACTACGATGTTGCTGCCTAATGGGTCCAGAACATCCACTGAATCAATCTGAAATAGAGTTTTAAAGTTGGTATAGAATTTTCAGCTATGTATACTTGTATGATATTTATACATTATACATTTCTAATTCATAAATCTTTTCTTGATATATGCAACATGCTGCTTTTCATAATATTATCATTTAATGTATGTTAATTAATTTATTTCTTAATTAATTGTGTATATGTTCATAAATAAATTAATGCTACATTGGCATGTAAATTATTATTATACAACATTAATTTCTCATACTATCCTTTTTTATTTCTCTTTCTTTTTCTCTTCTCTTTTTTTTCCAATTACTTACCTAAAATGAAATGTATGCTAATCGCATTTTGAACATTTTTACGTCAAAATAGTAAGGTTTTCATCCTATATGTGTAGTATAAAAATTTCTCACGTTTAATTTGATAAGGAACAGTTTATATTGTCTAGTTACAGAATAACAACACTATATGTAAAATATAAAAAGTTTACAGTGATAATTTTTGGTATTACGCACACAATTTCGCCTCGAATTGAATTACGAGACGCTGTCACCGAGCCCAAACTATTAATGGAATATAATAATACCTACCCTTCTGGTTTCCCAAGGACGCGCGGCAAAGCTGTAAGGCTTGGATGTGAGAGCGCCGACCGGGCACAAGTCAATGATGTTGCCAGAAAGTTCTGAGAGGAACATCTTCTCCACGTAAGTTCCGACCTGCAAAATAGATAATACTTTTATTCATCACCTTATAAAACATATAATGATAAGTTATCGCGTAAAGCGATTTCTTCCAGGCAACCAAAACAATTGTGAGAAAAATAAAGGATGGAAATAACCTCATGTTGAATTTTCAGTGTAATTTATTTAGTTATTTACTAGGTTCATAGTTAATCCACTTATATTCATAAAAGAACTTTTTAACGTAAAGTATGATAGTTTCTGGGACTAAGGGGTAATAGTAATATTGGCAATAATGCAGAAATAAATAGTCAGTTTCTTGTACTATAATATGATAATGCCTTGATAGATTGCAACAAGTTTTGACATCAAACAGTAAGCGGAAAAAACCACATTAACAGACTACTCAAATTACAAGCAAAAATCAACTTTACTTCTCGTATGACACATCAATTGCATAAAATTGAGAGCCCGCATGGGCCATTGCAAATAAAGTTAATAAACAACCTCCCTCCTGGCGCAGCGGCAACGCAGAAGGTTGCGAGTTCGACTACCGCCTTGGGACAAAAAAAATCAGCTCTGCAGATATTTGTTCCGGGGTGTTCTAGGTATTTTCTGTGCATCATCATCATCATATCAGCTCATATATGTACATCCACTGCTGAACAAAGGCTTCCCCCACACGACAACATAAATAGCGGTCCTTAGCCACCTCCATCCATCTACTCTATGGATAATAAGAAAATATCTATTTATGTAATATAATGTATTATTAGTACATATCAGTCATCTAGTACCCATAACACAAGCTCTGCTTAGCTTGAGACTAGATGATGCTATGTGAATCATCCAGCATTAAGTATTTATTTATTTTTTAATAAACTAGGAATATCACATACCTGCATTTCAGTACCTCTGCCAGTAGTACCAAAGTCATCGATGCCGGCGATCTCTGATGCAAATCGGATGCATCTCGTGCAGTGGATACAACGGGTCATTGTGGTCTTGATCAGAGGGCCTACGTCTTTGTCTTCAACAGCCCTGGTATGAGGAATTTTATAAGGCTGAATACTTTAATGAGATAACACGTGATGTAACAGTAAATAGCAAACATAGTTTGGTGGCCACCAAGAGCAAGTTTGTATCTCTGTACTGCCTTGTTTAAGTACTGTTGGTTATATTGTTATAAAAGAAAATGTTATATCATCTAAAATAAAACACATTCTTAAACTCTATCAATTCATTATACGAATCCCAGTTATACCATAAGAATATTATCGAAATCTAATGATTTTGTAATTCAACCAAAACCAACTTTTGATAAAATTAGGAAACAGGTATAAGTGCAATTAAATTCAATAAAACTCACCTTTTTCCAGAAAAGTGGATATCAGTGAAACGGCTCTTATCTGATCCAAAGGCCATTGATTGATCCTGAAGATCACATTCACCTCCTTGGTCACAAATGGGACAGTCCAGTGGATGGTTTACTAACAAGAATTCCATGACACCTTCACGGGCCTTCCTTGTCAGGTCGGAGTCTGTTTTAATTCTCATGCCTTTCATGACTGGCATGGCACAGGCTGCTGCAGGTTTGGGAGATCTCTCCACTTCAACCAGGCACATTCTGCAGTTACCGGCGACGGCGAGACGCTCGTGGTAGCAGAAACGAGGGATTTCCACTCCAGCTTGAGCTGCTGCCTGTTTGTGATGTGTTTCATGTATAAGTGAAGTGGTATTTCTTTATGAATTGTTTTTATTTCGATTTTATCTTTTGAATAATGATATTTATCCTGATTATTACCTGTAAGATCGTAGTTCCTGGAAGAACATGAACAGGTTTGTCGTCAATGAACACTTCGAGTTTCTCGGGCTGCGCTGCGACTACGTCGGCAAAGCGGCGCGTCGCTAGGGGTGCCGCACGCGACGGGGAGCCCAGCGCGAGCGCCCGGGTCAGAGGCTGGCGCAGCATTCTGCGGCAAACACGAATCACTAATGCACTTTACACCGCAACCAAAAACACTTCTTTACGCTGTCATACGGCAACTTTAACGGATTCAACACGAAGGATATGAGCTTAGCAGATAAATTTATTGCGTCTAAATGTAATTCAGGCAAACGAATGCAGTAAATACGAGCAATCCCTATGTTATTGTTACATAAGTTTCAACCCTAACCTAAATACTTTAAGTGATCAGTATTTGCATGAACAATGTAGGATCACTAGAAAACTTGATAGGGCTTCAGTAAAATAGATAATACTCTGAAATTACGTCTTGTTTTCGTAAAAATAGTACCTAAATATATTTTGAGAAACAGTTGTAAGATCTACGAACGAACTGTCAAGTGTCAGATTGATTGACTAACTTGATGTCCATTCAAGTTGACATTACATCCACATCCTTTTCTTATTGTCTATTATCCGTCTGTAACCAAAATATTACTCGGAAATTTCCGGTTTGTTCAAATGGGTTCAATCACTACTACCGTTTCATACGTCCGTCTCAGTCATTGATGTTCCTTCTCTTTCTGTCTCTTTATAGAACCGGCAGTGTGGTGTCTTGAGCTTTTTATCAAAAATTTACGAAAAATGGCCATCGGAAACGTAAAAACTGCCCAGGGTCTCAATGACCTGAACCAATATTTGGCTGAGAAAAGCTATGTTTCTGGGTAAGTCATTTTCCCTTGACAAAAGAATTATAGGTTGGAAATACTAACCACGTCAACCTCTCCTGGGATTCCTAACTAAAGAATCTGTCGTATCTGTCGCTCTAATGTTACATGGTCATACAAGTTAGCTCTAGATCCTTCTTATCCTTCAAAGATACTTATCAGTTTGATGACCTTGATCCATTTCAATCGGGTTCATAACTCATACATGACAATAATTTCAGCTACGTGCCATCTCAAGCAGATGTTCAGGTGTGGGAGCAAGTAGGCAAGGCCCCAGCCGCCAATCTAGCCCACGCCCTGCGCTGGTTCAACCAGATTGCCTCATACACCCCAGCTGAGCGCAAGTCCTGGGCAGCCGGAGTCAGCCCTCTGACCGCGGGTGGCAAACCGACCACAGGCCCAGCACCCGCCGCTGATGATGATGATGACGATGTCGACCTTTTCGGATCTGGTGATGAGGAAGAGGTATGATCCTTAACTGAAAACATTATGTATAATCTTTATCCTATCAATCCAGAATTAACATATTATGTTTTCCTATAGGACAAAGAAGCTGCGAGAATCCGTGAAGAGCGTCTGAAGGCATACTCTGAGAAGAAATCGAAGAAACCAGCCCTTATCGCCAAGTCCTCAGTCATCCTTGATGTCAAACCTTGGGATGATGAAACAGACATGGGTGAAATGGAACAGAAAGTGCGATCCATCACAATGGATGGTCTTCTGTGGGGTGCCTCCAAACTTGTTCCTGTCGGCTACGGCATCAAAAAATTACAGATCATGAGCGTTATTGAAGATGACAAAGTATCAGTTGACCTTCTTACTGAGCAGATCCAGGACTTCGAAGACTTTGTCCAATCAGTTGACATTGCTGCTTTCAACAAAATCTAAATTCACCCAGTCTATAATTCATAAGCTTCAATAAAACACATTTCTCATAACAAGTTACTTTTAATCAAAGTCCTTAGTTTTTCTTAGTTCACAATTAAAGTTCAATAAATAACATATTGGTGCATCAATGTGTAAGACAGGCACTTAGATAACTGCAACTGCACACTGCATTTGAGAACAACTGTCCATAGGTAAAGTTAATTTCACAATCTAATATCTTAATCTTCTACCTCCTTCAATCTGTGTTGAGTTTCTGCAAAAATCTCTTTGAGTATACTACAATTATTATGCAAAGTTCAACACAATACAGAAACAAGATCCAAGATAGATCAATGACTAGTAAAACCCTTATCAAACATCACAACTTTTATTGCACTTGATCACCAGAACCACCAGTGGATGCCCCAATACCAGCCTGCAGGAACATGTTAGGAATATCACTTCCAAAGTAAACCTTATTATTATTAGAGAGAGCTTCATACTTTTTCAATTCTAAATATTCTTTAGTAAGCAAAACTTTATTAGCTTCAGCCTGTTTCTTGAGATGGTAGAAGTCAGCTTCTGCTTTAGTGATATGTTTGGCTTTGTGGATGCTGTCCTCAATGAGTTCCATCTTCTGCAGTGACTCTTTTTCCATAATCTTCTGTTCATACTGAATTTTTGCAACTTGAGATTCTTTTTCTGCCTCTATGATGGCTTTTCTTCTTGCAGTTTCTGCCTCCTTTTCCACAACCTGTAATATGTATGGCTTTTTTTAAATAGTTAAGTTGTTTCAAAATAACAAGTGCAACATGATATCCATATTCCGTAATTTACACTACAGGAAAAATCAAGAACCTTTTGATGCTGTGCTGCAATTAGAAGTTTTGACTTTTCAGCCTCCATAAGTTCATAGTTTTTGCGTATGGTTTCTGGTATCTTGGGCTTGGTCACTCTTACAGCTTGCACTTGCAAGCCTGGTGCCATTTCATTTAGATCTTTTTGGAGAGCCTGTGAAGAATGTTAAAATATTTCAAAGTTTCTAAACTTTTTTGATTTAATAACAGACAAAACATTTCATACATACAGTTCTTAAGTTCTCATCGATCTGATCAAACAAATCAATGTACACCTCATGCAAAGTATGGGCACTGCAGAACTGATTCAACTCATGATGAACCTTGTTGAATATCAGAGTTTTGTCATACTCTGCTGTGAAGTTACGGACCATATCAAGCACTGGAAAGACATATTTTTAATAAACTCAGGAAAATTTAGTCAAAGCTTTGACATTACTGATGATAAAATTACTTTTATGTTGGTTTTGGACTTACCACTGGGAGGTTCCAGTTTATTAACAACTTCAATCCTTTCAAAGTAAATCATAACACCACCACTGGTGCCACATGGAACATTCTTTACCTCGTCAGTTTGTAGAGTAGTCTGCAAGAATTTAGAATAATTGAGCATAAAAAAGTAGAAAGTGACCAGCAACCAAGAAAATTTTTGGACGCTGTTCTCTTTCTGCTTAACTACGCTCAATTGACCTGCTTGCAATAACATACATAAATAAATCTATAGTAAGGTACCTGAATAGATTTATATGAAGTCAACAGTGGTATCATCATGTGAAATCCTGGTTGACTAGTAACAGGAAGCAATGCACCACCCTAGAACAACATTCATCCTAGTGTATTTTGGTACTACTAATAAATAATGTTGGACAATCCATACAGCATCATCTAGCCCCAAGCTAAGCAGAGCTTGTGTTATGATTACTTTATTAGATGACTGTTATACCAATACATTAAAGATATTTTTACTATTTTTTTTTTGTATTAATAAAAATACCCATAACAACCACTGCCTTATCAGAACAGGGATAACTGAACTCCGTAATTCCGGATTAGAAACAACTTACCCGATAATAAACGCCGACATGTCCTTCGTCCACTTTGTGCAGAGAAAAGTGAACCGTGATTCCGAAAGCGAGTATGAAAAGCGCGAGGATCGAAGACTGGTCCGCCATCGGTGGAACTTGGCTGTGGGGCATTTGTATTTTACAATGTGTAACAATTCAGTTTCGGTGACAATGTCTGTGGCGGAATGTAAACTTACACCCAAGAATAAAACCGAACGGTGAATAATGCCGCTATGATGGCTAACTTCGTTGGTGCCCCAAGTTTATTTGTTATGTATGGCTTTGGATATCCAAAAGCTACCTACATCAATCCAAAGAAAAGAAACTTACAACTAACGAAACGAAATCCAAATTAAGTGCTCATGTTCATTGTGTTTTCTCCAAAAAGAATAAAAATATTTCCTACTTCATAGGGATGGCTAAAAATATCGATATTTTTTCGCGATATATGTATCGATTTTCTATATTTATTTCAGGGTATCAAAATCGATATTATTAAATTGTAGTCAATTATCTATTTCCGGTTACCAATTATCATTATAGTAGGACAACATATTCATTGATATTGATAAATGTGAACGAGGGGCAACACATTCCTATATATTTTGTGTTGGTAGCACTGATTCTCTATGTTTGACTGTAAGTGTCAAAGTTGTGGTAGATATGTTGGTCTTCCTTCCTCTTAGAGTATCTAGAACGGAGATGTCAACGCAAGGCGTACCCCTCTGCCGGCCATATGGCCATACACGTTATATAAAACTACTTCACTCGTAACCGCGATCATTAGCTGTCGTTTCGTGTCGCGAAGTAGTGCTCAGTGAAAATGGTGAATTGTGCGGTATTACGGTGTAAAAGACGATCAGAAACGATCAAACTTAAGGTACCACGGTATTTCCTATCAAAAGTAAGTGATATTTTTGTCAATTGTTTTTTGTAATATTGTTTAATTTAGATTCAAATGGAATAGCAGTTGCGACAGTTTTAATATGACGCCAACGTCTTGGTAGAGGGTGTAGGTGAGTAATGTGAGTATAAATTCCTTGGTAGAAGGCGTAGTGTGGAGACTAGTTGAATGAAATTGATTGAGTGAATTATGGGATGAATAAAATGCCATGTGTTTTTATGTACCCATATTTGTCCGATTTAAAAAAATGAGGTTCTGTATTGGACTCGTAATGTATGTATACAACATCATTTCAAATTAACGAAACACGGGGAAAGGATCTCGCTGGCCACTACTTGGAGCATTCAGAACGGGAGTAGCCGAGCGTACGCAGTCCGAGGTACATGAACAGTCATTTGTGTCTGTTTATAAAAACTAGTTTGCTGCGATTGTCTCTGTCATTCTGCCTTCAACATGTCGATTTATGGAGCTCCCTTAAAATTTTGGTGGTGCTGTGTCGTTTGTTTATTCCTATTTGCTTTGTACTTTTTTAACGCAGAAACATATAAACGTGATTTTTTTATACAGCTGGTGTAGTTTGTAAGCCGGATAGTGACATGGGCTACTTTTTTTCATCACAACTTGGATAAAACTGGTGCCTAGCTAGTTCTTTATAAATAGACTGTGGATTGAAATATCAATACAGTACAAGTAGATAATGATTGAATATTATATTAAATTTATTATAAAAAGATGCTCCTAATGCTTATAATGATTAATGACACATTTAACATTTTTTACTTCAAACTAATATTAAAATAAATTATCTGTTTTATAGATTTCCGAAGGACGATTATTTTGCGAAAACAATGGGTTACGTTTTGCCAGCGAAGCGATCGTTGGGTTGGACAAGTGCTATTTAATCAGATAATTTTGACCCTTTATTATCAACCAAATATAAAAAAAAACATAGTGAATGAAAATGCCAAGCCAACTATATTAATTGAGGTAAGCATTTGGTGCTAGTTCAGTAGTAGTCGGTAGTAGTCAATCACAATATGGAATTAGGAAGATTGGTTATGCAAAAGTATACAGATACTAGAATCTCATTTCTTATGAAAAAACAGATCCAAATAAATGTATACGTCACATTTGCAATAAATTAGTTCATTTTAAAAACCAATAGTGTAAAAATTATGTAATATACATAAACACCACAAAATCATTTTTTTTTTAATTCCTAGCCATACAAATCCGCGTGGGACAGTACATTTGCTAACAGCCGCTATTCTGCTCCTGCTCTTTATTTTTCTCACCCCACCACACCAAATAAGAAACAAAATATTTATCAAAAAAATGCATTCATGAAAGATTTATCGAAATCAGTTCAGTCTTAGACGTTCTAAGACTGAACCGATTTCTATGAAGATGTTCTAAGTTAGAACCCTAAGATTCATAATTGCGTAATATTTGTTGTAATTATGTAAGTACATACAATAACTATTAGCGCACCGCGGTTTTACTTGTGTAGATAGAATATAGCCTTGTGTTACTCAACAACAGTGTAGCTTTCTATTCGTAGAATAATTTTGAAAATCGGTTCAGTAGTTAAAGAGATTACGTACGCCCTACAAACCTGTAAAAAAAGGAAAAGTATATGATTTTGAACAACTCTGATTTCATTCATTTGAAATCATTCATTTTATCGGTCTTTTTACACTCCATCACTACTTTTTTGTGTTAGTGTGTAACTAAACAATAGTGTAACAACAGTAATTCTTTAATTGTGTGCTTGTTTTCAATTAATATAGTTGGCCGTGGGGCCGCGGCATAGAATATCGACCCCTCCAACTCAACCCGTGGATGTCGTAAGAGCCGACTAAGGGAACCTATCAGAGGAAGGGTATAGTAAGTTATTATGGCAACACCCCCCCCCAAATGGTCCAACTAGGTAAATCCAACTTCGATAAAGAGGTCAGCCGACGAATCCCGGATGGGCAGCGTTCGGGAAACTTCATAATATCTTCTCGTCACAGATACCGCAGAGCCTCAAGACGAAAGTCTTTAACCAATGTGTGCCACCAGTGATGACTTACGGATCCGAGACGTAGTCGCTCACTATAGGCCTTCGCAATATCTTCTCGTCACAGATACCGCAGAGCCTTAAGACGAAAGTCTTTAACCAATGTGAGCTACCAGTGATGACTTACGGATCCGAGACGTAGTCGCTCACTATAGGCCTTGTGCAGAGGCTCAAATTCACCCAGCGAGCTATGGAGAGAGCTATGCTCGGAGTTTCTCTACGCGATAGGGTCCGGAATACGGAAATTCGTAGAAGAACCAAAGTTACCGACATAGCTCTCAGAATCAGCAGGCTGAAATGGCGATGGGCAGGCCATATAGCTCGTAGAACCGATAACCGCTGGGGAGTAAAGGTTCTCGAGTGGCGACCGCGATGCAATGCGAAACGGAGTGTGGGAAGACCTCCCACTCGATGGACCGACGACATCGTAGCGGTCGCAGGGAGTCGTTGGATGGAGGCGGCTCAGGACCGCTTTTCGTGGCGTCGTTTGGGGGAGCCCTATGTTCAGCAGTGGACGTGTACGGGCTGATGATGTGCTTGTTTTGTGTTTGTGTACAGCTTTTACTTGCGTGTGCGTTTATAGGTACGCTTAATTTTTCTGCATTAGTGTGCGTGATTATGTAAATGTGTGCTGTACCGTGCTACCTCGCCGCCCGCGAAAACTGGCAGAATCATTTTAGTACTAAAAGTATCGCTTGGCAACTCCCTTCCTAGATACTGTCCTTCCTTCTTCTTGGGGTCAAAGATCCTACTAGCCTACGTTCCGTAGCTTGGGGTTAGTTTCATTGATCTATGGCCCGCTACACGCTCCGTTTTACGTGCACAATGATGATGGGCAAAAATGTCGATATATCGAAATATCGATAATTTTTACTATGCATATATAGATACTAATAATAAATATCGATACATTTTTTCATTTGCCCATCCCTAATATTTCCCGACGTTTCTCTACCTCACTGACATTAACATCACTTCTTGACAGTTTTTGACTGACGACGTGATCGACTTCGAGGACGACGACGACAGTAACTACCTACCTCTATGGTACCTACCGAAACGAGATTCTAGTCTAAGCAAGGAATTTGTATACTAACGTTAGTATATAAATTCCTTGGTATTATGTACTATCAGTTTAATCAGTAAATAAGAGGTAGCGTAAGTCATTTCCGGTCATAGAGTTTAATATTATCATAGAGTAAATTTTGTCTGAGATAGGGATGGGCAAATGAAAAAAGTATCGATATATATTGTATCGATATATGTATGGTAAAATATCGATATTTCGATATATCGATATTTTTGCTCATCAAAATGAGAGCTTTTGTAACCGTTAAAAATATATGTGGTTGCCATAGACTAAGATAATGGCGCTGTATGAAACCCAGTGTCAATAATCTGCCAAAAATGAGTAAAATGGGGTAAAAAAGTACTCAATCTATGGTAAAATGGTACATACCCGTTTCGTTGTTTATTTTATGACAATTGACATTTTCTCTTGACTTGTGCAGCGCCATCAAGTGTCAAACTAAAAAGCGTGATTGTTTTTTTTGAAGCGGCGGAGCGTTTTCCCGGGCCATAGATCAATGATACTAACCCCAAGCTACAGAACATAGGCTAGTAGGATCTTTGACCCCAAGAAGAAGGAAGGAAGACCAACATATCGACCACAGCTTTGACACTTACAGTCAAACACAGAAAATCGGTGCTACCAACAGCCCCATGTTCACATTTATCGATATCGATGACTATGCTGACCTACTACAAGTGGTGACCTGAAATAGATAATTGTCTACAATTCGAGAATATCGATTTTGATACTTTGAAATAAATATCGAAATTCGATATATCGCTTTTAAATATATCGAGTATATAATTATATCGATTAATTTCTGATAAAATATCGATATGTTTTACCCATCCCTAGTCTGAGATGAAATTTGGAGTTGATAGAAATTTTTCTTTCCCTCCATGTGGCATGCCCGTGGGACAACCTGTATATGTATATGTAGTATAGGCCGTATCGCAGTATCATCGTGATAATATCACGGTTTATCCAGGTTTATCCAGAAATATTGAAATCTGCGATGGGATGAGGCATGCGATAATATTGAAATTTATGCGCTTATCGATATTTTTTCTGCCAGTACTATACTAGCCAGAGCGTCGACGACGGTGCGGATCTTTTGCGGGTGATGAAAACAAGAAAAACGGGGAACGAGGGGTGTGCGAGCACCCCTCTCAACTCTTTGTTCCCCCTATGTCGTCTGAGACGGTCGCGCGTTTGCATCGATAGTCGCGATGCTGTCGCGCGTTTGCATCACTACAAAAAGTAGCCGTGGGCGCGCGCTCATAGTTCGGCATGTCACACGGCTGAGGGTGGGCGGGCAGTAACGGCGCAGTCTAGGGTTTAGGGTACAAATGAATAACATTTTTGAATGTAGCGATTGCATTTATTGTCATTATTTACAATATTTCTCTACCTTACGCAAAAGGTATGCTTATGGCTAGTAAAATATTATTTACAAACTACAACAACACTAGAATATGTACAGTTATTTAATAAAAACAAACTATAAACAGGCTTACTTTTAAATATACAGCAGAGGTACCTACATACAATTAGTCAATTGATCTTCAACTGCAGCTGTACCATACTACAGAGAATTCATTTCGGATGATATTCATAAAACAAAGACATACCTAGTAATCAAGCCGCTATAAATAGGCTTATCACGAATTTGTCTTAGAAAAAGTGTATTTAACATTTACTCCCCATATCTTTTAGATTAGCCCATACGTCTTACAATTTTTACAAGAGTTTGTATCGTACATCACATCATACAGTTGTGTGATCACTCTGAAACAATACAAAATATCAAAATTGGTATATTGATTTTGGAAGGACACACAGTAAACTTGAACTAAGAATGATCCCGCCAAATCAGCCTGCAAAGCAGAATAAATAATGCTGGACAATTCACACAGCATTATCTAGCCCCAAGCTAAGCAGAGCTTGTGTTATGGGTACTAGATAACTGATATACATAATACAATATATTGCATACATAGATATTTTTTATTATACTACATAGAAAACGACCAGAACACCCAGAACAAATATCTGCAGATCGTACAAATATTTGTCCCGCGGGAATCGAACCCGAATAATTTGTATTTGTTTATTTTTCCAACTTAAAAGTATTTACAAAAAATCGTTCCTGCCAAACTGTACAACAGTTTGTCGACAGTACAAGTATAATCTATCAGAGAAAGGACAGCATTCATGTATCACCTACACAGCAATCACCAATCCGGCTGCCAAGGGTGATAATTATGGCTAAACCCAAGTGGGTTTTTTGAGTGAGGAATGTTCAGCAGTGGATGGATGAGTGCTGACTAAGAATTGTATTTATCTTTCGTTTTCACTGACGCGGTCGAGTCAGAAAATTGACGGTTCTACAACCCCGTGCATCGGAAAGCATGTTAAACCGTTGGTCCTGCGCTTGACCTCTACCCGGCGTGTCGATTCATCCATCCCATAAGGATAATGAGAGTGAGGCAATAGAGTGCACACTGTGTTTGCGCATAGACTTGTGCACTATAATATGTCCAGCGCACAGGGCTAGTCTCCGTTGAGACAGCCGTGGCTGGAAGGACATCACCTACCTCATAAGGCATGATGTGAGGCAGTGATGACGTCCTGCAGACAGCGCGCGAACTCCTCAATGACGTCATGCACGGGGTCGGCGCGCTCCTCATCGCCATCCGCCGCGGCCGCCAGCAAGCATTGGCAGACTGCTTCTATCACTTCGCATGTCATGAAACTGCAGGGTTGTCTGTAAAAAATACACTTTTTATAGCTCATTCCAATATTTGGTTATTTTCATCATCATCTGCAGCCAGCAAGCATTGGCAGACTGCTTCTATCACTTCGTATGTCATGAAACTGCAGGGTTGTCTGTAAAAACACTTTTTTTATAGCTCATTCTAATATTTGGTCATTTTTATCATCGTCTGCATCATCCTCTGCTGGGTAAAGGACTTCTAACAACTTTAGAACCACTTTTGATGGTCTTGCACTTGAAGCAATCAAGTTCGCCTCGCGGTAATATTTGATCATTTTTAGGCAAAGACTCCTCGAGTTTCAAGTGGTAACTTAGAAAACCCGAAATCCTTTTCTGGCCCCAAAATACATTTCTGTTTTAGTTATACTAGTAATTGCCTATGGAGTGCCACTTTATTTCAACAATATATAGAAGTTGGGAAACAAATGTGATAAGGGTCAATTGAAAAATCAATAAAAAAATGTGATTCGTCAATTATGTTTGTTAGATCAGTCAAAACAGCGTTAGTTAAACACGAGTCAATGTGATATGATGATTGGTAAAAACAAAATCACAGTCATACAGATTCGAGTTCGTGGAGTTACGATTTTACGCTACTGGTATCACCAGGAAACAGATTCGTCTTCTCATTCGCCGATGGCGATGGTGACGTAAGCTGGAGACACCCACGTGACCATCGTGTCTCGGAAGAGCATGCCTTATTTTCTTGTACCATAGCCCTTGCCAGGCAATGATTCCCCGGCCGCCCGCCCCCCACGACAACCGCAAGATTATACTTACCTATTAATTAAAGATAATATTCGAAATTTTATAGATACTTTGTAGTTACTAAAAAATACACGTGATTTTGGGTAGGGGAGGGAGGGTTAGTCTTAAACCTCACCACGTATCACCAGGGGTGAAGGAGGGGTTAAAAAAGATTCTATAAAACATCACGTGATTAATGGACGACCTCTATGGTATTACAAAACCTAGGGGGGGGGGGGGTGGGAAATCTCAAAATGCGTCGCATACGTTGTGTACATGGATCAGTCTGGTCTCGTTATACTCTTGTTGTGTATGCATCCTCTCTGACAGTGCTGCTATACTCAGGGCTCTGTAAGGAAACAGCTGCAACTCCAAGCTAGTGTACGAATGTCACTCAGCTCTTTTTATTTTTATTTTTTATATGGACAATTGACCACAATCTCACCTGATGGAAAGTGACGATGTGGCCGACTATGTATCACGAAGGTCTAGAAGATACCTATTCACTCTTGTCTTGAAGAGACCCAGATTGTAATTGGCAGGAAAAACAGAAGCTCTGAGTTCTAGAAAGGATATCCGGCAAGAACAGGATCATCAATGGATCAAGGGACATAGCGAATAGCTAGGAAATGACGCCGCTGATGAACTGGCACGGAGGGGATCGAAAACAATAACAAAGGGCCCATCCCCCTTTCTATCCTTGCCTTTCTTACTACATGGACTACGCTCAGAACTAGAGAGACGCATAACAAACGATGGACGCGCCGCCTGCTAGAATGCAGACAAGCTAGAGCGGCGCTCCCATCAACATCACCGAAGTTAAGAAAACGCCTACTGAACTAAAACATAATGGACCTGCGTATACTGATGGGAATACTAACAGGACACTACCCACTGAACAAACACCTATTGACCATCGGAACGACAGACAGCCCTCTCTGCAAAAGATGCCTCAGTGACGACGAAACAGCCTCCCACGTAGTCCTGAAATGCGAGGGAGTAACAGCACAATGAAGAGAAGTCCTAGACTTGCCGAGGTCACTCCGCGAAGCCTGTGAAGATCCCAGGAAGATTCTGCGCTTCTGGACGGAGTTAGGCTGGGCATGCTAGCAAAAACAACGCATAATGGACCAAATCGTCCAAATGCGGACAAAGGAGTATCCACACCTAATCGTATACTCTTACTTGATAGGTTGTTGCGGCGGCGCGGGTTTGAAGGCAGTTTCATGCAGTTTCTCCCGCATGCGCACCACATCGCGGCGCCGCATCAGCGTCTCTTCAACATTGCGGCAGCCCACGCATTTGCACATCGCTGTGCATGCAATTTTAGCCTGTGAGACAATAGAAGTAGGGGTAAAAATTATGTTGAGAACTTTAGCTCTTAGGCGCTATGCAGACAAAGCAACTACTGCGGCAACTCTAACTGGGCTTTTAAACAAAAAATATTAAAAAGTTGTCATTTTCTTCAACTAAAGTAGCTCTGTCTGCATAGGCGCTTAAATTGCATGCAATTTTAACAAGTAAAACAAAACACATGCACTTGGTCAAACTGGCAAATATAGTTGTAAGTACATGTTTAGAAATAATACTCTTCATAGATCTGTGTTGACTAAGTGGCGAAATGTGTAAAAACTTATAATGGTTGTGTTCACTCTCTCTCATCTCATTACTATGAGAGCGATATAATTGTAGTGTTTGACACATTCTGCCGCAACGCAATCAATCCAGAGTCCAGAGAGAAATGTAACCAAACCCTATGGATGGTGGTGGTGCTTATGTAAGCAATCATACGATCAGATCAATTGTTTTTTACTTCACAATTTTATTAGAAGCATGACCCGCTGCTTCGTTTTTAGAGTTCATAAAAAATAGCTTCTAATAAAAAGCATTCCTTAACTAATAGTAAATTCCAGGTTGCCTGTGAGAAATCGCCTTCAGCGATAAGGCCGCCTTTTCTACTGTCTTTATTTTTATTTAGATATAAGAGTATTTGTGATGTTTTATAGGTTCAATAAAGTGTTCATTCAGTAGTTCCTACCTCATAGCATTCACAATAGTTTTTAAGACACCCGCTTCTCTTGCAGTTGCAGCCTTTCGTATGCCGTCGTATTATCTCCGGACCGCCCGCTTTTGCTTTACCTATTTTTGGCCTGAAAGCAACATATCAAAATTAGGGCAATATAAATTGTTGGCCTGAAAGCAACGTATCCAAATCAGGGCAATAAAACAAGAGCTTCTAGTCTAATTAGAAAATTGAAATAAAAAAAAACCGCATTGGGAGGTACTTCATTAATTAGGCATGCAGTAACTTACCAATACCTAAAAAAATTAGATTGTTTTGAAAAAACTAAAAACACTACTTCGCGTCCCTTAAATTTGACACTGTTTTTAAGTTTTGTGGAACAAATACTAATCCTTCGGGAATAAAATCTCTATGGGGTCACCTCGATATTATTCTCTATAAAACAGAGAAATAATTTTCAAAACCTTTCCATTATTGACGGAGAAATCTACGAAATACATAAAAAAAATACATACAGCCCAACTTAGAAACTTCTCCATTTTTCGAAATACCTATTTAAATATGAGAGATATTTTTTTTACAAAAGAAATTAGCGTAAAATTTACAAACGGGAAATTGAAAAGAAAGAACAATTATTTAATTATTATCGGGTACGTATCCATTTATTGCTTTTGACTTTTTTACCCTACGTTTAAAATCATTATTAGGTTAACAAATAGTGAAAATTATAACAAACTAGCTACTGCCCGCGGCTTCACACGCCCTTCTCATGCACCCTATGTCCGTCCCCAGGATACCATCTACCTCCCTACCAAATTTCATTAAGATCCGTTCAGCCGTTTGGCGATAAAGGTAACAGACAGAGAGACATACAGATAGAGTTAATACAAAATAATATTAGTAGGATTGTAAATTGTTGACATGATGATTTCATTTACTTTTCCAAAGATAAAAGCAAACTGTTCAAATGTTAATGTACCTGAATGCGTTAGGGTTCCTCTCCAAACACGAGCGAATAGCCTTCTGCCGCGTCTCCTCATTCTCCAGGTTATTGTGACAGTTGTTGCAATTACAGCTGTTGCAGAACTCTCCGTTGGCGAAGCAGTCGCAGTAGAGTTTGAGGCACTGGGACTTGGTGCAGTTGCACGCTTTCCGAGGACGCATCTCTAGGGTCGCTGCGGCTTCTTAAATAAACAATAGATTTATTACGTTATTATAAATATTCAAAGGTATTTATCGCGTTTATTTACCTATTTTTAAATTTTTCAAGTGAATATTTATAATAATTTGTTTAGATCGCGTAAATTTTAAAAAAATTAGATTCATTACGTCTTTTATTAGGGGCCGTCGGAATATTAGCGTTGGTTGCAAACGTGACTTACAAATGCTGTGTCAGGGAACATTTTGTGACTCGAGCAAGTAGTTTATTTCTGTGTCTTTTTTTTATATAAAAATTCATGTAATTGTACGAGGGACAAATAAAATTTTCTATTATCCATATTTCTATTTATATTTAGAAAACATCATTCATTAGTTAATAAACCAATTTCACACACTGCTGAACGGAAGCCTAGGGCCACCACAAAAATAGCACTACTAGCGTACTGTAATACATTTTTGATAAGTGATGAAACTTAACAAAGATCCAAGAGGAAATATCCCTTTAGTACTTCTTATATATAAAATTTCCATGTCACAATGTTAGTTACCGTACTCCTCCGAAACGGCTTTACCGATTTTTACCAAATTCTATATGCGTATTCAGTAGGTCTGAGAATCGGCTACTATCTATTTTCCATACCCCTAAGTGATAAGGGTTGAAGGCAAAACAACGTTTGCGCGTATTACTATAAATATTCAAGGCATTTATTTATCTCATTTATTTCCCAATGTTGGAAGAAACGGCTTTTAACGATAAGGCCGCCAATTCCATCGCCTTTCTATAGGATAAGTTTCATTATTATGTACTACTGAATGTTTTATAAGGTTGTGAAATAAATAATTATCTATCTATTTTTCCCGACGTTTCAACAGGTTTACACTGTCGTGGTCACGGGATGACTAACCCTTCGTAAGGATGATTAACCTTTAGTACTTATTTAAGACCAGCTTTTGCCCACAGCTTTACACGCGCTTTTCAAGTACCCTATGTCCGGCACCGGTATACCGTTTACCTCCCTGCCAAATTTCATTAAGACCCGTTCAGCCATTTAGGCATAGAGTACCGGCATAGAGTATAGCTATAGACGGCCAGAAGGTTGCTTTTGTATTTATAATATTAGTACAAATTATACGCAATTAAAAAAATCGTAAAACTGTTGTTTTGTACAGTATACATTTTCATTTTGGTTTTATTAAATTGAAGTATAATATAATTTTATTATTATGTTATAATTTGTGAATTGACTGACCTGTAATACTCTTTACAAATAAATTGATCATTCTGTTAATATTCTGATCCCCTCGGGGTTAAGAATCACCCCCTATCTAATCAGTCTAAATCTAATCAATAACTTTATTTCTTTAGGCTTACAAAATAAGCACTCAGACAAGTCAAATTTTATACCATAAACATAGTTATTATTATTAAATAAGAAATAAGGTGTTATTGATATTCTCACGCCTAATTCAAATTTTGAGCCCCCAGATCTTTCTTTACAAATATCTACTGACCTGGATCTGATTGCATAAGGTCCAGTGCCTTGTTTTGAATTCCATAATGTTTAAATTTTCTAATTAATGTTAAAATATTGATCTAAGTAAAGTTAAAAACCATTTATTTGACATAAATACAGTTACAAATATATAAAATGAATCCATAGGCTCCCGAACTAGTTATACACTGTGTTTCAGGAGCCAGTGGCTTCTCCCATTTTGAAAGTAGATACATGTTGTGTCGATACAAAGAAAAATATTAAGATAGGTATGTACTCGAAATAAAAACCTTAAATTTTATATAAAAAGTACATACCTTGGTCCGACATATGCGGCGACAGCTGCGATTTAGCCATTTCAGGGTACGGTATGCATTCCGCTTCTACGGACACTGCTAAGAGCGGGATATTACTCTTGGTGTCCTGAGAACAAAGATTATTTGGCGTTTTAAAAAACGATAAACCTACTTCAAGTTCCTGAACATACTTTTTGTTTATGCCCGTTGCCGTGGAAACTGTATGTTAACAGTCATTGTGATGATTTGATTGTTTTCAAAAGTCGACCCGAATCGACTTCGAAACCCTTACTTTTACACTGTTTTTAAGATTTGCGAGATAAATAATGATGATAACATTTTTATGGGACCACCTCGAGATCATTTTCTATACAATAGTGAAAGAATTTTCAAAATCGGTCCATAATAGGGGGAAATATCGCGTAAAATAGAAAAAAAATACCGGTGGCCCGCGTACCACTGGTGGTTCCTGGAAGCACCCGAAGTGGTCAACGGCGCCATCCTCAACCTATAGACTAGCCAACTTGATGTGGAATGTTTGTTAACAAACCAGGGCACAAAAACACTTGCTTGGCCTCAAGTTTTAGAGATAAGTAATATTTTTGGAAGAAAGGGAAATCACTAATCGCGACAACAGAGTGAATTTTAGGTTAAGTATTGGCGGTTTGTTTGCAAATATTCGAGTTTGGGTAGTGTATACCTGCACTGGCTTTGCTCGTTTCGTGTGAAGCCACAGGCAGTAGCTAGTATGTACTTACTTCCGCTGGGGAGTAAAGGTTCTCGAGTGGTGGCCACGATGCAACGCGAAACGGAGTGTTGGGAGACCATCCACTCGATGACGACATCGTAGCGGTCGCAGGGAGTCAATGGATGGAGGTGACTCGGTACCGCTATTTGTGTGGGGGAGGCGGTATGTCCAGCAATGGACGTGTATGGGCTGATATGATGATGATGATGACTTACTTCAGAGTACTGCCTATAGGACTGCGAGTCGTCGGAGTAGATCAGCGATTCATTCTGCTTGTCCGCATAGTTTCCCGGCACTATGATGATGGACTCCTCGTTAGCTGCACTGGCGTTGGTCGTGTCGTGTGATTGGTGACTCTCATCGCGAAGCATGAATGATGCATTCTGAAATGGTTGGAATATTTTAGTATGGTTTTGTAATGTAGAATTAGGTATGTGTATACTGTCTACGTGATATCTAGTAGGTACTAAGTAGTCCTTTATTTCTGTGTTTAGTTGTGTCTAATAAATAATTTTCTTAACTTCCACAGACTAAAGGACTGTCATTCGTTACATATTGCCATTCAGTATTCAGTATTTTTATTTATATTTCATTCATACAGTCATCAGTTCTTATTGATTAGGTACACTATGTACCCATTTAGGGTGTTGCAATGGAAGACTGGCCCGGTGTCATGCCTTTCTACTTAAGATGCACTTATTTAATGTTCATCTATACACCAAATATAAGGAGTCGCTAAAAGTATCGTTGAAAAAGTGATCAAGTTCGTAAAACCATTTCTTTAAAAGCATCCTACATCCGTTTGTTGCATAAGTTTTCATGAAATGAATGTGTTTTTTTTAATGTACATGTTGCGCATAGTTACCGGCGGAAAGTGTCATATAAACCGAGACTGAATATCAAGGTAAATCATGTTTTTGGTTACAAAAATTACTTACATGTATAGAGTCAGGTTTCTTCTCAAATTCTATTTCTACTTCGTGCATACTGCCCATATCTTCCCCTCCTGTGTCGTCCCCAACTGCCTCCGATATAAGAGACTGCAGCGTCGGCTGAAATAAAATAATTAATAATATAATAATAATTAATTTAGAAAGCCAGGCAATATTAATAATCGAAGAACGAAGTGCAAGGAGACAGCTAGAGAAGGAATTGAGCCTTCATCATAGTTTGCAGCCAGATTTTACACACTGAGATTGGGGTAAAATGAAAGTCTATTGACCATAAAAAGTGCCTCCCAAAGTATGTATGTATGTCATCAGTCCATCACAGTCCTGTGCTAGCCGCCTCCATTGACGCCCCATCACAGGAAGCCTTACTTAGGAATAATAATTGCTTAGTAGAGGGAACTAGGAAAGCTGGGGAAAGAGTTTCATAATTAATAAGACTAAAAAGGTATTTGTAAAAAAAAACACGGTCTTGTAAGTTTATTTTAAAGAACGAGCTGCTGCCCGCGCCTTCGCCCGCGTTTATTATTCCAGGTCCCAAACTATACCCATACCAAATTTCAGTACCATCAGTTCAGTAGTTTTTGCGTGAAACAAGGACATATCCATACATCCATCCATACTCACAAACTTTAAAATTTATAACAATTAGTAGGATTTTTCCCCATTACGTGAATTATGCCTAGCTGAAAGCAAGAATAAAGAGAAATCGATTTTTGCATTGGATAGTAATTTTTTTTTTAGTCATACCTTGACATCAATCGGTTCATCAGGCTCTTGCTCCTGAACAGTCTCTTCATGCAGATTCGCATCATCAAACTCGTTCGCAGTCGAAAACTCCTCGACGGAATAATCATTGTCATTCGGTATAGAGAAATCATTAGAGTCGTAGCTACTCTTGTTGATGTAGTTGATGATCTTATCGTCTCCTATCTCGTTGAAATCGAGAGAGATGGATGCGGAAGGGGTTTCCATGGTTGGTAGTGATATGGCTGGTGTTGTGGTAGTGATCGGAGCGAGCAAGCTTTGTGATGAACGGACCGATTGCTGAAATAAGTTTACATCTTATAATAGGTAAAATAATATAGCGTGTTTTAAAAAACGATAAACCGGCTTCAAATTTCCTTACTTTTACAATTATTTTAAGTTTTGTGGGATAAATACTAATAAATAATAAGTTTTATGGGACTCCCTCGAGATCATTTTCTATACAATAGTGAAAGAATTTTCAAAATCGGTCTATAATTGGCAGAGATATCGCGTAACATAGATAAAAAAAACATACAGACGAATTGATAACCTCCTCTTTTGAAGTCGGTTAATTACCTACAAACATATTAGTATCTTACTTACCTAATTATAAGTCCTTTTTACCGTAGGCTCTATTAAAGTTTTTTAAACTCACGCGATCTGAACACATTATTATTACATATTCACGGGTAAACCTGTTGAAACGTCGGGAAAAATGGATAAATAAACGCGATAAATACCTGTGAATATTTAATAATAATAAGCTCTATTGAAGTGTCAGGAAGCGGCCGAAGAGACTACGCCAGTTTTTAACTTTTGTTGTCTCTTCGTTCAACATGTAACCTAATAAACCTGTGTATTTGTAAAAATAAACGATTTTATATTTTTTTTTTATAATTTTTAACCGATTGTAAGTATGATATAAGACCAGATGTTTCATAAGACCACGACAGGGTGCAAACTTGTTGAAACGTGGGGAAAACTAGGTAACTAAACGCGACCAATACCCGTGAATAAAAAAATGCAGCTAAATCTAGTCCCAAGCTGAGCTTGTGATAAATATCAAATATCAAAGTGCTTTATTTCCTTTAGACCTTAAAGGAATCTTGGACACGTCATAAAATTAAAATTACGTAAGTTAATAAAACGGAAATAAAGTGATCACTTTGATTTTTTGCTGACATCTTTATTATGGGTATTAGAATTACTGATATTATACATAGTACAATACATTACATAGATTGAATTGTTATTTTAAAGTCTTCCTAACGCGTACGTTTAATAAAACTCAAAGCTTACATCTGTACACAAATCTTTGGGTAACGGGATATTTACCATGATTTGTGGTGTTTTTATATCACCGATATTTGGGGACAATTGCTTGCGACATGACATAATCATGGAAAGATTATGTTATGCCATGTATTTATGTATATATTTATACAAATATGTACATAAATATTAGGACAATATATACAGCTTTGGAAAAACTATAGGTATGTACCTACTTGCTTTTCTAAAATAGATATTTGAGAAGAAACGAGAGTTTTAATTGTATTGCTTAAGCTTAAGGTATAAAATTGGTTGGACAGAAAATGACGAAGGTAGAAATTTTGAAAAATCTGAATAGAAATGTTTTCCTAATGCTGCTGGGTAAAATAAATTATTTGAACTTTTTACGCAATATTTCCGGAGGAAGTTCTTTTTGCGTACCTACGTCATAACTTCAAATGGGGGAAATTCGCGGTAAAAATTAAAACAAAAACTTACCGAAGTTGACTGCGTAACAGTTTTCGATATCGGAGTTATCCTCACTAATTTCTTCTTACATTTTATCGTCTTCACAACTCCTGTAAAAATTATATTTTATTTTCACGACACCGAAATTGTTTCAATTATGACAACTGACCGAAATGATGCAGGAATGGAACTCCCATTTTTAAAATTGAAGGATTTTTAAATTACCGTGTTCTATTCCATATTCGTTTAATTTCAAATTACGAGTACCTATATTCTTGTGAGTGAAGTTTTGAAAGTGGCTTTATCACAAAAAGGTAGGTATGCTGAGTTTTGTAATATTTTTACAAAATTATGCTACAGAGATTAATCACGAGATATTTTGAGGATTATATAGGATATAGGATTTCGCACCAGAAGTAGTCCCTACCAGGGTTGGAAAAAAAACAGTTTTTTTTAAATTTTATAAAACAAACAGTTCAAATTGTTTTAAACAAGTGTTTGTTTTGTTTTTTTTTTGTCCTTTTTAGTTTAGGGCATTATTTTAAATTAATTCGACCTATAATGTTTCATTTCCAGACTACATCTTTTGACTTTTAAAATTTTCTATAATAAAATAAATATTGACAAAAAACGATCAATGGATAAACATTTATTTTATGTTACGTATCTCTAATCACTACTAAACGATTTACATTCACCCTGAATGTTTCTTAGCAGGACTATACCGGCGGGGAAATACCTATAAACTATAAATTCTATTCTATGAATAGGGGCACCCCCAATATTTATTAATTAGTGATGGGCCGAATGTGGTTTGAACCGAATACGAATTTCGGCCGAACATTTGGTAAAAATAAAAAATGCCGAAGTTCCGTTTTTATTCTGCACTTATATGGTAACAACTAACAAACAACAATAAAATATACCTATAAGTAATTAATATATTGAATTTTCAAAAAGTTTATTTGATTCAAATCATAAGACTTCCTAATTTAATAAGAACTTATTGAATTTGATTTTTTAATTCTAAAACTTAAGATTGAAATGTCGAAAAAGGAAACTGATAATGACAGTTAGTTACTTGATTAATAAATAAATTACCATGATTTTAAATTATTTAAAAGGCTTATTTATTTAATCAGGTATGAGTGAGTATGACATATTTGATTTTTTTTATATTTTATTAATCTTAAAATCAAAATTGTGCAACTATTTCACTCTTTTCTTATACCGAATGTTCGGCATTTCAACCGAATTTCGGAAGAATGCCGAAGTTAGGCCCATCCCTAATATTTATATTTAAATGAGGGGAATAAAATAACCACTATTCCATTCGACAGCCATCCATTAGGGACTTTCCTAACGGGACTTTACCGGCGGGGAATTACTTAATATGAATTCTATAAATACGAGTGCCTTTCTTTCTCACATTTCATTTCATTATTAATTCTGCGACTGATAACACCTCATAAAAATGTCAACTCCAGGACGCAAAAAGCATGCAATTTGGGAACAATTCACATCGATCCCCCAAGAAAATACCACACTGAAGACCAATAGGGTGCGTTGCAGAAAATGTAAGAAAGAACTAGTTGGACTTGTGAAAAGAATGGAGGCACACTTCCAGCAATGTAGCACCACCACCGGTTCTAACACTGACGCAAATCTTGACGCAGACAGGGACGTGGAGGAGGAGTTGTTGAGTGATTCTGGTTCTTCCCGATCTTCAGATAATTCTTCTGCTACACCCACATCTTCTGTTACTACACTTCAATCTAAAAATGCCAGTACCAGCAGCAGCGCGAGCGTGAACATTTCAATGAAAATATTTATTATTGCTACAAGTCAAGAAGATAAGAAGAAAATTGATTTACAATTATCTCGTTATATGTTTGCTACTAACACGCCTTTTAACCACGTAGAACACCCAGAGTTACTGAAATTAATGGAAATTTTACGCCCAGGATATAAACCTCCAAACCGCAAACAAATTGCTAGCAAGCTACTCGACGAAGTCTACAACTCGACTCAAGAAGCCGTAAAAAATGAATTGAAAAACAAAGTTGTTAATCTGGCAATTGATGGGTGGAGTAATGTCAGGCAGGACTCGATAGTTTGTGTCTGTGTTACCGATGTGTTGACAGACTCATCTCATTTAATTGATACAATAGACACAGGAGCCGAAAGCCATACAGCTGACTACTTGGTTAAAGTTACTACTGCGGCAATAATACAATGTGAAACTTACAAATGTACGGTGCGAAGTGTAGTGACAGACAACGCAGCAAATATGAGCCGTATGAGACGAGATTTAGCCCAACAGGAAGAACTAGCTTCTCACGAGGATATACTTACATACGGCTGTTCATCACACATATTAAACCTTCTAGCAAAGGATTTGAATGCAGAAGATATTACTGATAAAGTTAAGTCGATAATGCGGTACTTCAAATACACTCACTTTGCATCTGCCAAATATAAAGAAGCTGGTGGAAAAGCAATGTTATACCACAACAGGTACGGTGGAACACAATGGCTGACTGCTTAAAAGTGTTATTAGAAAATTGGCATATAATGTCAGATATATGCTTAAATCATTCAACTGCTATAGATCTGTCAATTTCATTGAAAGTAAATGACATGGCGCTGAAGCAACAAGTCCAGGCTCTCTACAAAAAACTGGAAAACATCGCAGTTACACTTGACATCTCCCAAAAGACATCCTGCTGTATTGGCGAAGTGACTGAAGCATGGATAGAGCTTAAAAATATGTTTGAGGGAGAGAATGTACGACTGCGTGAGACCGAGTATTCATTGGATGATTTAAGGAAGTTCAAAGCTCGTTATGAAATGGCAATGTCTCCAGCTCATTTTGCAGCAAACTTACTACATCCTAAGTACAGGGGTGAAAAACTCACGAGTGAAGATATTTCTGAGGCTTTATTATTTATAGAAGCTTATCACAAAGAGGCGATGCCCTATGTTGTTAAATACAGGGCAATGACAGATCTCTTTCATAGCTTTCTATTTGAAGATCATGTAGTAAATCAGGTCGGACCTCTCGAATGGTGGCAGTCATTAAAAAAACAAATTAATGGTCAAACAATGAACTTAGTGGCTCAGCTTCACACTGCTGTAGCTTCAAGTGCTGGAATTGAAAGACTGTTTGCAACATTTGGATTTATTCATTCTGATGTACGAAATAAACTGGGTACAGAGAAAGCTGCAAAACTTGTTACAGTTTTTAAATACCTTAATAAGGAAAAGAAAAAATAATTGTTATCTTGATCTTGTCATATTGTCTTACTCTCCTGACTGACAAACAATTTTGATTTTATAATGTTTATTAAATATAGGTAATTTTGTTTGTTATAATTTTTTTTTTGATTGATTTTAAATTGAAATTTTTAATATTCTATACTATCTAATGCATGTTTCAAAAATACGTGTTATCTTATCCCATTACCCATATAAATCCTGGTACTTGGTAGGTACTTAGATCTTTGTTTGACTGAATAAATAACTTATCAAAAAAATATTACTTTCATTTTATATCATTCATTCGCAATGAAAAGTAGTTTTAAAGCTTGTTTTTTTCTCATCGTTTTATACAATGTTTAAAACTTGTTTTAATCTGTGTTTTTAAACGTGTGATAAAAAACACGGTTTAAAATCAAACTGTTTTAAACATTGTTTTAAACATGTGTTTTAAAACCATTTGTTTTAATCATGCCAACCCTGGTCCCTACCTAAAGCATCCTACTAATATTATAAATGTCAAACTTTGTAAGGATGTATGGATATTTGTTACTCTTTTACGCAAAAACTACTGAACCCATTATTAGGCTGTAATTTGGTATGGGTATAGATTGAGACCTGGAATAACTTAAACGCTATTTTTTTATCCCTATAAAACGCGGGCAAAGGCGCGAGCAGCAGCTAGTTTAAAGATATACTTGGATTCGTTGATCGAAAATCCGGTAAAGTGGTAAGATAATTTGAGGATAATAATATTATCAAATTAGATTTAGCCAGAATGCAGCATAAATGTATTTTTTTTACACTACGTACCTTTATTACTCGTTCCCGGTATCAGAACTGATGATGGTTGGCTGACTTTTTCTGCCGTCATTTGTATCACTTTTCCTGAAAGAGATGGTCCTTGTTAAATCAATTTTGAAAATAATACAAAAATAATGCATAAAAGTGTCATGCATGTAGGTATTTTTATGCCAACATATTTTTTTGTTTCTATTTCAAACTTTTTCCCATTCATAAAATTATTTATGATTGAAATTATTGATAAAAACTAGAGTATTTTCCTATTTCTAGTATTTATTGTAATTTAGAGCTTACCTTGACTATCAGTAAAGACAAAGTTCTTCGAAGGCGTAACTTTAGGAACCACCTTTTGTGTTGACTGATTCGTAACTAACTTGATGTATTGTATCTACAAAATGAAAAAAGTTATTTATTTCAAAGAAAACCATATATAAAAATTACTTAAAGAAATTAATATTATTTCTGCTTATCTGCACATTTGTTTGTACCTAATTTTACAACATACTTACGCCCTTGCCCGGGACGTTGATCGGGTGAAGTTGAGTGTGTTGCCCTGCATCTTTCATTGTCTGCACAAACATTAATAATTGTATTAGTAACAATACAATATGAAAGTACGCGGGTTAACTAACAACCTAGTATACGATGTCGATGATGTCTTCTTACAATACAAACAAGGTTCATAGTTAAGCCGCTTAAATTCATTAATAAATAAAGCTGGACAATCCACACAGCATCACCTAGCCCCAAGCTGAGCAGAGCTAGTGTGATGTGATGACTGATATACTTAATACAATCTATTACATAGATTATAGATAGATATTTTATATATTTTTTATTATACATAGATAATACCCAAACACACGAGACAAAAATAGATCTAACAACGTTTTTGCCAAGGCGGAAATCGAACCCGTAACCTCCTGCGTCTCAGTCGGACCTTCGCCCGCCGTGCCACATAGATCGTCAATTACGTAATTCGTCGAACTACATACATATAATAGTTTTATAGTAAAATAGAAACAATATACATTGTATTCTTAACTTGAACGAGTATTAAAAGTTCCTTTCTACCATAAATAAGCAGTGGAATGATTCAAACACAACCAATAGGTGGAGGAAAATCCCCTGACTCCTCACAAACAAATAAATAAAATTATAGTGTCCATTTGTAACTTCAAAATAGCCGCTTTTTACTAAATGTATGTGAAAATACGCGATACTCAAAAGGTACGAAAACTTTAATAATGATTATTAATTTTTTTCTCTCTATCTATTTTGTTGGTTTGACTGAGGTAATCTCGGAAATAGCAGAACCGATTTTGGCGGGACTTTCACTGGCACAAAGCTGATGGTATGTATAGAGCTTAGGCCGCTTTTATTTTAGAAAAAAATATAGGGTTCCGCTCAAAGAAATCATATTTACAAAGCAAAGACACAAAGGTGTGTGTGCGGTTCAAACCCAAACAATCAAGATACAAATTCTATGCGGGCGAAGCCGTGGGATAGGCACAGCTAGTATACATAATGTTTATAGGTCTTACTTGAGTCGTGGTACTAGGAGCAGCTGATCTGATCATAAGTTTCTGACCAGTTTTTGACGATATTACCACTTTCTTCGTAGTAACATTGCCTGAAATTAAATTAACACGTCAAAAACAGCAATTAAAATATTACTATGACATTGGCACTTTTGCAGTGATTATGTTGGCACTAAAAGGTCTGGTTGTGCCGTCTTTTCTTTTTCGGTCGTAAAAAAAGCATTTTTACGCTAGGTATTGTGCCAACAGACAGATCTTTCTACATATTTAGTATATACCTTGTGACTGTGACGCATTTACCACTTGGCTTTGGGACGGTTTGATCGCAATAATTTGTTTTTTGCCAGCGATCTTGATATTTTGTACCACCTGAAAACAAAAATTATGTAAACTTTATTGGCTTTTGAGGGAATTTGAACCTTATTATTTTGAGTACTTTTATGAAACTTACGGCTGTATCTTGGCATAAATAAAGTACAATGACGTTTATGACCTTCGATCTTTGAGCATCATTATAAAAGTTTGATCATAGTCTATTTGACGATCAAATATTTACCTTATTGGCTCCAAGGGAAGAAATGGGCACAGTCTAAAGTTGGATCATAGTTTATTTAACGATCAAATATTTACCTTATTGGCTCCAAGGGAAGAAATGGGCACAGTCTTAAGTTGGATCATAGTTTATTTGACGATCAAATATTTACCTTATTGGCTCCAAGGGAAGAAATGGGCACCGTCTTTTGTTGCATCACATACCGTGCTCTCGGCACGTTTGCGGGTAACAGCTTAGTGAGTGCAGCTGAGTTTGATGAGTCTCCACCTGACTGGCCTGCATAACATAATGTTTCAATTTTAAGGTTTGTTAACCTGGCATAAATTGGTAGCAGCGGAGTAGTTTAGATCCGGCGTTTTAGAACCAGTATTGCATATGCTTTGCTTGGATAAAGAGCATTTAATTCTAAATCTACAACTACATTTACGTCAGATCTATTCAGTAATTCATTTATGGTGAATTAGATTATATTACAGTCAGTTTGGCCGTGGGGCCGCGGCGTACGAATATCGATCCCTCCAACTCAACCCGTGGTTGTTGTAAGAGCCGACTAAGAGTACCTACCAGAGGAAGGGCAGCAGCTTCCTTCTGAGTATTTTTAAACACCAACACTGCAATCACCATTCCGCTTGCCAAGCGTGGTGATTAGGTATGGCAAATCCCCCCTACATGGGAGACCATCCACTCGATGGACCGACGACATCGTAGCGGTCGCAGGGAGTCGATGGATGGAGGCGGCTCAGGACCGCTATTTGTGGCGTCGTACGGGGGAGGCCTATGTCCAGCAGTGGATGTGTATGGGTTGATGATGACAGTCAGTTTGTCTGTAATATAATCTAATCACTGGGTTCTGGATTTCATTATTAATATAATAAATTAATCAAATACCTGCCGGCAACTGAATAAACTTCACCATCTGCTTCCCCTTACTGTTGTTCATCATCTGCATCTGATCTGGAGTCATTGTCATTTGGTACTGCACGCCGGATGTCGCGGAAGTGTTGAGCATTCCCTCTGCTGATGATGATGACGATGTTGAAGACATCAGTTTTATCTTCTTTGGAACCATGACTAGTTGCCTTCCGATTTGAGCTGGAATGAGACACAAGTTCAAAGCACTCATGTTTAATAACAACTTCCCTCTGACCCCACTATACAGGCTATCTTGTCCTAGTGTGGGGAACAGAGTCAAACTCAAGGAACCCTATGTCCTGTCATTTCACTAGAAATTAGAAATAGCATGTAATCTTTCTATTTGGAAATAAACGTTATCTGAAGTTGTTGTTTTTTGTAACTATTTTCTAATAGTGGCATTTCGCTTGGTGTATTATTATATATGCGGGCAGCGCAAAATCGGTCATTGTGGAGATCCTTAGGCTCCCCTAGGCTCCTTAGGCCTCCGCCTATGTCCAGTACTGGACGTCGATTGGCTGACATGATGATGATGATATTATATACTGGTTGTGACTTAATAAACGAAAAATAAATTAACAAATAAATCTACCTACTTTCTTCATAATTTTATGTTTTTTGTTGTTTGTTTATTTTTAAGTTTGCAATAAAAGTATTTTGTATCTACTTACCTCACATAGTATCCCTGAGAGCTACGTTTTGTTTGCTTCATTTGGAAACGATGTCCCCGATCTTATTGAAATTTTCCATACGTAATCGGATGATAAATAGCTATGTGTGTAGCGGTTTAGTTTTTCAAAAAACATAACGATCTTTAAATGAGAGCGAAACTAATTTTGACCACCAAATCAAGTCATTTTCAAGCGATTTTTTATGCACCTTTATTCGAAAATCTGTCGCGTTGCAAACATCCTAAATATATTCAACGTTATAAATAATCAAAAATATTTCTGAAATCAATCGTTTATTCAAAATTAAACGGAAAGTACGAAAGAATAAAAATGGTTCCGACACCGAGCACACAGCCACACGACAGCTTCGTATTTGATGGGGCGCTTTCTCACTAATAGCGCGCCCCATTTCATTCGACGCGACGTGAAACAACGACAAATCCGCATGGGCCGGCCGCTGAGATTTGGGAGATGTTCGTAGCCGTCTTAAGTTCTTTAAACTGTTTTTAAAGGAATAGGATGGAAGTAAGATTCTGCATGTCTTACCTAAAACTGTGTTCCCCTTTCCATCTGTAGTAATAGGTATAGTCTTCATATTGCTCCCAGCTTGTTTGTTAGCCACGAGTGGTTTTGGGGCAATGGCATACTGAATGGTCTTGGCCACTGGTTTGGGCGCTATAGCAACTTGCCGAGGTGGAGCAGCCGCTACTATGCGTTTAGCTGCTCTTGAAGGCGCCTGAAATATAACAATTTTATTAGTGAAATTATTTCACGATATATTTATTTTAGAATTGAATAGAAAAATCTTAATTGCCTTATATACACTAATTACAAGCAGACTTACTACATGGACATAAAATAAAATAAAAACTAAGGCAAAATGAGTAGATTTAGCTTTTGTTTGCATGTTCATTTATACTCCGTTTCGCGTTGCATCGTGGCCGCCACTCGAGAACCTTTACTCCCCAACGGTTATCAGTTCTGCGAGCTATGCACGACCTGCCCACTGCGACTTCTGCTTACTAATTCTGAGGGCTGTCGGTGACTTTGGTCCTTCTACGGATTACCGTATTCCAGATTTTATCACGTAGAGAAACTCCAAGCATTGCTCTCGCCATAGCCCGCTGAGCAACTCTTTTGAGCTTATGAACGAGGCCTATAGTTAGCGACCACGTCTCGGATCCGTAGATCATCACTGGCAACACACATTGATCAAAAATTTTTGTCTCGAGGCTCTGCGATATCTGCGATGAGAATTTATTGCGAAGCTTCCCGAACGCCGAATCAGAGTTGAATTCGTCAGCTGACCTCTTTATCAAAGTTGGATTTAGCTAGTTGGACCATTTGGCCTAGGTAGACAGTGATCAACAACTTCGATAACATCATTTTCGATGTAGACTGGTATGGGTGCGACATGGATATTCGACATGATCTTGTCTTACCCATGTTCATTTTAAGACCCACCTGTCCGAAAACGGTGTTGAGGTTTTCCAGCGCCTCTGCCACACTGATATCATCGGCAAATCGAAGGTGAGTGAAGTCCTCGCCTCGCCTCGAATCGCCATTGATATTGATGCAATATCCGTCCCAGCTTAAGAGCTTAAATATATCCTCCAATGCAGAGGTGAACAGTTTCGGAGATATAACGTCTCCCGGTTGCACTCATTTTTACAATGGGATCGGAATAGGTTGTATAATATTCAAAAAATATATAGGAGTTTGCATGGGCACGTAACAAAACAACTATCAAGTTGATACTCTACAAGGATACTCACTTTTAAAGTGACCACATTAGACATGGGTGCTGCAGGGGCCTTGAGCAATGCCTGCAGGTTTGGTGCACCAGCAGCAGTAACATGATGTGCTTGCAAGTTTGGTGCACTAGCAGCAGTGACAAGCTGTGCATGCAGGTTTGATGTACTGGCAGCGGTAACATGCTGTGTATCTAGTTCACTTATTTTCTGTAAAAATACAACAATTTTGTAAGTTTAGTAGTTTCTGCCCAGTTCTTCTCACGCGTCTACTCACCTCCACTAATAAACATAGACCTCCACCAAATGTCAAAATATTCTAAGTAAACAAAAAAAGGAAATTTTAAATGTTATTTTCTATCCCATAAGAACCGATTTGTAGAATAAAAAGTAGCCCGTGTTTTACACATGTAAAATTTCAGCCTACAATTCAGCCTCTATAGGGGAGATGTTGGTAATGGGGGTCACTTAAGCGGGAATTCAAATAGAAGCAAAATTATAATATAACAAATTTTAATTATATAACTACGAATTCAGATTAAGTTTTTCACTAAAGTTGACAAATGTAGAAATTGTAATCATTTAAAAAAAAAAAAAACATGTTTGACCACCATTGTCAACATTGGTAGGCAATGGTGATCATTCATATCACATACACAATTGTAGAGAGAGTCCCATCCAAGTGCAATCTGCATAATCCCTAAATCTGCAGAGCCTTTTCTCGTTACTTTATATAGACTACAAAACAACTTAGTTATTTTTTTGTCTTTTGAGGACGAACATTGGGCATCTACAAAAAGAAACATACAAATCACAAAGAATAAACTGATGAAGGCAATCAGAATCGCCTATTTATTTAGCCTGACCACGATCGCCAATATGTGGGCAACATATTGGCGACATGTTGGTAAAAAATATTAATAAAAAAGATAAACGCTTATATGGCAAATAACGTTTCAAGCCGCAATTTCCAATGCTATAACCATTATTAGGTACATATCACAGAGCAGAAAAAAAAATATATTTGAGCCGTACTAACACATTTACGAACTCGAAAACTTTGATCAGAAGGGCGAAAAATCTTCCATCGTTTATAAAATAATGAACGCGTGGCGCGAACTGAACAAGACGTTCGTTGCAAGTTTTTCTGGCGTACCTCTAGCGACAGAATTCATTGAGAACGCGCGCTCGCTTTTAGTTTTTGTTTTATTTGAGTGATTCCCATTGCCAACTGACTCCGATTGCCTACATTTCCCCTAGTTTTGGCGTGAAGAAGTAACACAGCAAGAATCTATCTAACTTTCGTATTTAAAGTGTGATTTGTAAGTGATTATTATAGGTAACTTAATATTCACGAGATTTAACCTATATTTCCATCGTTTCAACAGGTAAATACACGCGATAAATACCCGTGAATATTTATAATAATGTGTTCAGATCACATAAGTTTAGAAAACTTTTTGTAATTGATGATTTGAACATCACTTAGGTACAAAAAGTTTTTTAAACTTATGCGATCTGAACACATTATTAATAATATTCGCGGGTATTTCAGTTATTTTGCATTTTTTAAGTAGGCACTTTTCAACTTACATTGGGATCAATCATAATATTGGAGCTGTCTCCAGTATCACATTGTGTAGTATACTCTTGGAAAGGAAATGGTTCCTCAATCAGATCAGAAACTGAAATAAAAATATAATATGAAAAACACTATCTATACTTGTGTCTAGGACCCTAAATATTTTTTATACAAAGGCACACACAATCAAATAAATATTGTTGGAATATATTTGATGTTACTGGTACACATCTCGTCACGGTTTAATAGCGCTCAGAGAAAGTGGGTTCTGCGCAGGTGTAAAACAGTGTAAAAATCTAAAAATCGACTTCTGCGCATCAAGATCAACGTTATTAAACCATGGCGCGACCTGTATCATCCGAGCAAATTGCAGAAATACAAAAAAGTTTTGCTTTGAAAGCTTCATTCATCATAAAATGTATGTTGTCTCTTTGGGAGGTCGAATTTGAACTGTTTCCACTGCACTTGTGCAATTTTGCACAGTTGAAGTGGGTGTTTCTGTTTTTAGTGATCATAGTGTGTAACGTAACTGAGTGTATTCTCTTTTTGTTATTAGTTTTGTGAATTTTTCATACATATGTAAATGCCTTTGTTGGCATAAAGTATCTTCGATTTTAGAACCAACTATATAAATAACCTAACCATGCAGCAGTAAAATTATATCCATTTTTATTCTTAAGTATGACACATGAGGTATCTCTGATATACCAATTTTATTCATATAGGCAAAGTGCACATCTGTCTTCATCTGTATCAAATTTCTATGGACTAGTTTCATGCAAGTACCAAGTACCTATGACTTCATCATTAGTTGCCTCCATGAGATTGTGTGATGGTTGTCCGATATCGTCCATATCCATGGAGATAGTATCAAGTCTCCCAGTATCTTCCAAGGTGATGTCCTCCTGATTAACCACATCTTCAGAATGGTCGAAGTCCATCTGACAATATATCAAAAATATGTTCGATAACATCATAGAAATACCTATATCAATAAATATATTTTACACTTTGTTTTACACAGGTCAATTAGTAACTTCTATGAAAACTTGGGTCAAAATAATTATCCTCTTAGCTATTTATCAGTGTAAGTAATATGCAATTCATGAGGTAATTTACTGATAATTTCAGATTTTACTAGGTACATGAAAAGAACAAGAATGTTTAGGCATAATCATTTAAAAATCCCTAGTATTTATTTATTTAGAACTACCAACAGAAGATACACTTAAAGCACAAAAAAATGTACACTTAAGGCATCACCAAATGTGACCCCCCAATTACAGGTAGAGTATTTGAGAGATCATGCTAAAGAGGTACTCTTACAGTACAACAAATCCCAAAAATTGGTGGAATAGACCATGGCTTTGCATTAGAACCTAAATAAATGTACTGGCAAATTTAACACATACTACCAAGATGTTACCTATAATTATTTCATTGGTTTTATACAAATAAATTGTGTTGGTGATAGAAAATGCTGTAATTCACATAATACAGTAGTAGCTAGTTTAGCATGAAAAACTTACACCCTCCAGGGTCAGGGACTCATCTAGCCTTGGATCCATAATTTATCAAATCAATTTATTAATGCAGATACAGAACCGTAGCAACAAAAGTTTACATTTTTATGTCCCCTTTTGAATGATTCCTACAAAAGGTTCAAATCACGCCGCCATTTTGGGTTGTCAAAAATTTTGCTCATTGAGCCAGTTGAAAACAAATCGACGTAAAAGCTAAAATCGACTTTGGAGCACGGAAATCGCCCCAAGTTTAACAAAATTAATTTTAGAAGAAGATTACTCCCTATAGTTTAGACTAAAGTGATAAAAACATGTCAGAAGACAATTCTAATTATATAAAATAAACAAACAAGCACAAAAATTATATGGCGCTTCTTTTGATTTTATACGTCCGTCAGTGACTTGACGCCAACTATCAAAAACCAATTTGTAACAGAGTATTACATAATAGTGATGTCCATCGATCGAACAAAACCGGCAAGATCCGTATCAAAAATTTATCACTCGTTCACCCTTTTTCTCTGAGAAAATGGCGGTCTATGGCTCATATTGCCCATGTGTTTTTTGTCTATTTTGTGGACGAAAAACGTGGGAAACTTGCGAGCATTTGCGAGTTTCAAAACCTCAAACTTATCGTCCAACGTTGCCGCAAAATTTAATGTAAATGAGAGTTCTGATGTAAATTATATCTGCTTTATTTATCTATACAGTCGAAGGTTATTGAATTTCAATGTTTGTGGTAAAAACCTCATTGGTGTTTTTCAAAATTTACCGCTTGCTCATTTGTCATTTTATTATTGTAATCCCGCCTCCATTCCTTGACTATGACATTTCCATGAACTGGACACTGGCAGAAAAGTGGCAAACCAGACACCTAGCCAGACAGAGCCAGACACACATCATATTGCCAAAAGAAAAGAAGTCAAGCCCACCCACCCACCCCACCATAAATAAATAAATAAGACCAAAAAAAAGTTGAAGTTGAACCATCCTTGTTTGTTTTTGATCTCCTTGTGATCCATTTATTTTGTAAGAGTAGTTCTGTATTGTATTCTCTTTGGTAGTTTTTTGGGTAGTTCTACTGAAACCAAAATGCCGATGAATTTACAAGGCGTAAGACAATACCTTAGTGAACTCAGAAATACTGGAGGTTTACACAAAGACCAGGCGGAAAAGTAAGGTTTACCGGTTCATACTCGTAGCATTGCAAAACAGCTAAATTCTCGGAGCGTAGTCTTCAACTTCAGCTGCTGAAGCCCTACTTTTATTGTTTATGAGATTCCACGGATTCACATTTCCACTCACGTGACTAACGCAGAAGGTCTTTATCTACTGCCTTATACCATCCCCTGAAACCAACCATCATTTTGTACTTACCCGTTTTTTACTCATGTTGCATGACCCAGCATCGCAGAGAGTAGTAAGTATAGGATAGATAGATAGATAATGCTTTAGTCAGAAAAACTTATATCTAACTAAACAGTTTGGTACAATTAATGAATTGGCGGCCTTATCGCTTAAAGTGATTTCTTCCAGGCAACTTAGAACGACGACCGATGTGGCTCGGTGGGCGAAGGTCCGCCTGCGACGCAGGAGATTGCGGGTTCAGATTCCCGCCTCAGGACAAATATTTGTAAGATCTGCGAATATTTGTTCAGGGTGTTCTAGTCGTTTTTCTATGTATAATAAAATATATCTATCTATGTAATGTATTGTATTATGTATGTATATCAGTTATCTAGTACCCATAACACAAACTCTGCTTAGCTTGGGGCTAGATGATGCTGTGTGAATTGTCCAGCATTATTTTAACTAAAGAATATACTTACTTACTATTTTTGTATTTTTATTGATTATACTATTTTAGGTACCGCAATGTTTTGATGGAAATTCTGAAATACCCAGAGGGAGACTTAGCGGAGAGTCTAAAAGCTTTTATTGAAGCAAGTAAGTTACTGTTACTTACCATGCAATAGTTTGTGCCATCGTTTTTGAGATTAAAATCTTGTTTATTTACGGAAAACTTGAAACTAAATAAGATTCTGTTTACGAAAGATAAAATGGAAAGCCTATGGTATCTTCTGTTGTGTAAGTGATTCAATTATGTTTTCCAGTTGTGAATGAGAATGTCAGTCTAGTGATATCAAGACAGCTTCTCACTGATGTGAGCTCAGATCTTGCCCTGCTACCGGATCCTGTGTCCCAGGAGGTATCACACTTTGCGTTGGACGTCATCCAGCCTAGAGTTATTTCTTTTGAGGAACAGGTCAGGAAAATCTATGATAACATGAAATCCCAAATGTGTAGCAGCCCAATGGGGTTCATGTTTGAAACTGATACTATGCTTTTATACATAATGCCTATGTAACATGTTTATAGTTTTTATTAGTTTTTTAGTATTAGTGTTATTATTGAATTAAATATAATATATCCAGGTTGCCAGCATTCGTCAACATTTAGCAGACATCTATGAACGCAATCAGAATTGGAAAGAGGCAGCAAATGTTCTGGTTGGAATACCTCTAGAAACTGGACAAAAGTAAGTGTAATTTAATTGTATTGAAAAACTAAAAAGCAACTTCAAATTCCATAATCTTATATATAAAATTTCCATGTCACAATGTTAGTTACTAGGCATGGAACATATCACAAATAGCATGTGATTTATCATATGATTTGCATTATCATATATCGCATATGCTACCTTTCTTCATGTAGCATGTGAAAAATCACACTTAATGAAATCGCATCGTTCGTAAATAATACGGAAATCATCGTAATAACATCGACGTAGAGCGAGTGGGTATGACGACGAATCATGCTAGAACGGGCGTGTTAGAAAGAACAACCATATTTTGCTGATTCGTTGCCGCTAGGTATAATGTCAAAATGTGTACGAGTAAGAAGAGCGCAGCGCTACCTGTAGGAGCGACATTGATGATAATTTATCACGTTCTGTATGCTAAGAATGAAGTATGAATTATAATTCATACTTAATTTTTAGCATACGGAACGTATGACGGCTAGGGTAATCTTAGGTATGAAAAATCATTTGCCAGTGAAATATCACATGTGAAATCATTGTGATTTTTTTTTATAATATCATTGAATGATAATGATTTAAAAGTAGCAATTATTTCCATGCCTATTAGTTACCGTACTCCTCCGAAACGGCTTTACCAATTTTTGCCAAATTTTATATGCGTGGTCTGAGAATCGGCTACTATCTATTTTCCATACCCCTAAGTGATAAGGGTCGAAGGCAAAACAACGTTTGGCGGGCCAGCTAGTATACTATATACATATATATAATATACACTTTTATTAAAGTTATACATAACTAATGTAATTTTATATCACAATCTCAGGACACGCGCGAAAGGTTGATCAAAATAGATCCATTTAAGTCATGAAGAAATCATCGAACACACATAAATAAAGAGTAAAAAAAAAAACACATTTTATGAAAAATATAATTTCCAGCGAGGTCAAACCCTAGCCTATTGGAGTTTTGGGGTAGATAAATTGTTATTAAACCTACTTCAAAAATAGAGATTCTATGTTCTGCTGTATTAATATACATAAATACGAAAGTAACTCGTATTTAAATTAATGGTCTCGTATAATATTAATAATCTCTCTGTCTGCTACCTTTTCACGCATAAACGGCTGAACGGATCTTATTGAAATTTGGCAAGGCTAGACTTGAAAAGTGCGTGCGAAGGCGCAGGCAGCAGCTAGTGTTTAATAAAAGAAAATGGGAATAAGTAAAGAACGATGCACATGACAATATAAAATATATATTATACAGACCAGCTCAATAAATGGAATAAAACTATTTTTAACAGAATTCCCAGTTCAATTCATAATCTCTTGCGCGCTTAAATTTTGCAAATTCGTCTATTTTTTCACACAAATCCAAGTTTGATACCGCCTTATTTTCTATTGCAATTAATGATACATTTCGGAGGCGATCTTGACCAATGCTGTTTCTTAAATAATTTTTTATCACAGCGAGCTCAAGGGCCCTCTGAGCTTCGGGGCCCTTTCCCTATGGCTACGCCACTGAAAATGGGAGGATTTTACACTTTCTTCTATCTTTCCAGACAATACTCAGTGGACTACAAACTAGAGACCTACCTAAAGATAGCCCGTCTTTACCTAGAGGTCGACGACCCCGTACAGGCCGAGGCGTTCGTCAATAGAGCCTCGCTGTTGCAAGCTGAAACCACAAATGAGCAACTGCAGATCTATTATAAAGTCTGCTATGCGAGGGTGTTAGATTACAGAAGGTAGGTAAAAAATGTTTGGTCCCAGACTGAATGCAAACGTTCCTCATTTCAATTTAATTCAGCAAATTTTAATGTCTCTATTAAACAAGTTCATATGGGTGTATTCCTATTGAGACGAAGCTGAGCTGAATTGACCAATCACAGGTTCAAACAAACATCTCGTCATTTAGCTCGTTCCTGATTGGTCTATTCAGCTCCACTTCGCCTCAATGAGAACAAACATGGTTTACGAGGTGCCAGATTAGTAATTTCTTTTTAAAAAGTGGTGCGTATCTGTCGACTAGAAAAAGACTAACGAGAGCGTCGATATTTATCGAGCTGACAGATAACGTTAAAGAAAAAATGCCTGTACTCCGATTCAAAAACCTGGATACTTTTTGTATAGAAAGGGCTTGCAAAACCCAAGGAATATTAGTGGAAAATATTTAACGACATGACATTGGTATCGTCGAAGCAAAGCTCGAAACAATTTTTGGTTTTGAAAGCTTTCATAACGACATTGTTATCATCGAAGCAAAGCTCGTAACATTTTTGGGTTTGAAAGTTTTCATAACGAAATTGGTATCGCTATCATCGAAGCAAAGCTCGAAACAATTTTTGGTTTTGAAAGCTTACATAACGACATTGGTATCATCGAAGCAAAGCTCGAAACAATTTTTGGTTTTGAAAGCTTTCGTAACGAAATTGGTATCACTATCATCGAAGCAAAGCTCAAAACAATTGTTGGTTTTGAAAGCTTTCATAACGACGTTGTTATCATCGAAGCAAAGCTCGAAACAATTTTTGGATTTGAAAGCTTTCATAACGACATTGGTATCATCGAAGCAAAGTTCGAAACAATTTTTGGTTTTGAAAGCTTTCTTAACGAAATTGGTATCATCGAAGCAAAGGTCGAAACAATTTTTGGTTTTGAAAGCTTTCATTCATCATTTAATAGATCTCGTTCGTTTTCGAATTCGTATTTAAATATTTTTTTTGCTATACGTGTGAGATTATTGTTGAAGTTTGTGTTGTAGTTAGTGATAACTTTGGTGTGTACTCTTGTTGTAACTCTTGTTGTGTGCTTGTGGTTGTGTACTCTTGGTGTAACTCTTGTTGTTTTCTGTTATTGTTAAGTTTTCATTCATTAATTTCTTTGTTGATATAAAATATCTTAAGATTCTAAATCGGGCTTTTCGCCATTTTAGACCATTATATGTGCAGGAAGTTCATTGAAGCTGCGCAGAGATACAATGAGCTCTCGTACAGAAACATCATACACGAAGATGAAAGGATGACGTGCCTGAGAAATGCCCTTATTTGCACTGTTTTAGCCTCAGCTGGTGAGTATACACTTCCCTGATTTTTTATTCCACTATTACGGTTTCTTTCCAAACAAGATTTGCTACGTCATTTTAGCTATAAGAGGAATGTCAAGGTAGTTTTTTGGTTGGGGTTAAAGCGAGTAAACATAAGGTGTTTTAAATCAGGTTCTTTGGTAAGGGTGAGGACATAAAGAGGCGGGTTCCCTGTGCAGACAAAACGGTACGGGTAGGTACCGATCCGTACAGGTAAAATATTCCAATGTTATCTATCATATGCGCTCACGCATAAAGAAACAGGTTGGGACTTGTCGGTACCGACTACCTAGACAGTGTCATACGGGCTAGAACGTTTGTCAGTGTAGGGTGTCTTTAAAATGGATTTTATTATAGATAACGAATTTCTCATTGCATTTCCAAAGAGCATCTTTGTGTTTTTGACAAAAAAACGAAGTTTTATAGTAACAGAAATGTAACTGATAAGTTTTGGAAGGAGCGACATAATCGCAGTGTGATTAAGCTCTAATATCAAATATCAAAGTGCTTTATTTCCTTTAGACCTTACAGGACCCTTGGACACGTCACAAAATTAAAATTACATAAGTAAAACAGGGAAATAAAGTGATCACTTTGATTTTTTGTTCACTTCAATCTTTTTAAGGTAAAGTAAAGAAGCGAACAAGAAACCTTTACCTTGTTAGGTTGTTAGTTTTCGAGTTGGAGCAAAAGTCGTCCCATGCTTTTTTATCCTCTAGATAATCTGATATTTTGTAATAAGCCTTTTTACAAAGGATATGTTTGATAGTTTGTTTGAATTTATTTATTGATAATTTTTGCAACTCACTCGGAGTTTTGTTGTAGAAGCGTATACATTGCCCTTTAAAAGATACACTAATCTTGTGCAGCCGAGGTTTGGGCAAAGCGAGTTTGTTCTTATTTCTAGTATTTACATTATGTAATTTTTGTGTCGCAATTTTTAGGGAATCGATCGATATTTCTATGAGTGTACAATAAGTTTTCATAAATATATTGACATGGTACAGTCATTATATTTATTTCTTTGAATTTATCACGCAGGGATTCTCTAGGACCCATGTTATAGATAGCACGAACAGCCCTCTTCTGCAGCACAAATACGGTATTAATATCTGCAGCGTTCCCCCACAGTAATATGCCATAAGACATAATACTATGGAAGTAGCTGAAATAGACAAGTCTAGAAGTATCAACGTCTGCAAGATGACGGATTTTTTTGACTGCATATGCTGCAGAACTAAGTCTCTTCGATAGTTTATCTATGTGTGGGCCCCATTGAAGTTTACTGTCTAAAGTTATTCCTAAGAATACGGTACTGTCTACAATGTCTAAAGTTTCTCCTTTTACGTTTATATCAGCCTTTACTTGTTTTACATTTGGTAGAATAAATCTAATACATTTAGTTTTGTTTTCGTTAAGTAAAAGATTATTGACACTAAACCAATGGACTATTTTTGATATTGCATTGTTTACATCGTCATAATTTGTGTTTTGTCTAATAATCTTGAAAATTAAAGAAGTATCATCAGCAAACAATACAATCTCGTGATTATTTTTAACGAGATCAGGTAGGTCGTTAATATAAACCAAAAATAGAAAAGGGCCAAGGATAGATCCCTGCGGTACACCCATTGTAACTACAGATCCCGAAGACCGTTTCCCATGAATGTCAACTCTTTGTATCCTGTCACTCAAGTAAGAAGATCCAAAGAGGTGTCATTTATTCCATAGTGATGTAGTTTCCTGATTAATGTTCCATGGTGTACACAGAACACGAATGCTTTTGACAAGTCGCAAAAAACACCTAAAGCATCTTGCGACTTCTCCCAAGCATCAAAAATATGCGATACCAACTCTACACCGGCATCAGTAGTTGACCTGCCGTGAGTAAACCCGAATTGCTTACGATGTAGCAGGTCATTGCCATTGAAATGCCTAAGCAATTGATGTAAAATAAGTTTTTCAAAAACTTTGCTGAATGTAGGCAGTACTGATATCGGTCTAAAGTTAGTGGGGTCAGACCTACTACCCGATTTAAATAGTGGGATTATCTTACTATGTTTCATCAGATCAGGAAAAACGCCACAATCAATAGATTCATTGAAAATAAAAGCTAGATCTGGTGCAATAGTATCAATCAATGGTTTAATAACTCTAACGGAAATGCCCCAGAGATCTGCAGTTTTCTTTATATATAAAAGTTTAACTTTCTTTATATAAAGATTAAAAATAAAAAGTTTTGGAATGAAATCAGTTCAGGAATGAAACAAGATGGTAAGTGTGTTACTAATTTATGTCATTCTTTGTTGTTAGTGCTCAAAACTATGTTCTATGATTTATGGTAACATTTTATAGGTACACCTTTATAATTACACAAGCACTTCACCCGCGACTTCACTTACAAAATTTCTATACTCGTCTTATACAAACACTTTCCAGAAGAAAATCGTCGTCCGACGAAGTCGAAGCCATGATGGTCAATAAATACAAATGTAGCGTATCATGCACCGATCCATACCGACCCGCACCGACAAGTCCGTACCGGAATACCTGCTTCTTTATATTCTCACCCTAACGCGAGTTTTAGAAACCGTCTGGTCCGATACTATCGATTCCGTACACATTCAATACGTGGCGTCTGATTATCTAGAAACGCGAGTTTGAATACATTAGTTAGAGCGTCGATTATCCGAGCGTCGTCGGTCAACCGAACTGCTCGCTCGCAACCTCCCCCGCTGGATGCACCCCCACACTCGTGTCTGCTGACATAGTGCCGTTAAACGGGTAGGCTTTCTTCGACAGACTAATATTAAGGAAATATTAATCAATAGACCTTCGTTTGACTTTGACCACAATCTCACTTGTGATGTGACAATGTGGCCGAAGATGTATCACGAAGATCTAAAAGACTTGACCGTCAATCTGGAATCGCCGTTATTCGAAGTATTCAGATTATCGAGTTTCACACTTCCTATACTTTCAATGCTCAATGCATTGAAAGTAAATGAAAATGTCTCCTTTCAAGCAACGTAAGATGAATCAAAATCACAATTCATCACGTGGTAAAAAAATCGCACTAACAAGACTTCTGTCTATAGCGACTTAGCGGCTTAAAAATATAAAAATTACGCTCATTTTGGTTAACTTGTCAAAGCGCTCATTTGGTCTCAGCCTAACTATAAAATATAATCTAAAATTAAATCCCCAGGTCAACAGCGATCGCGAATGCTAGCAACACTGTTCAAAGACGAGCGATGCCAGCAGCTGCCCGCCTACGCTATCCTCGAGAAGATGTACTTGGACCGCATCATCCGCCGCGCGGAGCTGCACGAGTTTGAAGCGCTCATGCAGACGCATCAGAAGGTAACGTAACTGCTATACAGAACATCACAAAGGGGTGATAATGGCAAAAACTGCCGTTGTTTGGGGAAGCATGGTAAATGATGGATGTATGTGCTGATGAGAATTATGGGATACGAAATCCAATCAGGATATGAGGCTTTCCACCGTTCAGCTGGTAAGCTCTGGTAAAAAGTATCCCAAACCACAACGTGAGCTGAACCACAACAACTTAAAAACGCTCCTAGGTAATCCCGGGCAGCGGCGCCGATAGAACCAATCAGGAATCAGCTGGATGGGGTAATGTTAATTTAAACCAATGTGATTTGTCGTTGCTTTTTTGAATGGAGTCCATGTTGTCTTTACTTTTATACAATTAACTTTCCCAACTGTAAGGTATACATCTTTTCTTTAAACGGAAATAAAGAATATTTTACTTAAATTTGGAATACTCCTTAAGAACAGAACGGATAGCCTTATTCCCCATACAAACGTATTTTCCGCTTCATTTGGAAACGATGTCCACGATCTTATTGAAATTTTCCATACGTAATCGGATGAAAAATAGCTACGTTTGCAGTGGTTTAGTTTTTGAAAAAACAATAATATTTAAATGAGAGCGAAACTAATTTTGACCACCAAATCGAGTCATCTTCAAGCGATTTTGTATGCATGATAGACACCTTTATACGAAAATCTGTCGCACTGCAAACATCCTAAATATATTAAACATATTTTGAAATCAATCGTTCCTCAAAATTAATCGGAAAGTACGAAAAACGTAAAAATGGTGCAAACACCAAGCACACGCACACAGCCACATGACAGCTTCGTATTAGATGGTTAGACGCGCTTTCTAATACGGCGCCCCATTTCATTTTACGTGAAACAACAACAAATTTGCATGGGAAAATCCGTTTCCGTTTGGGAAAGGTTCGTAGCCTTCTTAACCATCTTACTTAGTACCAACCTACATAAACCAATTTTTATTGTCCAGGCCCAAACCCAGTACGGCACTTCGATCCTCGACCGCGCAGTATTCGAGCACAATCTCCTATCAGCCAGCAAGTTGTATAACAACATCACGTTTGAGGAACTCGGGGCCCTGCTAGAAACTCCTCCTTTGAAAGCCGAGCGCATCGCCAGCCATATGATCAGCGAGGGACGCATGAACGGATACATAGATCAGATATACTCTGTAGTACATTTTGAAAGTAAGTCACATCAGATTCTTACTAGTCCCACATTTAAACTCGGGGCGTTACTAGAGACGGCCCCTAAAAGCCAAGGGTATAGCCAGTTATGTATATGATCAGCGAGATCAGATATAGGTACATATTTGGTGGTGCATTTTGAAAGTAAGTAAGGTCGATTTAGTTTAAAGTTGCGCGTGGATATGTCGCATTAAAGGGCTACCCCGACCCAATCAGAGCCGCTGCCTATTTTATCGTATTATTACGATATACAAAGGAATTTTCAAAAATCCCTTGGCCCGTTTGTGATATCTATTATACTTATTTTTAATGCCTCTGTAATAGTTTTATATACAGGGTGGAAAAAATCTATGGGCCCTGGAGGGGAAGTACCTTAAATCCTTTAGTTAGCTCATTTTACTGAAAGGAAACATTCCTTAATTTTTAAAAAGTAACAAAATCGCATTATAAGATTTTCTAAAAAATGCTTGTTTCACCTGGGAATCGAACCAACTAAAATTTTAAAAATAAACCCTCTCTATTTTATTATGCGAAGCAGTACGATTTTTTCAGGATAAAAATTGTCCGATAAACATTTGGTCCTAGAATAAAAATAAAAAAGTAAAAACTAATATTAAATTTATTTTACCATCAATACAAAGAACACAATACATGTTTTTTTTAAGTAGACGGTTATTGCGTACAGAAAATAATCTTAATTTAACTTATAAATTGCTTGAAATGACCCTCCTCGTTCCATATACACAAATTGAGTCTACGTTGAAATTCCTCTGCAATGTGTTGTGATGCTCCTAATAACATTTTCTATTAAAACGCGTTTTTTAAATTTCATTTTTTACATGACCCCATAATAACCAGAGGCGTCATGTCTGGACTTCTCGCAGGCCATCTAATCGTCCCGTTAGTACCTATTCAGATATTGAAATTTTCGTTTTGGTAAACCCTGGAAATTCTGCTATTGTGGGCACGTTGAAAATTAATGTGTATTATTTCGATTCCTCAGATTATTATGTCTGATATACATTCCATAATGGATCTTAATTCTTCTTCTTCGCATAATAAAATAGCGAGGGTTAATTTTTTATATTTTTAGTAGGTTCGATTCCCAGGTAAGACAGGCAATTTTTAGAACATCTTTGAATGTGATTTTGTTTCTTTTTAAATATAACAGAATGTTTCCTTTCAGTAAAATGAGCTAACTAAAGGATTTAAGGTCCTTCCCCTCCAGGGCCCGTAGATTTTTTCCACCCTGTATAATAGATAAAATAGGTGGAGGCGCTGGTTTGGGTCTGGGAACCGCCTTAAAAGCATGTCCACTGCGACAGTTTTATAACAAAACATTGTTAGAAAACATAAATTAGGGCCTAAATATTTTGTCGAGCAAAAACACTAATGTGTTTGCCGGAGTTTGGGGGAACATTCCACGCATTCGTTCATTTTATAGCCCGGCTACACGGTCAAATATTTAGTGCATGCATGAGTGCACAAACCAGTTTGCGCAAGCAAGATGAGCCCGTCCACACGCTCCATCTTGTTTGCGCAAACTGTGTTTGTACAATCATGCATGCACAAATGTTTGAGCGTGTACCCGGGCTATTAGATTTTGACGTGAAGATTTGTTAAAAAACTTTGTTCACTGAACATGCATCGGACGGGAAATGTTCAAGAACAATGTTTTGTTAAAATTTTGACGCAGTGGACACGCCCTTACGTATACCAGAACGACGACGAGAACCACCGGGATGTAGTGGGCGAATAAGGTTCTCGATACGCTTTCCGCCGTAGGAGAATCTACAAATAGGGATTCGGGACGAGCGTTTCCGAAAATTACATACCGGCCTGTCCGCCGCTTCGTTAACATGGTACCCAGCTAAAGCAAAGTCTGGTTACAACTTCCCAGAGTGATGAATTTAGGCTAGAGTTTGCTATATGTACCTACTAGCTGCTGCCCGCGTTTTATCTGGATAAAAAATAGCCTATATGTTAATCCAGGTCCCAAACTATACCCATACCAAATTTCAACCTAATCGGTTCAGTAGTTTTTGGGTGAAAGAGTAACAAATACCTATCCATACATCCATCCTTACAAACTTTGACGTTTATAATATTAGAAAGAAGGAAGTAGATGTCAAAGTATGTTCAAAATTGGTCTGGTAGTTCCAGAGATTATCTGCTTACCTATTAAATACAATTTTCTTGTACTTCTAGCCCGAGAAATCCTGCCGCAATGGGACAAGCAGATCCAAAGCCTATGTTACCAAGTAAACAGTCTGATTGAGAAGATCGCCGCCGCGGAACCAGAGTGGATGGCCAAACTTATGGAGGAGGAGATGATACAGTGATCGTTGTACCAGTCTATGTCTACCTACTTATTATTCTTATTAAAAACCTTGTAAGCAAATTTTCTATTCTTGTTATGAAGTAGTTGATCCAACAGACTGCATTGTCCTGTCAACTAAGAATCCTACAGAAAAGCAATAGTTTTTTCCGAATTTTTGAGGGGGTTCGAGGCTACACCGCTTTTCTTATCACTTACCTACTAACTGGGCTTTATTAAAAAAACTTACGAATAGCTGTCCTCCCTCATGTTGGGAAACGTCTTAACGAAACTATAAAAAAAGAATCCTTGATACAGAGAAACTAAAGTCGCTATATTTGTAAGTTCATTTATTTCACAAATTAAAATATACAATAAAATAAAATAACAAACTCGAAACACCTACTTACACTAGTAGTTTACACGACAAAAGATTACAGGTGGATCAACTTAATAATGCTAAAACACTATTTTTAGGATTCTGCATAATGGCCTTTATAATTTCGTAAATCTCGCGTATATAATTCGGTAAATCTGCCACAGGGATTCTTGGTCGTATAAGTATCAATAGAGACAAATATCACGTATACGTCTCCTGCTCTACACGACCAATGCAACACGTCTGCAATTAATACTTTCACACAATGTTTATTTTTTAAACTTTTGCTTGGGAAAAATAATATACAGACAAAAGTAAGCATAAATCAAATTACAATAACAGAACCATTAACTGTGTGGCCGCGGTTCCCATTTTATTTCGTAATGTTAGCAGTATTGTATTTTTAGAAGGACATGGAGTGGGATATTTGGGAGAAATAGGTAATTTTGCATTGAAACAGAACATGTTGATTCCAACAGACTATTCATTTATTTTATTACCATTCAATAGGATATAACACCATCGGTGCTTATTTACAAGTAACTGGGGATATGATTTATTAATAGATAAATAACAGGGGAGGCTCACGCCGCGTGCTTTACGTAATACATCAGAACGCTACATAACACGTAAGAACCGAGGGCACGCTTCGGTCCACTGCGGCAACGCTACACATAGGCGATGACGCGTTTTCAACGCTCAACGACACTATAGACAATACATAGATAATGGTAAGTTGATGTGTATGCTGTTTGATGCGGCATGTATTATCTACAAGACTACAAGCAGAGCGCGGCGCTTAGGGCGCGAGGTCGAGGGCCAGGCCGACCTTGTGGCCGCCGCCGTTGAAGTTCTGTCCATCGATGCAGCAAGACAAAGTGATGATCACACCTGAAACAACAAAAAACAACATTTAATACTTCTTTGTTGAGTGTTTTACAATAAGGACTGGTTATCTTATCGGTTATCAGTCATGCGAAACAGATAATGCAAAAATCATATGATGTTTTTGGTAAAAAATAAAACCTGTTAAATTTTTTGCAAATCTTGCTTGAATTTAAAATAATCTTTGAGAATGCACATCAACTTCTATTTCTAGCTGGGTCCAAGAATCTCAACAAAAGATTGGGGACATGTAGATTTTGTAAACTTGGGCAAGGCTAGTGTGACTAGCAATTTCAGTCTTCAAATTTATACATAAATTCTGTAGCATAAATGAAATAGACATCCTAAAGGGTATTTTCACCTGTGAATTCAACTAGCATCTTACTCACCAGGCTTTAGCTTTTGTTGGTATCCCAATCCAATAAGAGCCTTGTTATTGATCTTAGCATGCAGAGACGCATCAGGGTCCATCTGGTACTTGAAACCAACTCCGAAGTTCGTCTCTGCAGCTCCAGCAGTCCAGTTCATGCTGATACCACAGTTAATTTTATCGGACACCTTTTGGAAGATGGAACCACCAAAGTCCTTGCCATTGTCACTGGAACAACAAGATATTTTTTTTCAATATATGAATTACAGTCAAAACTCTTTATTTGCTATAAAACATAAATAGCTGAGGAATTACTTTTTTTACTAACCTAACTCAAACTACTTTGGAGATGGGTCTTGTTCTACAAAATGACCATCATTATTTATTTATTACAAATAAAATGCTTACACTAACAGTAGCTGGTGCAAAATCTATAGACATCTTTTAGCAAACAACTTTTCATTGTCCCAGATGAGTTATACCTCATGCATAGAAGCCAGGGTTAATTGCACTTTATTGTATCCTGTGCTGCCAGTTATAACTAGAACAATCTAACTTCTAATTCCTACTCGAGTATGATCAATACCAAGATTCAAAAAGATAACATTTTCAAAGCTTGTGTTATGCAATGTACTGTATTATTAAGTACTGAATGATGAGTGGGATGAACTTTATCATAATTGTTTACAACAATTAGCTTATCTTATCATGTTAATTTACAACTGATAAGTTACATCATACTGCTGTAAGCTATATCATGGTAAGGTAAAATACTTACACATTGGTGTGGAGGGCAAAGTCTTTGGACTTATAACCAAGTGCAAAGTTGTTCTTGTTGAACTTGGCATTCTTTGAGTCGAACTGTGTGTTGAAACCTCCGAGCCACCCTTTATGGTGAAGGACAGCAGCTACATCGACAATGGGACCTCCCATGTCAAGGTCTAACATGGTGTTAATGGCAATAGTCTCCTTGGCAAATGAGGTCTTCAACTTGCCAGTCTTGGCACTGAAATCAAATTTTTGTTAGCCTCAAAATTCACTTGGGAGTATTCTATTCAGATTATAATTTTATGTGTCATCTAGTTAGAAATTCTCTTGTTTAAAATAATAATCACTTATCTTATTTTGTACAACACATATGTAACATAAACATTACTTATGAAGTAAGAAATCAATGTTAATATTAGTATTAGATGTAAGAATTCAATTGGTATTTGCATGATTATAACAGGACTAAGCCAACACTGTAACAGAAATGACGACAGCAATTGAAGACATTGCATTGATTTGGAGGTATAACTGATTATACCTCAGCAGCTATAAGAATCCAGTTATATGAGGCTGATGTTATTAACCGCAATTATGGATTTATCATAGCTGTCTCAATTTATCTTTTACTGCATGTTCCCCAGCTCTGATGCAGACAAAGTCACCTTACCCTGTCTGTGGTGCGAAGGTGCCCTCAAGTGTGACCGAGAGCCCTGCAGCAAGCTTGTCTGCAATTGTAATATCGGTTCCGAGCGTGTTGTCTGTGTTCCATTTTTCTGTGAATGAAAGACCATAGTCTTTCACACTGTATTTAGACGACAGGTTTCCAGTCACCTAAAAACAGAAAGCAAACAATATTTATTCATAATATAATTATTTGCTTAATTTCTCATCAGCTAAGTACATGTGTCTTACAAAATAAATAATAATGGTGATTCTGCAGGTCATATTAGTTCTTTTATTTACCTTGCCACTCTCATGGTTGGAGTTGATTCCACTGGTGAATTCAACACCGGCCTCACTCTTGGTCTTCAGATCCAGTTTGTACATGCCAAAATTATACCCTTTGCTGAAGACATCATTGGCCTCCTTGCCAAGATCTCCATAGGAGGGAGACTTCGCAGCCGCTTCCGCCATGCCCTACAAAATACACGAGATGAATAAGTTGTTTACAAAAGGTGATAGGTAATTAAGTGTGCCACCTGACCTATATAAATTATCAGTAGTATGAAGCGCAAAATGATCAGTGCCAGGTATGTCAGGGTCACTACTTCACTAAATGCAGATATAGGTACACAAGGCACTTTCGGTCACAGTATTACATAACATCCAGGTATTGTGGCTAAGTTCTAACCCCTAAATATACATGAACCGAAAATACACAAACATTATTGGTTTCAAGTTCCTAATCAGATGACCGTAAACTTGACCTTTGGGTAGCGCAAACGGTGCCGAAGTCCTCAAGTAAGAAATCACATGCGTGGATACCAATGACGTTCTACCTTTGCAAACACAACTCATCGTGCGCGGATTTCAGGGTTTACGTTTATATAGGATAAATAGGTAATTTGTGGTGAATAGTAGTATACAATACATAAAACGTAGTAAAAAGGCTGAATGACGTCGATTGCGCCCTGTAAAACCGGCTCAAGGCATTGGACGTAACCTTTCTCAAACGCTATGGAGAAGCGTGTCTGGAAAATGTTATTCTGATAAAAAGATGACAAATACTCACTTTGTAGTTATTTGATTCACTAAAATAAACTTATTTAGATAGAATTCTAGGCAAATTCGCCAAGAATCCGTAAATTTTGCTGCTCTGCTCCACACCACACCACAAGACAACTTTAGTTTAGACAGGTCACCGAGTGAGGGCGCTCAATAAGCGGAAACATCTTTATTGATTTTCTCTCCTTATATATTTTTAGCAGGAAAATAGCCCATCTAGGCTTTTTTAATCATTGAGAAATACATTAAATTAATTTATCATATTTTTTCAATGATTTTTGTTACCAAATAGTTTCTAAATAAATAGTTTTTATAGAAACAAACAGTTATTTTATTGCACCATTGACAGTGACGTAAAATGATAAAGTCAGAGCAGTTTTATTTCACAGTAATTGAATGGAAAACCTTGAATCGTTTCGAGGAAAACCTTATGAAAAGCTTCTCAAAATTAATGTATGAATTTTCGTTTTACAAGACAAAGCATGACTTATAATCTAGCTCTATGAAACAAGTTTCTGGATTTGCAAAAAAATACTAAAATAGACAAGAGTGAAGGGTTCCGTTGCGAAGTACCTACCTTTATTTATTTTTTGTTATATTGAATACTAGGAACTTATACTTAGCCCACCCTGCCCTCTTATATATAGAGTATAAAGCGCAGTTGAGACGAAGACAATGCCTAATTTATTACTAGTGGTTTCTTTTTCACTTCTTCCACTTGTGGACAAAAAATTGAAATGAAGAGAAAATCAATAACACCATGTTCCTTATTTGATAATAATAACTATATTTATAGCTGTTTATTGTATAACATTCGACTTGTCTTAATTTTGTAACCCTAAAGAAGTAAATAAATAAATAAAAGTTATTGAAATCTGAATTAAGAAGAGGAGAAAAGAAAATGGCCGACCAGTAAAGATGTGTATTTTACACAAAAATCAAGAAAATGAAACTAACGTAAGCCAAGGCAATATGGCTAATAAGGCTATCGCCTGTTCATTTATAAAATGAATATTGTATCAAAAAAAAAAGATTTACGAAGATTTTTTTCTTTGTTGAGTGCTTTATTTTTTGCCATCGCGCATCAGGACCCTAAATAGCCTCAAACAGTAGTAGGTACTTTTTTGAATAGAAACATTTGATGATTGATCTGGCTAAGGATTTTGAGCGTTCTGTTGCTGAGTAGGATTTGTTCTGGCCGTTCTGGGAGACGCACTACGTTAACTGCACACTGTTGCACAGGTGCAGTTAACGTAGTGCGTCTCCTAACAATCTAGAGGTAGGACACTCAATATAGATCCAAAGCAATACCAATGGGAATAATCGTCCTCATGACACTGGGTGCATTGTTGCCCGCTGCATGGCAATGCTATTGCTGATGCACTGCGTTGCTCACCAGTTCTCTGCTTTAGGTAGGTATTAAAATTACTTATCTTTTTCACTTACATATCCGTACGCGCAAGCGCGGGGTGCCTCGTCTTCTTCTTTTTCTTCATACAAATCGTGATCGCCACAAGGGCAAGATATTCTTTCTCCTCTTTCGTCAGTACAGACCACCATTTCTCCAAGTGTGCCATCCTGTTTTTTATTATTTAATTCTTAGGCACTACACTTATTTACTTCTGGGACCTCGAACCTACTATACCTAACAGTCGGCGCTGTCATACAAATATTATGCATTATGTTTATTAGCTATGATCCAAAACAACAGCGAAATATATTATAGGTACCATGGGCAGACCTAGCAGACCGAAGCGCGAAGGCTGAAGGACAGCCTTCGGTCGGCCTCAGTCAGACTGTTAGTAGATACTTATGGTCCACTTAGATACCCCAAACATTACAAAATAATTAAAAAATTGTTTATATAGGTACTTGAATATTAATTCTGTGTACCATACCATTAGTATGAGGTACCTAATTTAGGTTTGTGTTGCCCAAGGCGTAACTTTGGTACCTTTCTCTAATATAGTTGACGTATACAATGGGCATACAAAGACCCGCTATCAGTAGGTTTACCTAGTATTATGTATTAGCAGACGATAGGAGTGTGATAATAAACTAAAGAAGAGGAAGTACCAAACGTATAATAATGCTCAAATACTTACTTGGTTCATACATGGAACTTTTTCTTCGGCTTTTACTGCAATAAATAGATCCTGGAGTACCTCAGAGTAAACCCTTTTCGTAAAACTAAATAAATAATCAAATGCTGACATATTTTATAATTAAAAAAACATTTAAATATATTATCTTGTTACAAAATAGTGACAAAGAAAATGACTCTAGATTTTGAAATTTATATAAATCTATATGGCTTTGCTACAGCTAGGTCCTGAGGTGCCTATACCTAGTTGATAATTGACTGCCTCGTTGGTCTAGCGGTCAGCCTGTTCAACCACTGATTGAGGTCCTGGGTTCAAATCCCGAATCGGACCAATTGTTGTTATTGGGGTTTTTCTAGCCAGAAAAATTCACAGTTGAAGCCTGGAGATATGCCCGGAGTCAGGAAGTCTCTTGCGCCTGACTTCTTTCCGATCGTGTCGGTTCCATCTGATTATGAAAGTGAGGGGAATAGAGAGTGCACCTGTGCTTACGCACACACTTGTGCAATATAAATGTCCTGCGCACCTGGCTCTAGTCTCGCTTGAGGTTCGCCGTCGCGCCGCCGTGATCGATATTCGGCTAGAAGCAATGGCTAAGTATTGTATTCTCTTTGCAATGGCTAGCAATGACATTATAGCTGTACATAACTGGACTTTTTAATCCGGTAGTAGTAGTTAGGTGAAACAACAATGACTTCGATCGTTGCTCAGAGATCGTAATTGTTTACAATGTATTTTCGACCACGAATCTTAAAGTCTCAGAATAATAACATCGAACAATACAAATATGTTGGTAGGTATACGTATATGTCAGCATCATGGATGTTTCGCGAGATGAACGTCCCAGTTCTCGAACGCTCTGGTCTGCGCCCGAGTCTTAATATAGACGCAAATCTTGCCGACGCGCTCACTCTCTCGCTAATCTTCACTTTAACTTCACACTGAGAAATTAAAGCGTTGAAGGAAGTTCGTTTAAATAAATTGTGGTGATAATGAGCGAACATTACGATGTGCTACATAATGATAAATACGGGAGGTATCTCGTGGCTAATAAAGATTTGAGTGCCGGTGACCTGATATTTACGGATACGCCGTTTGCTGTTGGACCTAAACCAGGCAAGTATCAGGCATTTTCGCCTAGTTCGCTAGAAAACTGGGTTGAGCCGAGCTTTGAGTTCGTTAGGGACAGGTTAGGAAGGACCTACCGATTGTTCTAGTCTTAAAATTACACTAATTTAAATTCATTGTTAAGTTAAGCAGTGTTTTGTTTCCTTCTAAGTATTAGATAAGTGAGCAAGCCAGAGTCTCCAACAATCAGTAACTCCAACAAAAATCAATAAAAGTTTATAAACCCGATAAAACTGCATATTACTAGCGAAACTCAATGTAAAACTCCACCGTTGAACTCATCACAGACACCCCACCACTATGCCTCGGCTGCTACTGCCCAGTGGAGAACACCCTCTGCTCTCGGTGCGGCTGGCCAGTTTGCGGCAACGAATGCCAGGCCTCCCCGCAGCACGCGGGCGAATGCGCAGTCTTCGCGGCCTCCGGAGTCAGGTTCCAACCGGTGGAAGACTGGACAGCTTGCACGCCGCAGCTTGACTGCATAACTCCGTTGAGGCAAGGGATTTATTATATCGTCAAGAGTCATACGCGAACGTGCAAGTCAGACTAATGTATCATAAACACTGCGGCGAAGAAGGCTCGCCTGTAGGCATGGAACATATCACAAATAGCATGTGATTTATCATATGATTTGCATTATCATATATCGCATATGCTACCTTTCTTCATGTAGCATGTGAAAAATCACACTTAATGAAATCGCATCGTTCGTAAATAATACGGAAATCATCGTAATAACATCGACGTAGAGCGAGTGGGTATGACGACGAATCATGCTAGAACGGGCGTGTTAGAAAGAACAACCATATTTTGCTGATTCGTTGCCGCTAGGTATAATGTCAAAATGTGTACGAGTAAGAAGAGCGCAGCGCTACCTGTAGGAGCGACATTGATGATAATTTATCACGTTCTGTATGCTAAGAATGAAGTATGAATTATAATTCATACTTAATTTTTAGCATACGGAACGTATGACGGCTAGGGTAATCTTAGGTATGAAAAATCATTTGCCAGTGAAATATCACATGTGAAATCATTGTGATTTTTTTTTATAATATCATTGAATGATAATGATTTAAAAGTAGCAATTATTTCCATGCCTACTCGCCTGACAGGCGTGGCAAATTCGATTCCCACCCCGTGATGTTTGTACGATCGTCTAGAACGATTTTTTTTCGGTTTTCTATATTAGTTAATAAAAAAAGTAATGTACCTACCTACTATCTAATACAAAATCAAAAGTTCTGCTAATTGAAAAAACTTGACTCTACCACTCATGGCTATACCTAACACAATATGTAGCATCCTGTATAAAATCAGCCTGGTTTTGTGTTAGCTCTGGTTAGTTTGTGCACATATGTAGGTATAATGGGCACATAATAATAATATTATATGTGCTTATCAATAGCCATGAGTGGTAGAGTCAAGTTTTTCCAAATATAACATATTATGTACCCAAACTAACCAGAGTTACACAAAACCAGACTGATTTTTTTACAGGATGCTTTTAGCGAAAGAAAAAGAACCAGACCGGTGGCAGCGCGAGCTCGATGCCATGGAGACACACACTTCAGCTCGTCAGCAACGCCCGACCTGGGGCGCCGACCAGGTCAACGTGGCAGACTTTCTTGTAGACCATTGCAAGCTAGGCAGTCGGTTTGACAAGGAGCTGGTGCAGCGAGTTTGTGGTATTCTTGAGGTACCGTCGCAAGACACTACACAAAACACAACACACACGCATCTGAAGCAACTTTTGGGAAAGACACAGGTGCGTTGAATTACTTCATTGGCCTTTCTTTACAGCATTTTATATTCGGTAATCGTTATTATTACCACCTGGTGCTTGGCTATCCCACTACTGAATAATGGGTATAAGCTTTGTGTTTGTCGAACAGGGCAAGATCACCACATACGTGTATGTACATCTTCCAATACTCCTCTAAACCTTAAAATACCTACTTTTAAAGGTTTTTGGAAGATTATCTCTGTTCAGGTATTTTGTTCTTGACTCTACAATTTATATATAGAGCAGTACCTTCTATACTATACGGAAGAAACGGTTAAGGTAGAAAAATATGAAGTGAAACCCCACTTGTTCAATACTTAAACCATTGTTCTTTAAAATCATCGGCCTGATGGCGGCTAAAAGTGCAATTAAGCTGGTTCAAACCCTCACCCTAACAATCTTACTTATGCGATCTATTTACACATATCTGTCGGTTTAAAACCCATGAAACAAAGTCCCGGCATTCATATTTTGCAACCTCTTGACCTAACAGATTCTAGTCTAGTACAATTTAACGCAGTCGTCGTCACGGCAATCACAAATCGATACGTCAATATTCTGACGTGAACGTTCGTTTTCTTTCAGGTAAACGCAGTAGAGATACCCTCAAGAGGTGGATTCAGTATTCGCGCGATCTACCCCCGCCTGTCTATTGCAGCTCACAGCTGTGTTCCTAACGTCGTGCACACCATCCTCACGTGCGACTACCAGTAAGTCCCTACCTACCACTTACATAAGACTCATCCACCACGAATATTAAAGTATTCAAGTATTTATTTTACATACAATGTGAGAGGTCTAGAATATTTCACTTAGAGGCTAGGTATTAGGAGCCCTGTTAGGGCGCCATGCAACTTGAGAGGTAGCTATTATAATTTTAAATATCACAATAAAGCTTAGTTTTCTAAATATTGCACATTATTCAGTACATGTTTTAGGATAATTTTGAAATAACTGCATATTTTATAGAATCATGTTTAAATTTATTATTTAGGTTGGTATCTATAAGCCCATGCATGTTTATGTACCCTTAAATGTCTTTAATACTTAATCTCGATTTTCATCAATAAACTCTACATTTCAAAATCTTCTCCAGGGTTCAAGTAAGAGCTGCAGTCCCGATAAAATCCGGAGAGACTTTACACCTGTGCTACACACACGCGCTGGCCCCAACCTTGGTGCGTCGAGAGTTCCTCCTACAGTCCAAGTTCTTCAACTGCGATTGTGCTCGTTGCGCTGATCCTACAGAGTTAGGGACTCATCTCAGCACGATCAAGTGCAGTAAATGTGATAATGGAGTGATTTTGTCGACTAATCCACTAGGTAAGAAGACATCGTCTTAAGGTGGTCCCCTGATCCAAACTAGCGCCGCCACCTATTTTATCGTATTATTACGTTAAACAAAGGAATGTTCAAAAATCCCATGGCCCGTTTGTAAGTATCACATTAAAAAAAGTCATAACCTTTTTTTTAATACCTATTTAATAGTTTTATTTTGTATAGCTTATGAAGAGATGCGAAGTTGCACTTTTTGGCCACCAAACTCGGTTTTCGAATCTCTTCCTAAACTATACAAAACAAAAATATTACAGAGGCATTAACAAAAAGCTTAAGATTTTTAGTTTTTGTTTAATAATAATAATACGATACAATAGGTGGCGGCGTTGTTTGGGTCAGCGAAGACCCTTAAATCTCATTGTTCCACCAATCTTTGAATTTTACTTACTATCAATAGAGTAGGAGATTGATGAATATAGTTGTTACTAACATCATTTTGTTTTTGCAAAAGGGACTCGCAAAGGCTCTATTGGTGTGGAGATAAGAGGCGTTAGCACTGTCTAATTAAGAGGGTAGGAGACGGCCAGACATTCTAACAACACGCGCTAAAAATATGTAGGTATTATAATGTCACCGATCGTATAGACACAGTGAATGATACAAGATCATACTAATCTAAAGGTCGATCATTTAAAGCTGATGCTATTGTCCTTTGTTTTTTCTGAGAAGCTGACTCAGAGCGGGCCAATATGCATCCGACACCTTCATGTTGTCGTTCCGGTCAAGCTGTCTTCGGTCCGACCCTTGAACCCGCTTTGACGTCACAGATCTGTCACACAGACTGACACAGTATAAGAAAAACAAAAGACAGTAGTATCAAATGTGATAACGCTACCTTTATAGTCTGTGCCAAGACCATTGCAAGAACTAAACTCAAAAGCATGCAAATAAATTCCCAGACAACGACGCCGAATGGAAATGCACCGATAAGAACTGCGGGTTCAAAACGTCTGGCGCCTCGATGCGCAAGTTGCTCGGCGTGGTGCAAGCCGAGGTGGACCAGCTGGATGCGATTGAACCCGGCCCGCAGGCCATAGAGCTCAGAGAAGCTGCACTCAAGAAGGTAACAACTCCGCTCCGCTTGAAAACCACCGCAAAAGCTCAGTCGTTTCTGATTGCAACTCTTTTTAACCATTCACTGCCACCCTCAACTTGTGTGACATCACCCCAGGGTGTCACAACAATCGGCACCAGTGCCGATTGTTTTATTTATTCAGCTTCGACTCAAACGGTGCGTTGAAGGCAAAGATGTAAATCGGTTGAAGGCACACGAGTGAAGTTTCATAGAACTCAAACCTTGCGTTGGTGGCAGCGAATGGGTTAAACCTGATAAATTTGAAGACCAGAATTGTAGCAGCAAGGTAACAACTATGACACGCTTGCATAAGCTTAGTGGAAACATTTTTCGATGACTGAACTAAATTTTTCCAATGATGGATAGAGGAAGCTCAGGAGCGCGAGCAAACACCTGTTTTCACACATATTGTATGAATGATTCTACTATTATTACAAACGATATAAATCTTTGTTACTACTTTTGTAACGTTCATTTTATTTCGTTTTTTTACTTATTAGTAGAGTATATCTCTTTCTTTGATAACAGTACAAATCCGTCTTCCACCCACGGCACTCCCTACTTCTATCCATAAAGCACTCGCTAGCACAACTGTACGGCCGAGTGGAGGGATACAGCATCGACGAACTGCCTGATCTGATGTTGGAGAGGAAGGCAGAGTTCTGTCGGCTGCTGCTGAAGACTTTGGATGTTATTACTCCGGGGGATAGCCGGATGAGAGGTGAGGGAATGAGGAGTAAGACAACGGCGAAAATTGCTTAAAATTACAAGATTTTTAACCAAATCAAAACGTACGTTTATACGTCGTAATGGTTCAGATGAATGGTCAAATGTTTTCGGCAGGTCACGTTACTTACGACGGTGACCTCAAGAAAGGTTTTCTTCAGTGAATTTTGTCATTGACTTTAAGTACCTACGACCTAAAAAATTCACATTTCATAAGTGAAACTAGGAAATTAAGTGATGGTTTTAAATATTGATCATAGTCGGTAGATTAATCGTAATAAAACTATCCTACACTAGCGGAAATTATCGATACTGATTTTATAGAATACCTACCTAAACCTACTCCAGTCAAATAAGACAATGTTTTACTTTTTGGAGAGAATTGATTTTGTGTTTTTGGATGGGGGCGGCTCAGGACCGCTATTCGTGGAGTCGTCGTTTGGGGGAGACCTATGTTGAGCAGTGGACTTTTACGGGCTGAAGATGATTTTGAGAATTTAATTCTGAAAAAAATATCGCATTCTTTAGAATGGTAAATTCATAAGAACGAAAAGCAGTAGGTATCGATAATTTTGCTACAATTCTTGCGCTGTTTAAAAATTACAACGTCCACAAAGATTCCATTCTGTTGTATTTTTCAGGAATGATGTTGTATGAACTCCACGCCCCTGTAATGTTCATGGCACGCAACGAGTTTTCCGCCGGTCTCATAGACCAGGAGAAATTGAAGGAGAGGCTTCAAGAACCCATCCAATGCTTGGCCGAAGCTTCTAGAATACTGACGCGGGAAGACCCACAGAGTCCCGAGGGAATCACCGGACTTATCGCCACTCAGTCCATGGAACAATTGAAAGCTAGTATTGAGGCCTTGTAGGCGTAATTTTAAATACTTTGTATAAAGAAATAACAGACCAAATTACTTTCAACTTCCATTATTCCAATGAGGTCATGAATATACCTCCTGATAGTAAACATATGTATGTACTTCCAAGCAGCAAATGTTTGACCGTATATGCATATTTCTAAAAGTAATACAACAACTAGGCAGATAAGCCAAATTTTCAGAGTTAAAAGAAAACTATTTTGATGATAAAAGTTAAGACATCCTTAGGACTTTAGTAGAACATTAGTAGAGTTGTTATTATTATGTAGATTTGCTTTGACTTTATAGTCATTAGTTTTAAGAATTAAAGGGCCAAAAGACTGTGGGACAATCTCCTTAACTAATTAAAATGGAAATTGTTGATTTAAACTGAATTTAATAAATGTTTATACTATTTACAAATTATTAAAAGTGTTACCAATTAAAACTTTATTTTCTTGGGTTTCTTGTTTGGCCCCTCAGGAACTTTGTTCTTGTTTGTCTGTGGGATACCTTCAAGCTCTTCGGAGTCAAGTGTCTGGAGTTTTATTGAAGAGTCTTCTCTTTTGTCTTGCACCTGTAATGGATTAATCAATGTATGAGCATCAGACATTGTGTTTGGGACTCAGCCAACTAATATAGTTTTGTGTTTAAGTGCAATTAGCGACTGTAAAAAAGACATGATAAAGAGTGCATGTGCATACCTCAGCAGATAATTTGGGCAGAGTAGATAGATAAAATTCAAAAGGATAGATAACATCATAAACTTGATTTTAAAACTTACAGTAGGGCAGTCTTTTCTTAAATGTGTGACATCACCACAGAGCTTGCAGGATCCTCCATTAGGATATAAGCCCTTTGGATTATCTGGGCATTGTCTGGCAATGTGACCCTGAAATATAAAAACAAATGTTAAGGAAAAGTATGTCTTATGTAACAACATATTTATGCCAAGCATGTAGCGTTGGATTGCAACAGTACAAAAATAGCATTTGCTTACTGAAATCATCTATATATAAAAACTAGATTTTAGGAGTGCGCGAGCTGCAATCAGCTCGCGGCGGTTGTGTAGACTGTTTGTTTTTTAATTTAGTGCCCCTTGTCGTAACCTACGTCTTTGATTGAGTCGAAATAAATATCCAAGAGGAAGATTTGCGATTAAAAATGTCAGCCATCTTGGATTTTGAAATGGACATCTTTTTCGTAATCTACGAGTTCGAGTCAGTTGAAAACGATACCCATATCAGATGTTTTGGTGGGAGAGGGGTTCAAGGGGACTGGGGGCCCCGGGGGATCACAGCACGGCTCGCTTCAATTACCGTGCTTGTTCTTCGAAGTCCCCCAACAACGCCCCCCAAGCCCTCTTCCTAAACGCAATGCTCCCCTGGGTTGAGGAAGTAGGGGTCCTTAGGGGGGCGTTTGGGGGTCACAGCACAGTTTCCTGTAGTCGCATCATGGCTTGCTTCGCACGCCGCAATGCTGCACTGGTTTAAGGAAGAGGGGTTCTTGGGGGGCGTTGGGGGATCACAGCACGACTCGCTTCGTTTGCCGTGCTGTTCCCTGTAGTCGCATTACGGCTCGCTTCGCTCGCCGCAATGCTCTCCTGGGTTTAGGAAGAGAGAGTTCTTGGGGGGCTTTGTGGGGTTCCAGCACGACTCGCTTCGCTCGCCGTGCTGTTCCCTTTAGACGCATCACGGCTTGCTTCGCTCGCCGCAATACTCCCTGGGTTTAGGAGGAAAGGGTGCTTGGGGGGCGTTGGAGGGTCACAGCACGGCTCGCTTCGCTCGCCGTGCTGTTCCCTGTAGTCAATATTTTTTTTTGCATTCCAACCACTTGACATCCTCTATACAGCCCTACAAAAAATGTTAATCAATATGGCTTCGCTCGGGAATTTTCCCCAGGTCCCATGAACCCCCCCTATACGTTTCCGCAAAAAAAAAAACATACCTCCCCCTCCACCATCAAGGAGAACAATTATGTTAGTGAGTGAGTCAGTGAGTGGTAATCGAGCTATATATAATAGAATGAACCCCTATTTATCCTGGTCTCGCTATATCTTGAGAACGGCTTTACCGATTTCTTTTTAATAATGTTTTCTAATACTCCATAGACATACTTACATAAAAAAAATAAGAAAATTTTACAGAAACTTAGAAAACTTAACTACAACTTTTTAAACTTTTTTAATTCAACTTTAGCCCCAGCGTTATATACTCTTTGCTAAGCATGTCTGAAATATCTGTCAGTTGTTTGACTTGAATGACAGGACAATGTCTGTCGGGTCAGCTAGTAGACAAATATTTAATTTGTCCATGGATAAACTATTTTGGGGACGCTTCTGACTGGTATTAAATCCAGTTACCTACCTGTAGATTGTTTGTAACAATCTGCAGTTAGCTCAATTGTTTCAATTGTAAATACTAGTTCTAATTTGTTTCTATCATTAGATTATAAATAAATAAGCCATTTATTTTCCACTATACTAAATAAACTATTGATAATTATGGAGTAAGAAACTAGTACTGGTTCATCAAGCAAGGAATCTAGAATAATACTAGTAGTGTTTCTACTTACAGGTTCTTTACAAATGAAGCATGTGGCAAATCTAAACTCCTTGTCCTTCTGTACTTTACATTCAAATTGCCTGTGCTCTGTTGATCCACATTTGAAACAAAGCCCATCGGGAGCACTCATGTTGGGAATTTTAGATTTTAGATCAGGACAATCAGACAGATTGTGTCCTCCTTTCCTACAATTGTAGCATACATCTCTTTTCACCCTAGCCAGAGCTTTTTCTGCCCTTCTGCGCTCTAATTTCATAGTTCTTTGCACCTCACTCTTAGGAATGCCTTTTTTGATCATGTTGGCTTTGAGCTCTGCCAACCTCTCCGCATCTTTCTTCATGATGGGAAAGCCATCATATCTGACAAGTTCTACTTCTTTCCCATTGATAATAAGTTGAAAGCTGTTATCTTGGACAGGTTTCCTGCGAACAGGTTCTCCGTTAACAAACTTGTTCTTTCTTTGTTTAGGCTTTTGATTGGTTTGCCTTTCCTTTTGTTTTAAATTCTTACTTTGCTGATTATTATCAGTTTGATGATCCTCCCCTAAAGCTGCTTTTTTATTTTTTTTCTTTTCCTTTGGACCTGCTGATGTTTCTTTTCTTTTTTCTGTTGCTTCGGGTGTAGGGACATCATTATTTTTATGTTTACTTTTTTTCTCCACAATTTCTAGAGCTTGACTATCGTAATTCACGTCACTGGATTGTATTTCTGTGTTGATGGGATTGAGCTTTTTCTTTTTAGATTTCTTCTTAGTATTACTAGAAACTTCTTGGATGTCGTTGGAACCAGGCTGTTCAGCAGTTGGTGCTTTTGCCTTTTTCTTAGCTGGTTTAGAAGGGTGATTACTGGTAATAGTGGTTTGTGTTTCTGGAAAGTCACACCAAGTAGCTGTTCTTTTTCGAGTTTTATGATCTTTCAAAAACTTCTCATAATTCTCGATACGTTGCTTTTCAGCCTAGAACAATAAAATATTTAACCTGGTTAATATTATAGTGTTAGGTATTAAAAAGCTAGTAACAGGGACAAGTAAAATTTTACTGGCTAGTAATAAGCTATAATAGCAGTATAACGTACCACAATTGTATTAAATTGACCCGAATAGTAAAAAAGTCTTGGAAGTCTAGAACAAAAAGTCAATCAGAAACTTACCTCTTCCCTCTTTTTCGAATCTTCGCCAGCTTTCTTAGCTTGCATCAGCTGTTCTTTCATTACTTCCCACGGTGTGCTATCTTCAGGTGCTTTATCATTAGAAGATTTCGAGCCTTTTGCTCGTGCGAATCTCGTCATTTTCTTGGTATTGTATTTCCTTTGATTTTCTTGATAATTATATATTCTATTTTCTCAATGAGGATACAATTTTATAACTTCTATTGCACACGTGCGTTCGTGCGTGTTTTGTTTAGATTTTGAAGTGACATTCACATGTTTGTGACTTTGACATATGAAGGAAGAAAATGTTGCCCTTACTTGATTTCCATTCAAAATCTTCCCACTTTTCAGTCTTATTATTTCAATCCTAATCTGTTGGTAAATTATTGTAGTGTAGTTCTGTGACCATAATTTACTCTGTGGTCCAATGGTCAGTGAAAGGTTCTTGATTGTTTATCTAACTAAAGTCTTTCTAGCAAAAATTTGTTTGTGTTAATCATTACATAGAATTTACGATAATATTAGAAAATTATCTTCGGATTTAATCAAGGTTGTGTTAGGTTGCAGTTGCTGAATAGATTTCTAAGGTATGTTTTCACGTTGTTTTGCTTAGGTTATGTATTTGTTGATTGCTGGATGGGAATCATCCATCTCAAGCATGTAAATTAAAAACTGACCTGCTGTACACATAATTTAATGACATTACTTAATGCTACCTCATAATCTAATGGATATAATTAAAACAACAAGTATACATTTTATTGTTGGTAAATAGGTAACGACGTAGATACAGATAGTTTTTGTAATAAACTACAGTAGAGCGTCGATTATCCGAACTAATTGGGGAACATGGGTGTTCGGAAAACTGTTTTATTGGGATAATCGAACTGTACTTATTTGTTGTTCATATATTATTTGATTGTTATTTTCTTTGTCAATAAAAAACTTATTTTTATAACGATTTATGTATGTAGTACCAACAAAACCACATTATGTATGTACTATGCATCTCTTTTTATACAATGGCAGATAAGAATCACAAAGAAAACACTAAACAAAATACATACCATACGTATGTATTTTGTTAGTATATGTGCATCCTAATGTATTGATGTTCGAAAAAATAAATAAGTAAATAAATAATGTTGGACAGTGCACTCAACATCATCTAGCCCCAAGCTAAGCAGAGTTTTGGGTACTAGACGACTGATTTTTGAAAAAATCGATTAAAACCTTGCGGGCTGCGAATTCAGGCACTATTTTCAAGACAGATAATATCTGATACTGGTCGCTTTCATTTTGAGCTTAAAACCATCGCGAGGCCATGTCTAAGGATTTAAACGCTTCAGAAGCAGACGAGAGACACGAGTGCGGTGGTCGTTCGGATAATCGACGCTCTACTGTATCTACGTCGTTAATAACGACTTTTAGCTACATAAGCAAGTACTAACACTTACATTTAAAAATACTACGCGTTTTAGGTACAAAACATATTTACAATTAAAAGTATATTTGTTCGTGGCCAATTTAAAATTATTAACTACAGCTGCAGCTGTCTGACATAAATAAACAAAGCGTAAATGTGAATCACTTATCTGATTGAATTGTTGAGTAATTAAAATGATTAATTGACGAAGAAACACGAAGGTAAATCAACAAAAGTATAAAACTTGCATAATTAAGCAGATGACCTGCATCAAACATATTGATTTATCTACATAAATTGGTAAGGTTTTTTTTTTACCTAAGCACGATGTTACGTATACCTAGATAACAACCTACGTCAAAAATTATATGAGAGCTATAGCAGCACCTTTGGCTGCATCTCCGCCTGATGTGAATTCTAGTGGCAAACTATAATTTTGCTCTACAGCCCTCTGTAGTACAACATTTCTAGACAAACCAGACCCATTCCCCACAATCCTTTTTATATCGGCATTGCGCAATATTTCTTTTGGCATCATAGAATGTAAATTTTCTATCAAACTATTACAGAGGGATTTGAATACTTGACCTAGTTGAATATTCGAAAGGTCAATGTTTCCCACGGAAGCTTTTGCAGTTGGGTCTAGTCTTTCGCCTAATAATTGCGGAATAATATTCATTGTTGAATTCGGCGCCTCTGAACCGAGAATTATTAGCTTTTCCCATACTTTTGATTGTGGAATCGGAAAACCAAATTCTAGCATCCATTGTTGAAGCATTTTTACAAAAGTAGCCAGGACATTTCCACCGTTCAATGAAGCGGCCACTACCAAATAAGTGTTATTGAAATATGGCAAATGCTCAACCGTATTGCAGCCCAAATCCGCTATGTCGTTAACAACAAATGCAAGTTGTGCCGAGGTTGATATATTTAGGACGGCGTCTTGTTTGTTTTCTAAAGTGGCTATTATAGAACACTGGAGATCACCCAATGCCACGCCTACGGTGGTTCCTTGAGGAATCCCATTCCATGAACTGTTCAATTTTCCGGCTATTTCACCGCTTTTGGCGATTTTAGGAAGCAATTTAATCGGAAAATCGATAGATTTTAAAATATCGTAATTCCATTCATTTTTTTCTGTACTAAAATAGCCCCAACTGGCTGCATTTTGATCAGACATGACTGGAGTTTCTAAGTCACACAGCATTGTTACAATAAAATCTTGAATAGTAGCTGAAAACTCGAAATTTTTCAACTTCTCTGGCTTGTTCTTTAACATCCAAAGCAATGTTGCGCAGCCATAGCCTGAATAGCATTTAAGATGGGAATCCGGTTTCGGCAAAGTATCCAAAAACTCTGGCTTACATCTTGTATCCTGCCAGGTGTACAACGCCGACATATTTTCTTTGGTTCCCTCAAATCGAATGACAACTTCATCTTTTTCAACTTTTTCCCATGCTCTGTAATCAAGATAATTTATTTATCAAGTGCTATTTTAAAGTTTGGTAAATATTTATAACTTAAATTGCATAAACTTTACCTGTTTTTCCACAGAAGTACTCCATGCATTTGTCCACAAACACCAATTTTAGTAACTTGTCGCAAAATATCCTTCGGGAGACGGGAAACACAATAGTGGACGGCTGATACTATTTTAGGCACATCCTGCTTATTCCCCTCGATGCCTTGATCACTTGGGATGTTTGCTGCAGTGTCTTTGTTTTGTTTAGCCACAATTTCTTTTGTGGATGGATCATAAACACATACTTTTACAGAAGTTGTGCCGATGTCCATCCCCAAAATATATTGTTTCTCCGTCATTTTTTTATCGGCTTCCTGTTTCTTGTTTCTTTTTACAAGTTCTGAGCGGCTGTATTGCACCACGCTCACTGCTCTACTCTAGTATCAATTAAGAAATGGAAGTAGGTAGTTGTTAGGAGCAGTAGGTAAGTCTGTCTTTTGTCTGTGGTGGAGCGCTAAAACCGGCCTCGAACTGGTTATTACGTAAAGGTAAACGCGTGTTTGTTTTCGTTATCACATTGAGTGGTCTATGTTGTTTATCGTGCACTTCAACATTTCACTGACTTACATCCAATAAATTACTGTTGTTGATATCAGTTTAGAGATAACACTGGATAAATTATTTGGGTTTCTGTTTTCCAATCTAAACACATCAACTTGTATTGTAGGAAGTTTTGAAATGTTAACTTGTTTGACGAACGATAAAACTGAAAGCAGCTAACTTTTTAAGATTCTCTATAAAACAAAATATGTAGCCGCAATGCGGGATGGAAACGGTGTGGCATGTGTCAAACGAGTCTGGTGGCTGTCCTGTCAGTCAGTAATGAACCCACAGTGATATAAATCTCCCACAAAACCTATTTATAGCGTACGAACGTACACTGTCTTACAAATTATTATTCAACTATTTTTGCTTCAAATTTACTCTATCATAATATTTTATGTAGCTTGCTCTTTTGACTTTAGATTAAATCTAAATAAGACTAACTTTAAATAACAGATTTATTTAAGGACGTTGTTACTGTTATATCACAACCGTGAATTAGTAAATTTGGTAATCACTAATTAGCCAGATAAGTGGGTAGTATTAAAGAAACTAGTCAATATTTAAAATTAGCCTGGAAAAATAACACGATAATTGACACGATACTAACACCTATTTTTTTATTAATAAAATACGCGATGATATAAAAGTGATAATATTTGACCATCACGAGATTCTCAACCGCTGGTTATAACATGATATTAGTCCGATTTTTTTCCGAAAGGATTTTAATGCTGTTGACCGCAGATGGCCATGCATGACAGAGTTACCGGATTTTTGGCGGACGTAGAGGGCGCCTCGCCCGTAAATGTTTGTCTGAAAAATCTTAATCTATTATTTATTATTTTATTTGTTACAGATTATAAATCATGGGTAAAAAAAATAAGAAAAACAGCAACATGGAAGTTGGTGAAGGCATAGAAACAACAAAAACAACCGTTTCAAGCCTTATAAAAATTACTAAAATTACAGACAAAAATACGGACAAAATTAATGGACAGCCTAAAGTAAAAAATGAAAAAGTTTTTATGGGTAATGACGAATCAGATAGTAAACCCGAAAGTGTAAATATCCCTACTCAAAAGCAAAAAAGAAATAAAAGAAAGTCAGAGGACGCAGAGTCAAACATAATTGCATCAACTTGTGAAAAAAAAGAGAAATCGAATGACCGTAAGCACAACAGAGATACTAAAAATAAAAGTCAAAAGATTGTTTTTGTCGATGGTGGTATGACTACAGAACATAATATTTCCAAACCGCCCAAAGCAAAGTTTTTAAACGAAGATGAGGCTGCAGTTAGAGAAGAGGATATTGATAAATTTTGTGATGAGATAACAGAAGAGGATAATAAAACCTATGAAAATTGGGTTGAAATGTTTGAAGCGAATTTTAAGACGAACAAAAAAACTAGTTAAATCCATATTCCTCCACGTATTAAGATATTTAAAGGTTCCATACTTTACCTACGTAATAAATAGTTTAGCTACCTATGTAGGTAGGTAATTATTTTTTTCATGTTACAAAAATATACAGAAAGAAAAAATATCGAAAATGATGTATTATTTACTACCGGTTCCTTATCATCGAGCTACAATAAGTGGTTGAGTCGTTCTTTGGATTCCACCACAGTGACTGGGCAGCGAATAGGATATATATTATTAGACTTTCATTTCCCATTACGCACCGGCGGCTGGACGTATTCACGCTGCTGCTGACCTACGCGCATTGCAGAGACTGGGCAGTGAATGAATGAGATAATAATTCCTTTGAAAAATCGAAATCAATCCTCGTTAATTCCTATTAGGACTCGTCTAATAAAGGTTTTTGTTATTAAAGTGCGTACGCCCTTGCCTAGGGTAAGATCTCGGGTTCAAGTCCCGCCGAAATCGTAAATTTTTAGGATATCATTTAATTTAATTCTTCGTGTACTAAACTTTTGGGAACAATCCTGTATAAATTCATGATTAATAAAATAGGTATAAATCATTAGTAATAAAATCTTAATGTACTAACGGTACATAATTAGGTAGCTTGCTAATGGTTCTTGCCATAGAACAGAAGATCCTGACCACAGAGTGTTCTTCACTTTCCGATTTTTCAGTAGGCGTCTTAGAGCATGTAGGCGTCATCATCAAAGAAGAAAATATTCCACGCTATTCCTTTCACACTCAATATGCACAAATATGTTTTGTTTGTTTTCCCTAGAATTTGGGTAGGTATTTTGCATGCAAGGTGGTAAGTATTATATCATAGATTAAATAGTATATGTTTGGTTGTCATTCAGCAAGTTGTCAGTCAATGTCAAAACTGTTTACAAGTTGGCTGGTCAGTATTGTATTCTCTTTGGTTGGCTGAACTGAACTCTCCGTTTGTATTTTGTTTGGTAAAATTCGGATTTACTTACCGTTACTCGGTAAAACTAATTTACGTGTGCTAGAATAACGTTCAGTTGGATCCAGTGTAGCTCTAAATAATGCTAAGGCACCGTACCGTTGCATCAGTTCAATAAAATTGGTACCATGGACAAAAAGTGTGAAGATGTGGACGTGCCCAATGACGGAGGTAACCTGCTCGAGCAGCCAAAAGAGAAACTAATAAATACAAGGAGTCCTTTAATGAAAGTGCGTACATATGTAGTCGCGCTACGACCGTGGTCTTTGAGCGCCAGCCTGCTGCCGACGCTGCTGGGCGCCGCTCTGGCGTACAGACTGCCTGGAGAAAGTGGTTTCAGCTGGTGCACGCTCCTTCTGACTCTCTGCACGGTGATACCCGTTCACGGCGCGGGAAATGTTGTCAACACATACTTCGATTTCGTGAAAGGCATTGACAACCGCAAGTCAGACGACAGAACTCTTGTAGATCATCTGCTGAGTGTAGATGAAGTAGTGTCTTTAGGTGCTATTCTTTATTTGGCTGGTTGTGCGTGTTTTGTACCATTAGTAATGCTGTCACCAGCTCGAATGGAACATTTGGCATTGGTGTACTTTGGTGGATTATCATCATCATTCTTGTACACAGGTGGTATAGGTTTAAAATATATTGCTCTGGGTGATATTTTAGTTCTTGTAATATTTGGACCTGTGTCGGTTGTGTTTGCTTTCTTGGCACAGACAGGTAGGGTAGACTGGCCTATTATTTACTATGCTATTCCACTTGCTCTGAACACAGAAGCTATACTGCACAGTAATAATACTCGGGATTTAGAAACAGACAGCAAAGCTGAAATAGTCACCTTGGCTATTTTAATCGGAAGAACAGCATCATATTTACTTTATGCTTTTCTATTGTTTATTCCATACATTATGTTCATGGTAGCTTCTGTGAGATGTTCATTTTGGTTTCTTATACCAATGTTGACTCTGCCAAGGGCTTTTGAGTTAGAGAAAAGGTTTAGAAGCCCAGAGACCATGAGATATGTGCCTAGGCAGACTGCTAGACTAAATTTCTATTTTGGAATGCTGTACATGATTTCTTGTTTGTTTGCCTCAAGACTGCCATTTTTACTAAGATAACTGAAACATACAGACAGGTACTTGAAAAGCCAATGAAATACCTAGTGTAATTATTCTTGGGGATATTTGGTGTTTTTATTAGCTAGGCTATAAGTTTTTATCCACTGTAAGTCCAAGTGTACCAGAGAGACCAAGTGTACTTATAGACTCACCTAGACCTAGAGACCATCTCTACATATACATATTTAAAAATGTAAGCCTTACTAAGTAATATGTATGTACATGTACAGAAGACTTGTTTTATAAAAATAGAAGAGGAGTTGAAAAGATATTGATCTGTTATGTGAACTGCTGTTGAATGAGTATTCTGTATTGTTATGTAATATAAAGTATTCATAAGATGTATTTGAATGTGTTTTGTTTGTGACACTGAAATGAATGGGTTTCCGGTACCAGTTTTGCAAGGATATGCCCTTGTTTTAAATGTTATGAATAACTGTTTAATTGTTGTATAGACCTTTACAACAGTTACAAAATGGTAGGTTTGTGGTGTAACTAAAATCTTTTTTGTAGCCTTTTGAACAAGCCTTGCTTAATTCAGGGCTAAATGGTGCTGTATAAAATGTCTATCATTATTTAATTTATTAAATGTAATTGTTTTTCAAACTCCACCTTTCTTTCATCTCCATCTAATTCAGCTAAGGTGCTTAATGCAAATACCTTTTTGTGTATTTATTTTTATTGACATCAACAGAAAATACCTCTAGCATAATATATCCATTATATAAAGATAAATTACATGTCAAATCTTTATAGTACAAGTGAGACCAAAATAAAAATAAAGAAATGGATTCAATCTAGGAATGCCTGTTCTAAGTTATTGTTAATAGATTGGCAGTGATGGAGAAGTAGGTATCGATTCTGAACACTAAGTTACAGGTCAATAATGTTAGCTATGTTAAAAATCCCATTTACATGCGAAATCCATTTCATATACATTTTTTTATCAACTAATTATAAAGGAACAAAATCACATTGATAGAGATAATTGATAACATACTGTTAGCTAACGAGAACTAAACATTAATATCACTGATGCAAATAATAAATTGTAAAATGTATGTTTCTTACATATTTCTAATTTTTTATTTGCAAAAAAATATTTATAACCAATGTATGATAAAATTCCTACTGATTAAATATATTTACTTAGAATTTTCTAATGTATATTCATTAGTTATACTAATGTGACTACAGTTTAAGTCTAAAATCGTATTTAATTGCATGCGATTTTAAAATAGATTCTATGAAATGCATGAATGATAGAGTAGTTCGCAAGGAGTGCTTGTGCCAAGCAAGTACAAAAGATTAGTAAAAATTTGTCAAGCACTGCTTCAAGATAATTTTAACAATTAGGCCTGATAACTGTGGTTTACAAAATGGAAGTTAAACTACTTTTATGACTTGCTTTTACTAGGTATGCGAGTACAGGGTGTACAACTATCATTGAGATAAACAGGAATTTCTGAAAATAATTGATACCGACTCAATAATATCAATAAGAAAAGTTTCAAACGACAGCAAAGCCAGACATTGTCGAATATCCCGATTTACACAGTATCTTTAAATTCATTTTCAACAATAAGTATTTTACACCCTGTATATCTTACAAAAAGGTGGGGCATTCATTCGCGACTTGACGTCACGCATATTGAATTATGGTAAAAAGGAGCGATATATCTACAAAATCGTCTTTATATACTGTTTCGTTAGAAACATTCTAATTCTACTTGTTTTAGAATCAGTAACATTCTCACATGACATCAAACATGGAATAATCGCACATTCATGGACAATAGTCCCATCTACAGTGCCACCAAACTATCTGTTCAGATTGCAAATTGAAAGTACTTTCTTGCTCTGGTTTTTCTAAAATATCGTTTGCTGCCGTTCATTCATTCAGTTCAATATATATATATAATATGTATGTATAATAAATTAGTGTCACTGTCAACGGAACAGATAAGACTGGAGGCACTTTACAACTATAGAGGCGGAAACTACCAGCCAAGGTCTTCGTCACCATCATCAGACTTGCGTGTTGGCTTAGGCGTTTATTACGACGACTTCTTTTCGCGCTGCCATTGTATTATCTTTTCTTTCAGCTCCGTTGCTGTAAACAAATAATTTCATTATTTACAAACAATAGGTATTTATTTGTAGAATCGGTGACAATGTTATCAGTTTGCTTCTTACTCGCTTTTACGATGTTGCTTAATTACACTAGGATCATATTTCAATAAGAAGCTTTCACAATTAGCAAAAGATCGTGAGTAACCTAACCGGCAAAGACCGGGACAACAGGCGATCTCCGGTGTTGGAGGACAAGATCCACGTCACTGCGCCAGTAATGGCCGAAGTGGTAATTGACCAACGATGGCACGACCAAACGATGCATCTCGCTACGCGATAACAAATGCTTCATGTGACCGCCGCGCCAAAGGGTTAAATGGGTTGGTAGATATAGATGGTGAGTCGGTTTATTCATGATCCTACTGATAAGCGCGTGGCATGTTGTTAGCCAGAGTTCGTTTATTCATAAAGGACATAGCACATACTTCCAGCACCGCTACCGCACACCACAAAAATAAGCATCCAAATGGCCTACCGCAGGCTTCAAGCGAAGGGCCCGCGAGCTGTTATCTGACGACGTCAATATTAAACGCATCTAAATATAACCAGTTAAAAGGACACATTGGAATCCACTTTTTTGCTGTGTTGCAGTAGTGTGGTCGAGATCTGAGATAACCTTAATCCTGAAGATAACAAAGCGCGTCGCATTTTTGTTTAAACAATATCTTAAATTGTTTGTTATTATTCGGTAGCTATCAGGTCATATCAGGCTGCCGTTTTATCACGGGCTAAGTCCTGTTGAGACCTACGCAGCATTCGCTAGTCGGTAGCGATAAACGCTCGGTTTTATGTAAAACCGTTTACCTTATAGCCACTAGGCTATCGCTACTACTCTATGAACTGATACTAACTTTAAAAATTTAAGGAAATTGCGCAGAAACTTAGACAATTTAACGACTACCTTTATTAAAAACTTTTTTAATGTAACCCTAGCCCCAGCCGATTCTATAATCGTTGCTAATCACGTTTGAAATTTGAAATGAATGACAGGACGTCTGTCGCATGTCTGTCGGGTCAGCTAGTAATTAATGGAATACAATAATTTAATTAATTTTTCCTCTTTAGTTCCTCCTAGTTAATTTTGTTCGATGTAAAAATCTCATTGGTGTTTTTTGTTATAATTTACCGCTCATATTATTTATTACTCGCCTCCATTCCATGACTATGAAATTTCCATGAACTGGACACTGGCAGAAAAGTGGCAACCCAGACACATACATATTGCCAATACAAAGAAGTCAAGTCAAGTCAATCATTTCTTCACAGAAAACATGTCAAATATTACAATGCTGTCAATGTATCAGTGGTACCAATGGCATACTATCAGTAGTTTTGGACTGGTGTGTGAATATTAATATACCTACCTACTTACATAATAATAATGATTTGGATAATAATAATGTGCGCAATGTATGACGATGCCAAGTAATTATTGTCTATTCTATCCTAGAGAACGATACCCGTGCTTGGCCTGCAGATTGTACCCAGGTTGTAATTTGCCATTTATGAAAGCTGGCGCGATCCCCTTTGGTGTATCGCATATTGGACGCCTGGTTTCGTGACATTAACATGGATAATTGTATGAAAAAAGAAAATAAAATCGCACCGGCTTTTAATAATTAACCTAGAAATATGTATGCATAAAATATTTATTTACCTGGGCGCAACTGGTCTTCGGTAAGCGGCTGCCGGTTGAAGGGATCCGTCGCGCTATTCAGCAAGTGACGCAGTATCACAGATCTGTCCATTACCTGTGCATGAAGCATACAGTTTTGGTTCACATCACATGGTGGACTATTTGTTATAATTGACGACCGATGTGGCGCGGTGGACTAAGGTCCGCATGCAGTGCAGAAGGTTGCGGTTTCAATTCCCTGGGAGAAATGTTTGTACGATGTGCAAATATTTGTTCCAGGTGTTCTGGGTATTTTCTATGTATAATACTTTCTAAAATTATAAACGTGAAAGTTTGAATGTTTGTTACTCTTTGAAAAACTACTGAATGGATATTAAAGAATGAAACTTTACAATCATAGCTTATACATCAGAATATCACATAGTCATAATTTATAAATAGACTAGCTGTTACCCGCGACCTCGTCTACTCAGGATTAATAATTGATATTATTTTTAGTCCACGCGGGCGTAGCTGCGGGCGGGTCAGCTAGTAAAAAAGGTCTATAATAATTATTACACTACATTATAATTATAATGTTGGACAATGCACACAGCATCATCTAGCCCCAAACTAAGCAGAGCTTGTAATCTATCTATGTATTTTATTTGTATTATGTCGTCCTCTAGTACCCATAACACAAGATCTACTTAACTTGGAGCTAGATGATGCTATATGGATTGTCCAGCATTTTTTTTTTGTTATTCGTATTTTACAACTTTTAAACATGTGATGCCATTTATAAATAAATGTTTACCTTTCCAGAAGGCAAGAGCACGGGGTCAGTCATGAGGGTGTCCATAAGTGGATCTCTGTACTCTTCAGGCGCATCCGCGTACTCGTCGCTTTTCTGCTGGTTCGATACTGAAATGGAAACAACAGATTACTACTGTACTTATACTATAAGTTACTATGTTATATTAAAATGTATTTTATGCCTGTTTTGTACTGCAGCAGCAAATAAATGAGTGTCTAACTCTAGGTTGGGGGAGCCTTAATAAAAAAAATTGTTTCGGGCATGTTTTCATCAAGACAAGACATTTGTAATTTAATTTCTAAATCATTATTATTATGTAAGTAGGTAGGTATATTAATATTCACACACCAGTCCAAACTACTGGTAGTATTACATTGATACCACTGATATATTGACAGCATTGTAATATTTGACATGTTTTCTGTGAATAAATGATTCTATTCTATTTAATCTATTCATGGCGTATGAAGCTATGCCGAAATAATGGAGAACTTAAAACTTAAGGCGAGGTGAGCCCAGCACTTACAAGACGCAAGCAAGAAGCTAGACGGTGCGCAGACAGCCGAGCACGATTTTGTAGTTATTTAGGTGCTTTGAAAAATATTTGTATGACATATAAAAATATTTTCTAGTGATGTACTGTAAGGTTTGCAATGTTTTGGTATACAATTTGTGTCATTTTATTCATTTTTCTATTCACAGCGATCATTTAAAGTTTCATTTAGAGGTAACTTTGATTTTTTTTTTTGATCGGGTGAACTTGTTTTTGTCTGGTGATGCATTAGAAAATATCCTCAACTATAGTTATGTTTGAATTCAAAACTATAGGCCTTCTAGTTATTGAGGTACGGACAGTTAAAAAATGCCTAAATCCGGGTAACCCAGCCTTAAATCATGATAAATATACAGTTATTTAATTTAGTGAAACGAAGGTCTACAGACTATAAAAAAAAGTATTAGCTTCTGTCCGCAGCTTCGAACGCGCTTTTCAAGAAGCCTATGTCCGTTTCCGGGATACCCTTTACGTTCCCCCCTAATTTTCATCAATATTGGTTTAGGCGTGAAAATGTAACACAGAGTTTTAACACAGACTTTCGCTTTTATAATATGCATCATCATATCTGCCGATCGACGCGACGACGTCCACTGCTGGACATAGGGCTCCACACTGACAGATTTTGCGCCAGCCGCATCCAGCGATTTCCCGCGACCTTCGCTACGTCGTCGGTCCATCGCGTGGGGGGCCTACCCACACTGCGCCTTCCGGCACGTGGTCGTCCCTCTAAGAGCCTTCCGGCCCCAGCGGCAGGAAGTGAGTTTTTGAATATTTTGATATTGACCGCTATGCCTACTTTTCTATCAAGATAAAACGCTTCGGTTCTTTATCCGGCTATATTTACCCCAATGCAATATTATCTGTGCGTCAAAGTGGAGTAAAAGTCTTTCTTGCTTTTTCGACTGTTGATAATAAATTAATTTCGTTTTTTTTTTGTGAAAACTTATAATTAGCCGTCAGTTACACTTTATTTTTGTAATAAAGTTAACTAGCCGTTAGTTTTCCTACTCACCGGCGATTTGATATGCATTATCCGCGAGCGCCTTGAAGCGCTCAATCTCAGAGGGCGTTTTGATACAGGACTTCGCGAGCCGCACTGCAGCCTCGTCGAACAACTCTTTGCGGAATGATCTCTGTAAAAAATACCAAATTTAGAACTACAACAGAGTACTATGTTTTCAGGTCCCGATTTATACCTACAATTTCAACTATCATCAATCAAAATTTCCTGGGGGAAATAGCTTTCAGCGATAAGGTTGTCTGGGAGAAATAGCTCTAAGCAATAATTCCGCCTTTTCTACTGTCTTTATTCTTTATTTTATATGTAAGAGTTATTTATTTATGTAAACCATTTATCTCAGTCGCGCGCCGATCGCTACGGAGTGTGCACACGTGTTTCGTTTATTTTACTTGTCGTGCACTACGCGCGCGCGCGCGCGCGCGCAGTCTTTGCTACGATGGCGGACGATGTGGTGGACATTGTGGACATTGAAATAGATGAGAGAGATTTTATAAAATCGCCGGAGAACATCTTCTCGGACAGTTCTCTGCAACGATTGAAGAGGTTGAGCAATGTGCCGGTTACATACAACGGGGAAAGTGATTTAGATCAAAATTTTACTCCAGTGACGAGAAATAAGCCAAAGCGCCGATGCACATTTCGACCAACTGTGCGACGTCACAAGAATGGTGTATTGAAGCCGAGCGGAACGACTGATAACAAGACAATAGAAGACCGGGGTCAACCGCGGTCACCTGCTCCTGCAACAATAGAGGACCGGGGTCAACCGCGGTCACCTGCGCCTGCTTACCAGTTCTACGACGTGAATGTGTCATCGACAGATCCATTGCCGAAACAGATGGCTTTTGCCAAATTATTGAGAGGACTTAATATCAAAGATATAATAAAAATAAAGTACAAGAGTTCCTACAAGGTAATAGTTTCTTTTGAAAACAAAGAGAAAGCGGAATACTTAATGAAGAACGAAGAGTTCCAGACAAAAGGATTTAAATGCCAAGGGATGGACGACATGGAAATGCGTTACGGAATAGTCAGGAGAGTAGACTTGGAAATCGATGATGAAGAGTTAAAGAAAACATTTGATTGTGAATGTGAAATCATTTCAATTAATCGTTTGAAACGGCAAACAATAGAAGGCAAATGGGTAGATAGTGAAACAGTTCGCTTCTGTTTCAAAGGTGCCACTATACCTCCATATGTTGAAGCATATGGTTGCAGGTTTGGAGTGGAATCATACATATTCCCCGTGTCGCAATGTTCTGGCTGCTGGAGGTTTGGACACAGAATTAAATATTGTCCGTTGAACAAAATATTTTGCCCGAAGTGTGGACGTAACCATGCAAATTGTGAGACTGTACAGTTTAAATGCGTAAACTGCAAAGGTGATCATATGTCGCTCGAGAAGTCGAAGTGTCCGGTTTTCCGCAAAGAGAAAGACATAAGAATAATAATGCGTGATGGAAATCACTCGTATAAGATAGCTTGTCAGATATATGAAGAAAGGTCTAAACAGGATGAAAAAGATTACTACGTGATAGATCTAGAATCGATGGAGGTGACAGAACAATCTGCGTCACAACTAGAATCTAGTAAGTATAGAGAAGCTCTGCTGTCGAAACCAGTGTCACAGAGGGAAGGCAATAGTAGGGATGAGGGAAACAGTTCTGCGGGGGAAGGTTCTGGAAGCGAGTGGCCCTCACTGAAAACGAAACAGAAGAAGAAAGCGAAGAGGAAGAATAAGCAAAATCAAAGTGAAGATGAAATGGAAACAGAAAGTACGAGAAACATAGTAGAAGAAACCAAAGAAAAATCTAAGAAGAAGAAGAAAGAATTTAGTTTTGTGAGACTGTATAACAAATTAAGGGAAATATTTAGGTCTGAAAAATCACTGGAAGAAAAAATTAATAAGTGTTTGTTTGTATTGTTCGAGGAATGCTACTCGTATGTAGCCGAGTTTTTCAAGTTGGGGGATTATCTTGATAAAATCCTGTCCATTTTTTCAAATGGATAGCAGTTGTTTTAGTCAACGTTTTATCAATATAGTCCAGTGGAATGCTCGGAGCATCAAGCCAAAACAGACAGAATTTGAGTGTTTACTATTTCAGTATAAAGTACATATAGCTATCATTAGTGAGACGTGGCTCAATGAGGATATAAACATTAACATAAGCGACTACAATTGGTACAGAAAGGATCGCGACGACTCGTACGGCGGAGTAGGTATACTCGCACACAGATCTATTAGAGTACAGGTATGCCCACTTAATTTAACGAATTCGGGTATTGAAGTTATAGCCGTAAAAATTTTAAATTGTAAACTTATTTCTCAAGTTGTATGTGTATATTGTCCATCATCAGTTCATACTTCCCAGACGGACTGGGACGAACTTTTTTCTAAATTTAGCAGTAAAACATTAATAGCAGGAGATTTTAACGGGCATCACAGAAATTGGTCGTATAAAAATGATACAAGAGGTTTTCAGCTTTTAGATTCGTCTTTAGATCATGGATATATTTACATGAATGATGGTAATATAACGCGATCTGAATATGTAGACAACTTATTACAAAAATCATCGCCCGATATAACATTTGCAACTGCAGACATCGTAATATATTTTTCTTGGACTGTTTTAAATGAAAATCTAGGTAGTGATCACTTTATACTTAAAATATGTACACATTTTCAGGATAGATCTCATTTCACAAAAAAACGTAATTATAAAAAAGCGGACTGGGCTTTATATGCTAATTGTGTAGAAGACTCGATTAGTTGCAGTTATCCTCATGATAGTGAACACACTATACAACATAGGTATGATACATTTGTAGGTATAATTAAACAAGCGGCCGATAAATGCATTCCGTGGTTAAAAATAAACACTGATCCTCAAAGTAAGTTTACTCCTAAACCGTATTGGAACGCAGATTTATCTAAGCTCGTAGCCCAACGTCGTTTCGCATTAAGCTCTTTTCGTCGGAATCCAACACCTAATAATCTATTAGTTTTGGAAAATAGGAATAAAATGGTTAAAACAGAATTATCTAAGGCAAAATCAAATAACTGGCGAGAGTTCTGTAATTCCACAAATGAGTCAACTTCCTTGTCAGATATGTGGCGGAGAATGCGTTGGATAAAAGGATATCGTAAAAACAGGTATGAAGCGCCCGCTGATAAGAAACACGAGTTATTATGTAATCTTGCTCCCGACTTTGTTAGAATTAGTAAACCTAGCTTCGGATCCCGTAATAATTTAATGGAACAGAGTTTTACATTACATGAATTTGAAGTATGTTTAAAAAAAAAGGACTCAGCCCCCGGTGAAGATGACATAACTTATTCTATGATCTATAATTTACCTTCGATAGGACGGAATATTTTAATCACTCTGTATAATGATATTTTTATTTCGGGATTGATACCACAGCAATGGAGGGACATTAAAGTTGTTCCCATTCCAAAAGTAGGTAGTTCTGACCCTTCAGAAGTCAAATTGCGACCCATCTCCTTGATATCTTGTTTATGTAAAATTTTCCATTTGATGGTAGCAAAAAGATTAGAATGGTTCATTGAAAGGAATGAAATTTTATCGCCGTATACAACCGGTTTTAGAAAAGCTCAGTCATGCCTTGATTCAGTTACTCGATTGGTGTCAACAATTCAAGAAGGTTTTACTAAAAACATTCCAACGCTTGCATGTTACCTTGACCTTGAGAACGCCTATAACAATGTACTTGTTGATAAGCTTGCAATGACGTTAGATAGCTTAAATGTTGGCGCGACATTATGTAATTACCTATGGGAATATTTGAGTGAACGGCATTTGAAAATTATGGATGTGTTTTATGATACGAATGACTCGACATTTGTGAGATGGACCTCCAAGGGTTTGGCCCAAGGAGACCCGATATCTCCTTTGTTATTTAATATAGTAACTCATGAGATTTGTAACAGTGTTTCATCACAAATTGCGCAATACGCAGATGATTTCGTTATTTTTACAAGTGACAAGAAAGTAGAAAATTGTCAGGCGAGCATTCAAAATTCATTAAATATTATTGCTAAAATTCTAATAGAAATCGGTTTAGATATTTCGGCCCATAAATCCAAATTTTGTTTATACAGTAGAGGGCGCAGACACCATCAAATAGAATTAAATGTAAATAACTTACCGTTATCGTGCGAAAATTATATTAGATATTTAGGTATTTGGCTAGATCAATCGCTGCGATGGGGTAGGCATATTAATGAAGTTAGTGAAAAGACACAAAAGTTTTTAAACATTTTGAAAGTTTTAGCCGGTTCTGGGTGGGGGGTGCATCCCAAACATTTAAGGAGACTTTACATCAACCTTATTAGAAGTCGTATCGATTTTGGCAGCTATTTATACGACAATAGCGCTAAATGTCATACTTATAAAATAGATAAAATACAAAATCAGGCTCTTAGAATCATAGGTGGCTTTATAAAAACAACACCAATACACGTGATGGAAAGCGAGATCTGTGTACCTCCACTAACAGTAAGAAGACAATATTTGGCTTTTAAATTTTGTCTTAAAGCAAAATCTTGGACAAACGGTGCCACAACAAGCAGCCTGAAATCGTTCAGTGCTCTTGGCGAAAATAGATATTGGTCAAATAAAAAGAAACCGTTATTAATCAGTTCATTTAATCTAATAGACAAAGAAAAAGTTACATCTTCTAATCCACTTGAAATGTTTTTGCTAGAATCATGGCTATCGAAGATTAACATTAAGTATATGGTAAGGGATAGTTTAGATTGTGTTCAATTGGCGAAAAAAGATTATGATCAAAATTCACTAAAAAACGACATTTTATACGAATTAGACCAAAAATATAGGAAATGGTTTAAAATTTATACTGACGGTTCAAAGACCACTGGTGCGTCTGGCGCCGCTTTCTACGACTCATTCCATAAGCGTGGAGAATGTTATAAGAACATGTCTAATGTGTCCATTATGTCGTTGGAACTATTTGCTATATCGGAAGCCTTGGCGTATCTTAAATACAATGTAAACACTCACTTGGACATCGTTATTTACAGTGATAGCAAAAGTGCCTTGCAACACATAACTAGTTGTATTCTAGGTAATCGAGGTACTAGGATTGCGTATGATATACTTCGAAAAATAGACGAGTTTTCTGTGAGCAATGTTAAAGTAGTCTTGCAGTGGATACCGTCGCATATAGGCCTGTCGGGGAACGAGGAGGCTGACCGACTTGCGAGGGCAGCTGGTGTAGATGGCTCGGAAACTTTCATTTTACAATCATACTCGGATCTTATAGCTAAATACAGAAGATTAAGTAACGCATTTTGGCGAGAATATTTCGACGAACGATCTAAAACAAAAGGAATTTGGTACAAAATCATACAAAGTCAGCCTCCTAGTTCCCCATGGTTCATGGGCGACATTAGCAGAAGAGACGTAGTAGCGGCACACAGGCTTCGTTCCGGACATATGCCACTTAAGAAATTTGCATATTTAATGGGCAAAATAGCATCACCCAACTGTGAGACGTGCGACAAGCCAGAAGATGCGTACCATGTGCTGGTGGAGTGTGTTCGGAACCAGGCTGAGCGTCAGCAGGTTCTTCAGGAACTGAACATCAATGTTCTTGATGTAGGCGCCTTCCACCAAATACTAGCTTATCCCAACACCAAGGAGGCTAAGTTGCTATTTGATTTAGCGAACTGTGCTGGCTCAAATGGCAACTTACCTTCATAAGTAACATGTAGGTAGGTAGTTAAATAGTGATTAATTAGGTACTTAGTTAAGTACTTTAGTTCATAAGTTAATTTTCTTTTGTTTATTCCAGAATTGTTATTTTTGTTTACCCGTAAGAGTTTGTTTTGTTACTTAGTCAACCGACATAAACATGTTTTAAAAGGTTGTAAAAACTGAATAAAAAAAAAAAAAAAAAAAAAACCATTTATAACTCGAGAACGGCAGGATCAATTTTAATGATCTTTGGGATTCATTGGATTTGTCTATGTCCCAAACAACAAAGCTTCCGAACAAAAATTTACGCGGGCGAAACCGCAGGCACAGCTAGTTTATAATGAATTGATCATCATCATCTACATAACATTCACGAACGGTTTAAATAGATTTCTTTTTTCGGCACTTGCCGAGATGAATTGTTAGTGCCTAAACAGGACCTATGCGTGTAGCTATGCTAAAGTTGATATAATATTCAACTTTAGCATAGCACAGACATAATCCAGGTAATATAAAGCAATAACTAATATCTATCTTATGAGATTTACCCAAAATTGCTGTTCGGATAGTAAATCGGTGGCGATCTATTGTGCCGGAGATCATGACCCACTTCGGGATTGATGCGCTAGAGTGTGTGTGAGGGGGAGATTTCGAGCCGGTCAGTAAATTGAGTAACTACCATACAATGGAGACTTACTATAGGTAAAGATCTTCTCTTTATCGTTCAAAAGATGTATCTTTAACATATTTTGAACGATAAAGAGAACCTATAGTAAGTATAAAGATACATTTATTTTTACATTGAGGTGTATGTAAAACAATTAGATTGACGCTTAATAAAGCGTCAATCTAATTGTCCTCTGGCGATGCCCCATCACCGGACAATTTGATGGCGCCAACCACAGATTATATTATACTATAGCGCTAACTACACCTACTCAGATTTAACATCTTTTTTCCTAATAAATGCATTTCTAGACTAAAGAAATATTGGTGCAAAATATTTTATCAGAGCAAATCGCAGAACTTCTAAACAATTTTTGGGTTAGACAGCCTTTGTCATTTTGTCTTACTAGACAAATGGAAATACGTGCCTCGTTCGTTATCGAATTTGAATGTGCACCTTTTTGTTGCGCCTGTGCAATTATACGTTATTAAAGTTTTATTTAGATAGATAGATAACTCTTTATTGTTTATTTTTTAGTTGTTACCTCGTTGTTGTCTGTTACTGTTTAGTTTTCGTACATACATTTAGATGTTTACAAAAAAAAATACTTGGATTTTAGATCAGAGTACATGATATAAATAGAGTAGAGTTTACCTCGTCAGCGGCTAGTGCGGCGTGGAAGGGCGTGGAGTCCAGATTGAGGTAGATGTCGACGAGCTGGCTCAGTAACCGCCGTGGCTCCCAGCCGTACTTTTCTGGACGACGGACCTGGTAAAAAGTCTATTTGTAAGGCTATTTGTTTGAGGAAAATAAATAATGCTGGATCCTATTAGCTTATAAAGGCGAACGTTTGTGCCGTGGGAATTTTTGCCTTAGCACCATCTAGCGGAATTGCTCTGAAGTACTGGGGTACGTAGCTTATTAGCTTCAGCTTTTTTCCGGTTTCCCCTTTGGCGCCCCTATTGACGTTTTGCCTTTGTAGGTCGGCGATGTTCGTTAAGAGGCCGCTACAAAGCTAAATATGTTCATGATCTGAACATATAACTACTACACATACCTTGAGGTTCTTACACTTGGCTCCGCAGAGTTGTTGCAGATTGAAATTGAGCATAGACGCGAGCCGGTCCACCAACTCCGCGCGAAGGAATGGCTCCTTGATTTCCACTGTCAGGTATTGAAGCATGTCCACTGTCTCTCTATAACAAATAATAATAAACAGGACAATCCACATATCATCATCTAGTCTCAAACTAAGCAGAGCTTATGTTATGGGTACTAGGGTAACTGATACACTACTAATACGCTACGCTATCCTAGTGAAAAAACCGAGAGATAAACAGGTTAAAAGTAAGTCCCTTACCGGGCTAGAGTGAGATATGAACGGCATTGTCTCTCGTCTTGGGCGAGCGCCCGCGCGCGCGCCTCGCCCCCCGCGCCGCTGGTGCCCTCTTGTGCCTCGTGGATGCGTTTCAGGTACTGCAATAAAGATATTATTGATTTAAGGTCATTACACAGCATATTCTACTGAGTGTGATGTGAGTGGTGCTCATATGAGATACAACATCTTTGGTAACCTTTGGCTGAATTAGCGTTGAGTGCGTGTGCAAATTCTCATTTAGGCAAAGCAGCGTGTAGCCATTTTTTTATTTGCTCAGGGTGGCCTTTGTTTTGTATCACTGCGGCCATGGTATTGTGATCACTATTGTGTTCACCCTTGAACTGCAGCCGTCATAATTCGCCACTTACCCTTGCAGCTGCTAAGAACTGTTGGTATCTTCTTCGGGGTGATAAAAAGAGATGTGTATATTCATAGAGACTCCACACGACTACGTCATAATAGATAAAAATCAATCACAGGTCATTTAGACAGTGAGCGAGATAGAAAATATAATCATGACACATCGAACTAGGAGTGAGAGTGACGTAGGCGTTTAGGCGCCCGCGGGCTTAATAAACTTTCTTCTTAGACCATGCGTCTACGGGCTAAATGAACCTACGCTGCTATTTTATAATCAACCCAACGAGTAATGCTGCGTCTGTGCCTCCCTCCCTATTCTATTGTCGTTTCTATCGCACCATTCTGTGCCTTCGTAATTATAGGAAAAAACATTTCCACTTCTTATAATTAGTTATATCTTACCGTTAGACATTCGTCGAGCAGGAAAGTTGTGTCGTTCATCAGCATGTTGATAAATTTCACGAACTGCCGGCCCGACCGGGACTCTTTCACGATCGCCTGTTCATAAAAAAAAAAACATCAGTTTAGATTGTTTTAATAGGTTTTGTTATTTTCAAAATAAAGTCAAGTTGCTGGAAAGACTATTTAAATAATAGAAGGTTTTTTCTTGAAGTAAATTTGTCATACAAATCCTACTGATAAAAAATTTGATAGTGCAAAAGCAATTACCTGTTTATGGATAGGCCGGTCCCACATTCCCTTCAAGATAATACTGATATGGAATCTGATAGTGAACTTATCGTAGAACTCAGTACTCTGTCCCGTCGTCTCAATATCAGTGTAGAATCTCATCAATGCACTCGGCAGAACCGTCTGAGATAACCTGTGGTCCATGAACTTTTCATAAACGTTCTTCAATTTCAGCGGTACCGAGAGGTTGATCACGAATAGGACCTCGATGATTTTGGCGACGAGGTATGGATTCTTGATTAGGTAGGGTTGGCAGATCGCAATTAGAACCCAGTTTATAATAGGGTCTTCGATGTAGTCGGCAACGGTTTGGGGCACGTATCTGTGAACACAATGAGTGTTTATAACTACTCGGCTAATTTATTTATATTTATGGATATGCATAACGGAAAACAAACATATCATCAATATTAAATAGAAAAATTATAACTTCTCTGATCTATCTGATATCTTACTTCTTAGACTAGATAGTGATCCAAAACATGCATACACAACATGATTAGAAAATAGATCAGTAAGTGATCCTTGATGTGCAACTCAAGCCAGGCGCGGAAGGCATCGACACTATCGTCCCACAAAGCCTGGCCTTAGTTATTATACATGAACGTCGTGAATACTTACTGCACAGCAAACAGGACGATCTCTTCAATAATCTTCAACATACCGTACCACTCCGCTGAAGCGCGGAAAGTGGCGGATTCGACCTCGGTCGCGGGCTCGGCATCCCACAAGGCTCCACATTAGGCACTACAACAGGCGTTACTATTCATAAATTACAGGAATACTCACTGCACAGCAAACAGCATGAACTCGGCGATATCCTCGACGTACCACTCGGGCGTGGCGCGGAAAGCAGCGGCCTCACCCCCGGTAGCGGGCTCGCCGGGAGCAGCGCAGGCCTCCGCCATTTGGGTGCACAGGAGCGTGCAGACTGACGAGTAGAACTGGAGGGTTCGACGCATCAGCTCGCTGTCGAGAAGGGCTGTCTCGGCACATTGTTTGGCTCTGCAAATAGATTATGCTGCAATAGCTTAGATCGTGATGTTTTTAGCGGTAAAACATTTTTCATTCTTTCGTACACAGGTTCCTCCAAAGTATGCAGCTATGAAATACTTTTAGAGTTTTAAAAAACTATCTTGATACACGATTTCTATCTGTTTATTTACACACAAGAACATTGTTATGTTCGTATGTCTTACATCGCCAAGTTTTGTAAATATACTGATAATGTACATACTACATATGTTTACTACAGCATAGATCGAGGGTTCACGTCATCGTGCGGGATCTATAAATTATTTCGGAATTCGCTCTGCCCCACCAAAGAATTTATCATAATAGATTATTTTTTTAGTAGAATAGTGTCGTCGCATGAACAGTTAATATTACTGTACTGTATTGATGAAGCAGAAAAAAGTTAAAGCATAGCGTTATTTCGCGAAACCGATGTCATAGGTGTACGACATGTCTCCACTGATAGGGGGAGGCTATCAGTGGACTTGTTGTGTAGCATAGGCCGTAGATGTGATGATGTGGACTTCTGTCTCCTAAAACAAACCATTTCGGCACTGACCTGTGTAGACGTTTGATCTGCCGGCGCCACCTACGCAAGAGTTCCCGGTTCCGTAACGCAGAGAAGCTATTTCGCCATTGTGGTTCTGCGGCCACCAGCTCTTCGATAACTTTCTGCAGGTCGCGGAATGCTCTGGAAATAATCGAATAGCTTAGTATTATGGCTCGTGTGTGATTGACTTGCGTCTTAAAAACAACCGTGCTAGGCCAACTGTTGGAGGGGGCGGCATGAAATCAACCAATAGAGATGAGTCCGGTATTCAATAACTAACTCAGTACCTGTTAGCATGGTCCTAAAATATCTAACGCTATTGTTAAATCCGCATACCGCTAGGGAATAACTGTGCAAAGCGAGCATCGCGCCTAACCGACCGTGAGCCATAACTACCCAACGCTTCAATACCTATACTTACCTAACTATCATCTACGCATAGGTACTAGCGGACCGTTCACCCGTAAAGTTATGTAGCTGCAACAAGTATTTGGTATTTCTAACCAAAACGGTTAGATGGTATTTCTAACCAAATCGGTTAGATGGTATTTCTAATCAAATCGGTTAGATGGTATTTCTAACCAAATCGGTTAGATGGTATTTCTAACCAAATCGGTTAGATGGTATTTCTAACCAAATCGGTTAGAAATATATTGGGTAGAAATCAGAACAGGTATAGAGTATTGTAACGTTATTGGGTACCAGTTGGTACTAGCGGTATTGAAACAAAATACCCAACTAATAACCGGTAGCCAAAATATCCAATAACTCCCATCCTTATCAACCAATTAGAAGCCAGCGGGATGAAGCCGCTACGTCATGTCGTGGCGCACGTGGTGGGAATCGAATCTGCAATCATTGGTTCTCATTCGAACTGTCAGTGGGTAACAGGTCGCAAATCAGACTTGCGTGGGTATTTTTTTCTTGCTAGGTGTCTCGATTTGTAATTAAAATACCAGGGTGATTGTTATCGAGGGACATTATATATTAGCCTAGTTAACCTAAAGTGCATAGTTTCACCGGCAGGCGGCAACCGTAGGCGGCAGGGATATGAATAGTTGTATACTACCTGTATAAGCCATTTCACAAAGCTGCAATACTTTGCGTGATGGCTCAGTACAGTACAACCCTAGTGGTGGTATTTTAGTTACCGGATTCGTCTCTGGTGCGTGTGTAGCGCCGGGATTAGCGCCACATGGTGCATATGAAGTGTGAGGAACCAGCAGATCGTCTGGAACTTGATCTCCGGGAACTCAAAGCCGGGTTGGTTTCCTACAAATAAATAAAATTAAGTTATTACATAAAAATGTACTTATTTGTTAAGAAGTGTGCAGTTTGCAGACCTATCTGTATAATCTAGGGACATAGTAAATTAAAAAAAAGAGTCTGCCCCTTTGCTTTGCTGAGGGACAATGCGCAATCATGAATAAAGTTTCAGTCCTTGTTGGAATCTCAAGTTAGAATGTCCATTTAGTTTTGGGCCTCATTTGTGCTGATAAGAAGACCAAGGTATTTTTCTCACATAGACTGCGAATATTAATAATACTTACTCATCTCGGTCAAAGTCCACCTAAGTTCAGGAATGAACAAATTATTATACTTGTAATTAACAAAAATAAAATCGATTTAGAATTTGATTATTTCTTACTGTAATAAAGTCTTTTTTATAGTTTACGCAAGGCCTCAATCCACTCTTGCGCCTCCTACGATGTGTATACAGCCGGGTCTCCTCCTGAATATTGTTATGGACTTACTGCATAAAGCGGATAAACTCGCTCGAGCTTTACTCGCGCTTAGAAGAGTTGTCGAACTGACAAGACGTTCAGCTTGAAAGCGTCCTCTTGACGACTTCTTGAAAGTTTCCTAGTTTTAGAACAGTGTACTCACGCAAGGCCTCAATCCACTCTTGCGCCTCCTGCGAGGTGTAATACAGCCGGGTCTCCTCCTGAATGTTGATATGGACGTCCGGCATAAAGGTATAGAGCGGATAAACTCGCTCGAGCTTTACTCGCACTGAGAGGAGTTGTAGCACTGACAAGACATTTAGCATAAAACCGTCCCCTGGAAATAAAGAGATTAGTTAAATAATGATGCCAAACATTGATCGAGAACTATTTCTTCCTGACTACGGGCTGCTGCTGTAATTTTTTTTTTCTGAAAAATCGCATTAACAACTTTTTGGACTTCTCCGACTGCATGACAATTTGTGGGAGGATGGAAGGTGATTAATCATTAACACAGCTAGTCCTAAAGTATATGCATAGATTCGTTGGTTGTTGGAGTTTTCGCAGAAATCTCATCGAAAGGAGTGTCACTTTGCTTTGTGGGATCCTATTTTACTCGCGATTGGAGAGGCATGCACCGGCTTCAGCGCGTTGCTGTATTTTCTGGAAGACATCGGGTGGTTAGACGAGCAGCCCTCACCTGACACACAAAAAGGGTCCACCTGTGGCCTTGTAGCGAAAACCACTCCAGATACAAGCAACAAGTAAAGTTGTACTTGCTACAGTAGGACTCATCACGTCATGCGACTCCCTAGATATCGTTAATGGTCGTCGTTAAGCTGTGGCCTAAGAGTCACATTGTGACTAGACCTGGTGTGCCGCGTTGAGAACCTACCTGGCCAGCCTATGCGCGACAATAACATGATTTCTAACAAATTCATAAAATCCCAAAAAAATAAGTCCGGTCGGAAACGTTATTTTTTTGGAATATGAATGATTAATTATTACCTTGAATATTAATTATTATATTATTAATATGAATTATTTCCTTAAGTGTAAGAGCTTAGCGCAGTAGACTAACAAAAACCTTAAAAAGCCGTTATTGTAAGCATTTCCATGATTTTAGGTAACTATGGAATTGTACTGTATAAACGAAATTTCTCCTAACAAGTCTGGGTATGTCATTGTTTGTCTCAAAGGGTAACAATAACATTCGAAAATAAAACGCAAATTCAGTTTATTCCGTATTTTTGTATGTCAATGCTCAAAACAAGTGATAAATTTTCATAAGGCAATCGTCACGAACAGGCTGGTGATGTTTTCCTCGTTTGTTTCTAGCGTTTTCGCGTAAATAAGAAATATACGATTTAATCGGAAACTCGGAAAGTATTGGATTATAGCCAGAACTAATCCGTCTATGCGACGAGGTGAGCGACATTAAAGATCTATTTCAGGTGATAATTACCTCCACGTAATCAATGTTGAAGATTCGTAAATGCCAATGCTGTGCTATCTAATTTGAGATGCTAAAATCTGGTCTTGGCGCAAGTAATGTGTAAATATTTCTTTTTAAATCGATAGACCTTCGTCTGACCACAATTTCACCAGATGGAAAGTGACAACGTGGCCGACGGTGTATCAAGAAGATCTAGAAGACACCTATTAACTCTTGCCTTGAAGACAAGTCTTGTTTATATTGAAATGCAAACAAACAAATATCGTGTTTCCTTATCATGTCTTCTCGAGGCCAAGAGGTTATTGGCCATGTTCTTGAAGGAAAGTTAATAACTACAAACTAATTATGTAGGTATCTGTATTTTGTATTTCAAAGAGCCGTGTCATTTGTGGTTTGTGCCAAATCCATAATCGAGAAGGTATGTCCGACCGTCTGGAAGGTTCACCACACAACCTAAACAAATTTATTACTTTCATAAATAACAGAGGGTATCGGACTGGGGCGGTCAATCCCAAGTGAGTTAATTCAATAAACTGCTAATTTAGAAGTTTTTTCCCCTTAAGTTCATTACCGTCTAGACCAGACCTTGTAAGTGTTTTATTGATTTAAACTAAAACGCAGTTTATAAACAATATCTATTTATTTTAGATGAAAACAAATTTCTGTCACTAGGTTGATTGGCCGCTTCACACATAAAAGTATACATGAATACAGGTTCTTCTAGAAAAGAGAATCAGACTCAGACAAGAGTGAATAGGTGTCTTCTAGAGCTTCGTGTCGTTATACACCGTCGGCCACATCGTTACTTTTCATCAGGTGAGATTGTGGTCAAACGAAGGTCTATCATCGACTATAAAAAAGTCATTTAGGGAGCAGCCCGAATTGGCCATTTGGAACAAAAAACCTTTAGTAGGTACGTCCCGTTGACCTAGAATCATAGAATTCAAAAACGAGGTCATAAATATCATAAGTAAAGGAAAACAATCCGAAAACCATAAATTTATAGTATAATCACAAAAAAAAATATTCTCGTCCTGGACCAAATCCTATAAGGAAATCCAGGAGAGAATCATAAAATTTGGGGAATAGCGAGCTCTTATAGCACAAGTAAAGGAAAAAAATCCGTTTACAGTAAATTTCTAGTTTTTTCAAAAAAGAGTTTTGATTCTCACCCTGGACCAAAACCTATCCGTCGACCTAGAATCATAAAATTTGGCAAGAAGCAAGATCTTATGATTATACGGAACCCTGGCTTAGCGAGTCCGACTAAACATGACGTTTTATTCATTAATTTGCGTTGTCCCACTGCTGAGCAAAGGTTTCTCCTAAACAATTCCATGACTCACGCTACGTCCCTCCAGTCGCCCCGAAATGGTTATCCTAACTAATATTATAAATGCGTAAGTGTGTTTGTATGTTTGTCCTTCTTTTACGCCCTAACTAAGCAACCAGTCGACTTGATTTGATGATAATGATTTTGCATAGAGTTCGTTGAAAGGATGTAGAGTAACATAGGCTACTTTTTGTCCTGGTAAAACATTCAAATTCCCATGGGAGATTTACGGGAATATTCGTATTTTTTATCCTTCTTCACGGCCTAACAAAGCTACCAATCGACTTGATTTTTGGCATAGCGACAGTAGAAAGAACGTGAAGTAACATAGGAAAAACATCAAATTCTCAAGGGAGAGTTGTAACTCTCCCTTAATTTTATATTCTCTTTCTTCTTAAATTTCTTATTTCTTTTACAATATTCCTGTAGGAATATTCTAATTTTTACACGAAAAATCGTCCTTCATTCACGTGCTAACAAAACAACCACCAATCGTGTTGATTTTTGGCATATAGTTGAAAGAACGCGGGTGAAACCGCGAAAACAGCTAGCTAAATAATATATTAAACATTTCACAATACATAGAATAGGAACCTTTAGTAACAGCTTAGCAACGATGACGTTCCACTCTCGGCATTAATTATTTGTAATAAAAAACAATTGGCCTTTTTGAAGATAATTTCAATTTGTATTGTTTCTGTGTTTTCTAAATTACAAGTGAAGAACTCTTACCAGCCAGTGCTCTTTCATCCGTCTGCAACTGCGCTCGGCGTTCATTCCTTTGCAGAATGTTCGAGAAATATTGCAGGATGGGTTCTCTTGCGTCGGGACACAGGAGGATATTGTGGCATATCGTGTGAAGACTGTTTCTGCAGACTTCCACTTCACGTTGTAAAGCGAATGCTAGGCTTCTGTCGCCGGACCCTGCGGCGAGTACACGCTCAGCGAGACGAGGGTTTTCTTCCGCGAATAGCGACACCTGTGTGCGAAGTTAGAATTTAGGTTTTGATAGGAAGGAAATATCTATTGTACATATTATTATGTAGTATGTGCTGGTTAACAATTTGAAATGCAAGATCATTGTCATCATAATTCTAGCCTAAAGAAATTCAAGGCAGGACTTAGACGTCCACCAAATTGGGGGTATTTGCCATTATCGCCACGCTTGGCACCTACAACGCAAAGAAGACCTTCTAACCAAATTATGATACGAAAAACGTATAGGCACGAATTCTTTGTTCTATAAACGCAATACAGCGGTTACAGATTTAATAATCAAACTTCGTTGAATAAATCAATGCGTCAGCTGATGACGCGTAATGACTTTTTATATTCGAGCCTCGTGCTTCTGATCGATCGAATTCCCATTGATTAAGACCACTTGCTGCCCTTGCTGGACATATGTTATTACTTTTCACTCTTATCGTGAATAATTATTTAACAAACTATAAACCGTTTCCTGAGTGAATGCATAATGCATTCACTGCCCAGCTATACCTACTGAATCAAACTTTATGGAACAAGTATTTTTGTTATTATAGTGCGTTCAAAGCCATTGAGCGTGGGGCTCGACGCGCCCGGGGTCCCGGGCAGGCTGGCGAGCATCGCAGGGGTCGAGCCAGCGCCTTCGAGAACCGCCAGCCGCGCCGCCGAGTTTGAATAATCAAGCCCAGTTTGAATAATTTTTAAATTCAGACTTAAGTATCGAAATGGGTGTAAAATCATCAAAATTTTTTGGATGGAGGGTCTTCTCCTTTTCTAAAGTCTATAAAAAAGGTCTACACGTTATATTCATCCACCGAAACTCACCGCAAAGAACGGTCCAAGGAAACTTGTCCGTGCTATCTCTCTTCCCGGCGCGGAGGTGACAGACTTTGGTGTCAGACTGGGCAGCCTCGCCAGCAGTTCGCACAGCGGTCGCAACGCATGCCTCGGCCCTGCTCGGAGCTCGCATAGGGATCGCAGGGCGCGGAGCGGCGCGCCTTGACCTCGCCCCACTAGCGGCGAGACGCATCGACGCATCTCTTCGCGGATACCCATCAGAAGGGGGGTGAATACCTTGGGAAAATAAATGTGTAAGCCGTAGCATAGGTATTTTGCTTAACGAGTTTATCCTTAATATTTTCGCTTCTTTACTTTACCTTAAAAAGATTGAAGTGAGCAAAAAATCAAAGTGATCATTTTATTTCCCTGTTTTATTTAATTATGTAATTTTAATTTTGTGACGTGTCCAAGAGTCCTGTATGGTCTAGAGGAAATAAAGCACTGACTTTTGAATAACATTCGATTAAGGCAGTCAAACAGGATTTGCCATAGGCATTATATACTGTAGTTTAAGAGGTGAGATCAAGAATGGGTTGTCCATTTGTGATAGAAACTATTGTTTGTTGTTTTAACTACAATACAAGCACGGCGTAAAATGATTAATATTGAATATGCGGTATTTTTAGAATACATATGTACGAGTTGACGTGGCCTATGATAATTATGAAATGCCAAGTCCAATGAGAGAACAATAGCTACAATTGAATAATTCATTAAGTGCAGCAAATAAATTTGCAGGAAGAGAGGGATTTTATAGAAAGCTTGTGAGCTTCTAAAATAAATATCAGATCAAACAAACTGTATGTGATTATTCCTGGTTCAGTTCCATGCAATAAAATTGAGCGTTGAATGAACAATGCAGTGTTTAACATACATCTGTGTTCCAGTTTATAGGAAACGAAACACGAACTGTAAACCTCATGGTCTTCCTTACTTTGCATCATAGTTGGACGTATGCATAGGTAAACTACGCAACTTCGAAGATTAACAAACATAGGTATATTTACATAGTGATAAAAATGTATTGGGCAGATATAAAATCACATTTTTCGTTATGCATCGTAAATGGCAATGGGCTAGATAACTACTGGCCTATAACCAACAGTTTGTTCAAGGTTCAACTACACATAAAGACTTTTCTTTGTCTCAGGGATCACAGCCTTAATAAATAAATGATAAATAATGTTGGACAATCCACATATCATCATCTAGCTCCAAAATAAGCAGAGCTTGTGTTATGGGTTACCAGATGACTGATATACACATAATACAATACATACATAGATATATTTTTTATTGTACATAGAAAATACCCAGACCAAATATTTGCGGCGGGAATCGAATCCGCAACCTCTTGCGCCTCAGGCGGACCTTCGCCCGCCACGCCACATCAGTCGTCAATAAAAGGAAGATGCTTGTAGTCATACTATAAAAAGTATTAGACAGGGCAGCAGGTCGTAAAGTTAAGTTAAACTTACCTCCTCAAACACTTCTTTGTCCTGATAAGTGGCAACCACCAATTCAGAAATAACTCCACTAGGTGCATTTCCAATCAGAATGTATGGCAGCAATGGAGATTTTGGACACTTCTCCAAATCAAATCTTCCCAGTAACACCAACACAAGGTGGTTCACCAGATTGCTCCTCAAACTCTGCAGCATATCTCTTAGAGGTGGCTCAGAGCACTTCTTAGCATTATCTCTTGCATAGAAATTAATGTTACTGTAAAACTTCAGTAAATAACTAATAGCAAGGCCTTGACCAGGCATTGTTTTTGTAATAGGCAATGATGGTGCAGGGCACTCAGTCTTCTCAGTCTCCATCTCAGAACTGAGAGGTCCACTCGTCAGGTCATCTCCACAGTCTTCACTCAGCTTCTTTGACGTTTCATAGACAGCCACTGGTGTCTGAGTGAGTGGGTCATTGCAATCGACTATTGTGCTGATGACATCCATCAGAGCTTGTGAAACAAGTTCATCTAAGCTTATTTTAGGATTGTCAAGCAGTGAAGCCGCAGCTGATGGCACAAATATTCCACCTGAACCAACAACAAGATACAGTGAAATGAAAATCTTCTGTTATCATTAAAATAGTTGTTAAAATTGAAAGGAAATTATATTTACCTGCATTATCATCTGACCAAGAAACTTGTAATAGTCTAGCAGCCATTAGTCGCAGCTGCTCTTCTGTTAGTTCCGTGCAGCTAACAGTGCGCGATCTGTGTATTTTCCGGGCAGGTGAAGCAGTTGGATCATCTTCCACCTATTATGAGCAGTAAAAGGTTACATAAGACTCAGAGAGTAAACTTACATAAGATAAGATTACTTTGTTTTTCCTAACCTCCATTGCTTCTTGTTGTGTTTCAGACTGGGAGTTTCTCTCTTCATCAACTTCCATTGACAGCGAGCGCCGCGAGCAGCTCGGTGATGCACTGGTCACCCGAGGTCTTACAGGTGATGGCTCCACAAACTGTGCTGGAGATATGGAGCGTGATGTACTGTCTTCCCGAGCAGAAGAACCCTCTGTTACCCCCACTGTGGCTTGTGGTAGGCTGCCCACTCTGACCGAGCCGCAGCTCAACAAAGTGTCCTCTCCCATGGAATCAAAACTATTATACTGTCTTGTTTGAGAAAGATCAGTCATTTTTGTATCAGGCATTTCATCTAATAGATTACTGTCCGTTTTTTCTGTTACTATGAGACTATCAGCTGGTGGTATCTTTGTCTGGTCGTCATCTTTGTTTTCGCCATCTGGATAGTTGGGTTCTTTGTTTGTATTATTATCCGGGGTTGTGGGCTCGATGGAGACGAGGCGCGGCTGCTGCCCGTCGAGCGTGGGCATCGACGCGCCTGGGGTCACGGGCGGGCTGGCGAGCGCAGGGGTCGAGCCCGCGCCTCCGAGACCCGCCAGCCGCGCTAAGCGACGTCTACGTATCTGGAAATGACAAGTGATTTCCAGCACTCCACGTGTAACGTTAATCTTAAATGCGTGTTGTCGTAAACTATTGACGCTTTGTTTTGTTACGAAATTAGATTTCGATCGAGCATACGCAATACTTGAGCTTCGCTTACAAAACAAAAATCGACCTTACCTCCTCTTGGCTTAGTTCACTCATGATTTTGCTTCTCCTGTTACCCTGTTGTAGGATGTGTTCTGCTTCTACACTTTGCCTGATTTATTATTTCAATTTTTATGAAAGAGAAGAAGCCACACAAACGGCAAGTCAGTCACCTCGCTCAGCTGTTTGACGTTTATCGCTCGCTCATGCTGATTGCTCATGACTAGAAACTAATGAAAATACAATACGAAAATACACGCGTCATCGTTCGTAACTTAAACCAATCCAACCAATCAGAGCGTCACGAATGAACAACAATTAAAAAACATAATATATATTGCCACTACGCACTAGCTAATTTCCCCATTTGTTTTTAGTGTTTGTTTTAGTTCTTAGTAAAAAGAAGCAAAGAAGCTAATTTTTGGAAACAAAATGCTGACGATATGTTATCAAAATTAAATTAATAACGTTGAACATGGAATAAACTCACAATAAAATTCATCGAACCCTTGATTCACAGATAATATAAATTTCCGGAAAACCAACCGGTTTTCCATTGTTTTTTGTTAGAACAAAAATGTAATGTCAATTCTCAATCGCAATCAATGTCATGTCAATGGCCGCATCGCAGCATGTTTTCAATATTTTGTTTATGTTTTGAGTGGATTTTGAAAATAAATTCATAAACCCTATAGTGTGTGTTGTTTAGGAGAAGTTCTGTTTATTTTTAAATAATGATGAAATAAGATCAACATCCCATTTACACGCGATATTTCGCGGTATGAATAGATAACAATATATTTTTAGGTCACGGTATTCGACTTGAATTATTGTATTACGGCAAAATGACTTACAATGTGAGTGAAATGGTTTGGGGGCTGAAATCCCGGCAGCTCGAGACGCAGCATAAAGCCGTGCGTGAGCTGCTGCATTTTGCGAAGACGGAATTACGAGAGATGTCTCCCGAAACTCTGACCCAGGTGCTAGATGATTTCAACCAACAGATTCATGCGTTGACCTGCAGTTTTGATAACAACGAAAGAAAAGCCGGCGTGATGACTATAGGTAAGACAGCTCTTCACATCAAATATAAAAAAAACTCCGATAAATTATGAATACTTGGTTGGTGTCATTTTATAAACATTTTATTTACATTTTAGCATGCCTCATTGCCGGTGACACGGAAACTAGTAAAACAAGAGCGCTCCGCTATGCCCATTATTTGAGTAATGTCTTCCCTTCGTCTGATGTGAGCTTGCTTGAACAAGCGGCCAAAACCATGGGTCGACTATCATCAACACTGGGCATCAAAAGAGGAGAGTTTGTTGAAAGTGAAATTAAAAGAGCTTTTGATTGGCTAGTTGAAGAAAGGAATGAATCCAAGAGACTCTCTGCAGTGCTCATACTAAGGGAACTGGCAATAGCCACTCCATCTTATTTCTATCAACAAATAAATGGATTTTTTAACCACATAATGATTGGGTTGAGAGATTCAAAGGAACAGATTAGGGATGCTTCAGCTAAAGCATTGAGAGCTGCATTTGTTCTGACAGCTCAAAGAGAGATCCCTGAACAGAGTAACAAAGCACACTGGTACATGCAGAGCTATGAAGAAGCAGTGAAGTCATTTGATGATGTAACAGTCAGAGATAGGTTGCTGACTAGAGATGATCATGTTCACAGTGCTCTTTTGATACTGAATGAACTTCTCCGATGTTCTAATGCTGTGTGGGAGAAGAAATATACAATATTAATGCAGAAACTTGATGCAGAAAAGGATACATCTGATGACATTACTACACTTCAGTCCAAGATTCAAGGATCTTGGCCTTCACAACATTTAACAGATACCAGACCCCAGCAACCTGTAATTCATGAATCAGGTATTTGCAAGAAGCTGATAACTGAAAAATATGAGAAGATTTGCTCTGGTAAGTTCTAAGTAGTTATAGTTTCTATTTATCTTAACTTTTTCATACGAAATTTTAGCACACATTATTCAACTATTAACACTGATTTGCAGATATAATGGCACAGCAAATATCTAGGGCACATAATGTCCACCAAATGCTACTCCTCATAATTCCAAGACTTGCTGCTTTTAACAAAGAAGCATTTTCAAAGAAACACTTGAAATCTACCATCAACCATCTTATCACCTTCCTCAGAGGAAGGGAAAAGGAAAAGGCTATGGCATTCACAACTTTAGGTCTACTCTGTGTGGCTGTTGAGTCAGATGTGCAGACATACCTACCCAGAATAATTGAGGAAATAAATAAGCTAACTGTACATGATACACCTAAAAAGCGAAGTGGCGTTGATACGCCATTGTTCAACTGTGTCACTTTACTAGGTTTTGCTATGAAGGAAAATGTAGCTAATGAAGTCCATGCTCTGTTAGACCCTATGTGTGCGAATGGACTTAGCCCGCGCCTTACAACATGTTTCAAAGAACTAAGTCAGAATCTGCCATCTTTGAAGAAGGAAATCACTGATAGGCTTCTAAATATGCTGTCGCTTATACTGCGAAAGAAACCATACACACAAACTAACGGCGAAAATCAAATTGTGCACATGTTTACGACAGCAATGCAAGTGGAAGCTCACGATGCTACAAAATTGGTCTTGGCGCTACGCACTCTGGGGTCGTTTGAATTTGAGTGGAATAACACCCTTATGTCATTCATCAGAAGGTGCACTGATCATTATCTTCAGAGCGAGCAGCACGATGTTCGAATGGAAGCTGTGAAGACTGCCGCCAAATTGCTGGTCAAAGCAGTAGAAAGATGCAACCAAACAAACTCACGAACTTTGAGCCTACTAGTCGACGAATCCTTAGGGAAACTTCTCTCAGTAGGACGATCTGATTTCGACCACGAAGTACGCTATAGGGTTTTAGATATTTTCATGAACCCTACCTTCGATAAGTATCTGGCAGTTGAAGAGCATTTGAATTGCTTGTTTGTGTTGATCAACGATTCCAACAGCGACGTCGGTGAGCTCGCTCTGTGCGTGGTTGGCAGACTGAGCAATTTGAATCCTAGCTACACATCGCCCGCGCTACGACAGTTGTTCGTTCAAGTTTTGATGGAGCTCCAGCATTCTGAGTCGACAAGAAACAAAGAACACGCGTTACGGATGGTGAATAACATTATATCCCATGCCCCTAGGATCACACGACAATTCGTGGACACGATTCTAAAAGTTCTGGTGCCAAAGCTGAAAGAAAAAGACAGTAATTCCACCATGGTATCCACAACACTGAAAGCAATAGGGGACTTGGCAGAAGTAAATGGAGGAGGGTACGCGCTCAATGAATGGCTGCCGGAACTAATGACGGTTCAGCTGGAGATTCTCGCTGATCAGAACCAGCTTGAGAAGCGAAGCGTGGCGCTGTGGTCTTTCGGCCAAGTAGTCAGCGCAACGGGCCATGTTGTCACGCCCTACATGGAGTATCCAAACCTCATGGACATGCTATTGAACTTTTTGAAAACTGAACATCACACGAGAGAAAGACGTGAAACGATACGTGTTCTAGGTATGTTGGGAGCATTGGATCCTTACAAACACAAAGTCAATCAAGGTCTTATTGACTTCCAGACAGTTTCTACTTTGATACCCGCGATGGAATCAACAGCAGACGAGAATGTCGATGCAACTGTCAGTGAGATGTTAGTTATCATGTCGCCGTTAGTTTTAGACGAGTTCTATCCAGCCATTGTAGTGACTACGTTGATGAGAATTCTGAGAGACCCAAGCTCGGCGCAACATCACAAGAGCGTGGTTCACTCGGTCACATTGATATTCCAAACCTTGGGCATCAAGTGCGTTCCGTACATCTCCCGCGTAACGCCAAGTCTTCTGTACGTTATTCGAACGACAGACAATAGCAACTTCCGGGAGTTCTTGCTAACACAACTGGCACTGCTAATTTCGGTAGTTAAAATCAACATTCGTAACTATTTGGAAGATATTTTCGAATTAATCAAGGAGTATTGGACTCCTGACAGTCAGCTTCAACCAACTCTCATCATGTTAGTGGAACATATCACTATCGCTATCGGAACAGAGTTCAAAGTCTATCTGCGAAAAATTCTTCCAAACATCTTGCGGGTTCTCAAAAACGACAACAGTAAAGATAGATTCCTTACAGAGAAGCTTTTGCTCACGATTCAGAAATTTGAAAACAATTTGGATGATGTCCTTCTCTCGATCGTTCCTGCTCTAACGAGACTGTTCGACGGTAGAAATGTTCCTATGCACATATCGAAATTAGCTATGGAGACTGTAGAACACCTTTCTATGTACCTATACTTCCGGCCGTATTCGGCTATCATCATCCAAGCCTTAGCCAAAGTTTTAGATACGAACCCTCAGTTAAGACAAACGGCGATGAACACACTGTGTGCCTTGATAGTGCAGTTAGGCAGAGAGTACATAGACTACATACCATCGGTGGACAGAATACTGATGAAGCATAAGATCCAGTGTCCAAACTACATAGTGTTAGTTACGAGACTGCAAGTAATTTCTACTCTGGCATCCGACGATGACTATTTGGATGAGACGAAGTCGCGGCTTCGTAATCAGAAGAATGAGGTAAAGTCAATATAGCCTATGAGTGTGCGTTCCCATTTAAGCGTAATGTGGCAATCAAGAACCAGAGACATGACGAGATGTGAATTTGAGCTACGGTGATTGGTCGATTTTGCTCTTGTATATCGGTGGAAACGCACCCTAAACTGAACTATATATATATATATACAACTATACGTTCTTGAAGCTAGCCTTAAAAGTTATTGATTTTCAGATGGTCACAGACATGCAGTCAATGAAGAAATTAACACTTAACGTGCAGAGCTTGCGCAAGAGTTGGTCCGTAGATAATATCGTTTCCAAGGAAGACTGGCTCGAGTGGCTGCGGCAGCTCAGCGTGGCCTTCCTTACGGAGTCCAATAGCCCCGCGATTAGGCGAGTTATGGTCTCCTTTTGATTTTTTACTTTGGTGATGGGGTATTAGAAATATGGCTGATTATCATGTCATCAGCAGTCATATCAGATTATTTAATGGGCTGCGTGGAAAGGATGTCACGTGGAGATTGTGGTTTTTAAATTTTCTAGTTTTTAAGTTCTTCAATAAAGTATGTGTCGTACTTTTTTAAAAGCTCTCAAACTTCGATATTCACCACTTCAGACAAATGTAAGCTTCTACTGCAAAAACGCGGTGCTCTCCAAACCACTGCTCCATGATTCCAAAATATCCACAACTAGTGCGCTTCAATGCCCACTCGCAACGGCAATCTAGGGGAGATTGCCGCGCTCAGAAAACTCGTGCTTTTAAAGTGTGACACATGCCACTTGACACCCTGTACTTATTTGACTTTTCAAATCAATCAATCCACTCATAATAGTAAATTTCCTTGCAGAGCATGTTCAACCCTAGCCCAAAACTACCCTCAGCTATCGAGCGATCTCTTCAACGCTGCTTTCATGTCATGTTGGACGGAACTTGACGACAATCCACGCAAGGAGCTGGTAGCTTCCTTAGAACAAGCGCTGACGGTAGCCGACTGTCCAGAGGTTTCACTAGCGGTGTTGAACTTAGCTGAGTTCATGGAGCACTGCGAGAAAGGACCGCTGCCAATATCTACGAAGCTATTGGGAGATATGGCGATCAATTGCAGCGCTTATGCTAAGGCTTTGTATTATAAGGTAGGGTTGAATTGGTTCTAAGTTAGTTTTTGATACTTAGGTTTCGACTAGACTGGTCAGAAGGTGCGCATAAATTTTCTCATGTTATTTATAAACTACTAGCTTAACCCGCGGCTTCGAAAACGTTTTCCCGGGATAAAAAGCCTATATGTTAACCAGGCCTAGAACTACATCTAAGTAAAATTTCAGCCCGATTCGTCGATTAGTTTTGGCGCGAAGAGGTAACAAATATTCAAACAACAAAACTTTCGTATTTATAATATTATAGTGTGACTTTGTTCTTATCACCTATTTGTTTCACAGGAACAAGAATATAAAAGGAATCCGTCCACGAAAGTGATAGAATCTCTTATCCACATCAACAATAAACTCCAACGTAAGGAAGCAACCAATGGCCTCTTGGAGAAGGCGGTAGCAAACAAGAAGAACGATGAAGGATCAACCATTTACGTGCGATGGTACGAGAAACTACACAACTGGGAACAAGCTTTAGACCTCTACAATAAAAAATTAGAAGTCGAACCTCAAGATAACGAATCTAAGCTAGGAATGATGAGATGCTTAGAAGCGTTAGGTGAATGGAGGAAGCTCTCCACTATAACTGAACAGTGGGACACACTATCTGAAGATATGAAAGTCAAATCAGCTAAGATTGCCGCCGCATCGTCTTGGGGTCTTCAAGAATGGGAGCTGATGAAGAAGTACGTCGATTTGATATCTGAAGAAAGTCACGATGGTGCGTTCTACAGAGCGATATTAGCGATCCACGAGGGAAAATGGACAGATTCAAGACACTACATAGATACTGCTAGAAGTATGTTAGATGTGGAACTTACTTCAGTAGCCGGGGAAAGCTATCAACGCTCCTACGGAGCTCTAGTCAATGCCCAAATGCTTACAGAACTAGAAGAGGTCGTAACCTATAAGTTGGTTGAAGAAAGACGGAATGTCATACGAAAAACGTGGTGGTCGCGACTGCAAGGCGGTCAGCGTTTAGTCGAAGACTGGAGAAAGATGCTTCAGATTAGAAATCTTGTACTATCGCCAAGGGAAGACTTCCAAACTTGGCTGAAGTTCGCATCTCTATGCAGAAAGACGGGAGCCATAAATCAAGCACACAAAATCGTCATAAACATTATCGGTAGCGACCCTAGTACTAACGCCGACGTCTTACTCAGGCTGCACGAGCCTAAAATCGTATTGGCTTATAGTAAAAACTTATGGGAAGTAGGCAGTAAAAGATACGCGTACGAAGTCCTGCAACGTTTCGTAGACAACTTCGACGCCGACACTGAAGAACACTGCAGATTACAAGCACGTTGCCATTTGAAGCTAGGTTCCTGGTGCGAATCTCTGCAAGAAATCAACGAGCTGTCTATCCCGGAGATTTTGAGGAACTATGCAGCAGCGACGATTCTCGCCCCCGATTGGTACAAAGCGTGTCACGCTTGGGCTTGCATGAACTTTGAAACGGTCTTGTTCTACAAGCAACAAGATAATATCTCTGAAAGTTCCATAGCAGGCGGCTCAGGTGAAAAGAAAGTATCTAGAGCGGACTTCATCAACACCCACACGATTCCGGCAATCGAAGGATTCTTCAAATCGATCAGCCTCTCCAACGGCAGCGCGATACAAGATACTCTGCGACTGCTGACTCTATGGTTCGACCACGGTCACCATCCGGTCATCTACGATGCGTTGTTTGAAGGTATTCGACAAATCGACGTCAAAATTTGGCTGCAAGTGATACCGCAACTTATAGCACGGATTGATTCGCCGCGTAGCTTGGTCGCTAAGCTGGTTCACATCTTGCTTATTGATATAGGGAAATTGCACCCGCAAGCGTTGGTGTATCCTCTAACAGTGGCGACTAAGTCCTCGTTTGTGACGCGGAAGAACGCAGCGCATTACGTTTTGAAGACGATGTGCGCTCATTCGCAGAATCTAGTCAATGAAGCGGCGGTTATTTCAGAGGAGCTGATCAAAGTCGCTATTCTGTGGCATGATCAGGTTGTGATTGCTTTGGATGAAGCCTCTAGGTAAGGTCCTACGTCTCTTCTAATATGAGCCATTTTAAAATGTACACAAATATCCCTCATTGGAATTTCACATATTCATAAAAAAACCATTTTGTTAGTAACACATATAATTAAAATTGAGAATGGTTAGTATAATTACAGAACAAATAATCAATCTATAAATAACAATAATAACCTCAATTAATATTTCATGACGGTGTATGCTTTAAATTCAAAAATGACAAGTAAATTAATAACAGTTGTTATTGGGTTACTAGTGGGGTGAGTGGCCGTTGTTGATTTACAACCCAGTGACTGTTGCATGATGCCAAATTTATGATAAACCTACTTGGTTTATTTGATTCGGCTCGGCTCCGAAACTTACCAGCACATTTCTCAAGTCCTATAGACCTATCGAACTTAATACGACCGATGTGGCGCGGTGGGCGAAGGTCTGCCTGCAACGCAGGAGGTTGCGGGTTCGATTCCCGCCTCGGGACAAATATTTGTACGATCTGCAAATATTTGTTCAGGGTGTTCTGGTCGTTTTTCTATGTATGTATAATAAAAAATATCTATCTATGTAATATATTGTATTATGTATATCAGTTATCTAGTACCCATAACACAAGCTCTGCTTAGCTTGGGGCTAGATAATGCTGTGTGAATTGTCCAACATTATTTATTTATAACATTCTTATAAATCTCTTATAATAAATCAAATCAAATCAATCAATGCACATCGCAACGGTTCGACTGTTGGGTAACTTTGTTTTGTATTTTTGTTCGAGTATGAACAAACGTACAAAGCAAAATCACCTAAGCTCCGTTAAATCACCGCTAGCACGATCAATTATTATCCTAGTGATAAACACTCACTGCTCTTGTAATTTTTGTGTCTTTTAGCACCTTAATCTAATTTTTTTGTTCCAGGCTGTATTTCAGTGAAAAAGACTACAAAGGAATGTTTAAAACCCTGGACAAAATGCACGCCATGCTCGATAGGGCTCCAGAGACGTTGAAAGAAGTGTCGTTCCTGCAAATGTATGGTAGAGATTTGCAAGAAGGTCAAAGATGGTGCGAACTATACAAGGTAAATAATAAGATAGGTAGCTCAGTCGGCCGACGCAGGGGATTTACTCGGAAAACAAAAATCGCAAAACCTTCTCTTATGTCACCTACATAAAATAAAGCCAGCTCTTCACCTTATCTGACGCTTTGATTTTCGCTTTTTAAGAGTTGGCACCCAAGTTTCGTTGCATTAACAAAATGGAACCTGGTCTACGCGAACTCGACGCTACTCGCGAAAAATAGCTCAGAATTGAGATGCCTATCAAAAACTTTATGTCGGAGACCCCGATTAATTTTCGGTCACTGAGCCACAGGAGCAAGTATTCTCCCTAAGATTGTTTTGTCAATAATAGACTTCCCTTGTTAGTACACACGCGCGAGGACTGTCAGCTATTAGAATATTCCATTTTTTCTTCTAGGAAACAAATGAAGACCGATATCTGAACGAAGCCTGGGACCTGTATTGCCACGTGGTCCGCCGCATCACGTCCCAATTCCGTTCTCTGACGTCACTGGAGCTACAGTACGTCAGCAAGCGGCTGCACTCGTGCAAAGACCTCGAGCTGGCGGTACCTGGCTCTTATGTTCCCAACGAGCCGCTCATACGGATATCGCATATACACAGTCACTTGCAGGTCAGTTGTCATGTTCATGTATGACGTCACTGGAGCTACAGTGCGTCACCAAACGGCTTGCAACGCTGGACAAATATCTTCCTTCTTTGCCTCCACACAACACGTATTCTGGGCCTGTCTGGTGTCTGGATCCATGTCAGGAATGCATAACCCTAAATTGTTTGCCTACTTCTGGATGAACATTTCGACTGTAGGTCTCCCGAAGTCATCCACTAAGATACTGCGCTAGCCGCATCTGTTCAAGGACAATTAGTTATTTACCTCTCCTTACAAGTGGTTAGCTTGTTCTGAACCGTTCACAGATTCCTGAAAATCCCATACTCTGAAACTTTCCCTCCATACCGGAATATGTTGTCAATTTCAACACCGAATCCCAACAGCTGACCCGAGGTTCGGTTCGGTTTCTCTAACGAAATTAAGGGCGTAGGGTGAAAGATTATAAGGATGGATAATTATTCAATTTCTCCTTATTTTTCTAGGTAATAAAATCGAAGCAGCGTCCCCGCCGCCTGACGATCCAAGGCTCCGATGGGAAGCACTACATGTTCCTGCTGAAAGGACACGAGGACCTAAGGCAGGACGAGAGAGTGATGCAGCTGTTTGGACTCGTCAATACTCTGCTACAGGTATAGTTTGTTACTGTGATTGATGATTTAGGTTTTATCTACCGGACTTCTAGAAATTTGGTTATGACTACACACTCCTACTCTTTAAAACAGTTCCTATCTAAAAGCACTCATAACGGAATAATGACCATTGTAATTGTCATGGTTGTTCTGGGGATTGTCTAACAAGCTAACAAGCTCTTAGCTTGGGGCTAGATGATCCTGTGTGGATTGTCCAACATTATTCATTTATTTTGATTATGTGCTTTGTGTTGTTACTCTTGATTGGCAACCGAGGGCTAACAAGATTATTGTCTCGGCCCAAAGTAAAGACAGCTGGCCGAAGCGTAACGAGAACCTACGAGGGACCCCGAGCGGTAGGGGAGAGACGAGCGCACCGTGTGCCCACTCGTGCTAGGTGTGTCTCGTGTTCGGTGTGTCGACGAGTGTGTACCGCCACCATGAGATTAAAATTGTGAACCTTTTGTTATATTTTCCCCACGTTTCTACCGCGTTGCAGCGATCCTGATCACGGGGCAACTGGATGAACTCAGAGTTACCGACGAGAACTGACGGCAGTATCCACGACTACCCTCAATTCGTCTTCAGAATGAGGAATATCCAAGTTCACATTACGACACACTACACTGACATCAATTCTCGGCGGTAACTCCGAGTTCATCCAGTCACCCCGTGACCACGATCACTGTAACGCGGTAGAAACGTAGGGCAAAATATAACAAAAGGTACGCGATAAATACCCGATGTATAATTTTTAATTATGTTAACCAATCTCGAAAACTATTTTTTTTAAATTAAAATTGTGGTTGAGTGTGAAGCTGTTTTCAAGAGTTGAACGTGTGTGCTTCTTTGTCATACAGGCTGATCCAAACACATACCGGCACGACCTAGCGATCCAGCGATATGCGGTCATCCCCCTGTCACCTAACTCCGGTCTGATAGGCTGGGTGCCTCAATGCGACACCCTTTATAACCTTATCAGCGACTACCGAGAGAAGAAAACTAACAAGATGTCTTTGAATACGGAGCAGCAGATTATGTTAAAGAACGCATCCGATTATCAGAAGCTGATGTTGAAACATAAAGTAAGTTCTTTGTCGTCAACCATCTCTTTTATATATATTTTTTCCATTGTATAACATTTACACATTCGAAGCGACGCGTGTGCGGCAGCACATTAGCATTGCCATACAGCGGGGTCAATGCAGCCAGCGTCTTGGGGACGCTTCCGACTGGTATTGATATGGACCAGTTGATATATCTGTAGATTGTTTGAAACAGTCTGCAGTTAGCTCAATTGTTTCAATTATAAATACTAATTTAATTTCTTTATTTTATTTGATTGTTATTTTCTTTATCCCTAACTTGTTTCTGTTATTTGATTTGATTGCAATTTTCTTTATATGTAGATATTTTTTTTAAGTCAGTTATTCTTTAGCCCTGCTTTGTCAGCTGCTGGGCGAATGATAGAAGGCGTAATTATTTTTGCAACAATTTAAGTTTACTAAACACGGCCATAAATATTGTATTTTAAGTAACTAATAACTATGGAAGTTACTGCGTACTTTTGCTAAAACTTAACTATGTTTTTTTTTTATAACTGATCATGTGGATAGAACTCAAAATCAAAACAAACAAACAAAACCTGATTTAGCAATAAAAAGGCACTATAAGATTATTCTTAAGTCTGCCCATCACTCCCCTGGTGAGATAATCAAATGAGTCCTCGATAGTTTTGTCATCCAGTACCTCATACAGAAATTATCACTAACAGTTCATGTATGTAACTTACAATCCAATCCATCGTTTGTTAACATTGTACTATATCTACTAAGACTTACCTTTATTGACAAAGAAAATAACAATCAAATAATATAAACAAATTAAACTAGTATTTACAATTGAAACAATTGAGCTAACTGCTATTTATGGCCGTGTTTAATAATTATGCCTTCTATCATTCGCCCAGCAGCCGACAAAGGAGGGCTAAAGACTGACTTAAAAAAAATATCTATATATAAAGAAAATTGCAATCAAATCAAATAACAGAAACAAGTTAGGGATAGAAAAAATAACAATCAAATAAAATAAAGAAATTAAATTAGTATTTATAATTGAAACAATTGAGCCAACTGCAGACTGTTTCAAACAGTCTACAGATAGCTCAACTGGTCCATATTAATACCAGTCGGAAGCGTCCCCAAGACCTACAAATGTACACAATAATGCAATAAAATAAATATGAATAATATGTCGTCTGTCATCAATCCGTAATTTACCTCTCTCAACAGGTAGAAGTCTTCGAGTTGACCCTATCCCAAACCCCAGGGAACGACCTATCCCGTCTTCTCTGGCTCAAAAGCCCCTCAGCAGAAGTATGGTTCGAGCGGCGCACCAACTACACGCGGTCGCTTGCGGTCATGTCCATGGTGGGGTATATCCTCGGACTGGGGGACAGGCATCCCTCCAATATCATGCTGCATCGGGTGTCCGGGAAGGTGCTGCATATTGACTTTGGGGATTGCTTTGAGGTTAGTTGCTCTACGACTGCCAATGTCCTTGGCCCGTGGCGGTCGCGGGGAAGAATCCAGCCGTGCATGTTGTAAGAGCTTACGAGAACTTACAGGTCTCTTCACGGTTTAATAGCGCTCGGTGAAAGTGGAGGGGCGTTCTGCGCAGGTGTAAAAAGGTAGAAATCTACGTCGGCGCATTCAAACTCAGCGCTTTTAAATCATGACGTGACCTGTAGCAGAGGAAGGGTTGCAGCTTCCTTCTTTATATTTTTAACACCACTACGATCACCAATCCGCCTGCCCTGCGTGATGCTTAGGGCAGTATCCTCGCTATTTGGGCATGTTCAGCAGTAGATGTATACAGGGTTATTAGGAATTCACAGACACTGCGTGAACTGCAGATTCTGCCCATCATCAGGATCACGTTTGTGAAGATCTTTTTTAGGAAAGCTTTATTTGAAACTGGGCTACCCCGACCCAATCAGAGCCGCCATTATATTATATTCTATCATATTATTACGTTATACAAAGGAATTTTCAAAAATCCCTTGGCCGTTTGTGATACCTAAGCTTATTTTTAATGCTTCTGTAATAGTTTTTATATTGTATAGATTAGGAGGAAATGTGAAAACCGAGTTTGGTGAACAAAAAGTGGAACTTCGCATCGCTTCCTAAACTATACAAAATAAAACTTTTACACAGGTATTAAAAAAAGCTCATGATAGGTATCACAAACTGGCCAAGGGATTTTTGAAAATTCCTTTTTAACGTAATAATACGATAAAATAGGTGGCGGCGCTAGTTTCGGCCTGGGAACCGCCTTAAGAGGTCAGTTCAGACTTAAGAGGTAACTTGTAACTGTAGTAGAGTGATCACTATTAGAATGTAGCGTAGAATGAAGCGGAATCCTACCAATCAATTGGAAGTTATAAACACTAGTCTCCCGCTAGCATCAGTCAACAAAGGCTCAACTCTATTCTCTCCGGGCATTATTTATTTTCTTTGACTTAACCCCTTAAAGACATTGAGTCACATGACCATGCCTGCTCGGTCGAATAGTTTTTGCAGAAGAGAGAGCTTTCATTGTCTGGATGCTAGTACCCTTAACTCTCGTCGCGCCTGCTGAGGCTCATGAGGATAAGGACTGCAGTCCTCCCTTCTACATAGAGTTTATTTGTAGTCAATAGACGTTCGTTTGACCACAACCAGTTCTCTAATGTTCACATCTTTTACTAAGTCATCTGCCAATGTAACTTAAATACCTATTGTTATTATGCAGGTGACGCAGAATAGAGAGAAGTTTCCTGAGAAGATTCCGTTCAGATTAACTCGGATGCTGATCAACGCTATGGAGGTAAGATTTGATATATAACAATATATAGGCCTATGTCCAGCAGTGGACGTGTATGGGCTGATACGATGATGATGAATATATAAAGTCAGAATAATTTCAATAGATTTAGATTTACTGGTATTGATATGGACCAGTTGAGCTACCTGTAGATTGTTTGCAACTGACTGCAGTTAGCTCAATTGTTTCAATTGTAAATACTAGTTCCAATTTGTTTATATTATTCGATTGTAATTTTCTTTGTTAATAAAGATTTATTGACAAAGAAAATAACAATCAAATAATATAAAGAAATTAAACTAGTATTTACAATTCAAACAATTGAGCTAACTGCAGACTGTTGCAAACAATCTACAGATAGCTCAACTGGTCCATTAATAATAATAAAGATTATATATTAAGAAACATAATTCAATATTCCCATAAACCATAAAGTAATCGTACCGGATTAAGATATATAATTTACTAGATGCTGCCCGCGCCTTCGCCCGCGTTTTATTGGGATAATAAATAGCATATATGTTATTCCAAATCCCAAACTATACCCATACCAAATTTCAGCCTAATCGGTTCAGTAGTTTTTGCGTGAAAGAGTAACAAAAATCCATCCATCCATCCATCCATCCATATAACAATTTATACATTTATAATATAAGTAGGATTAGCGTGCTTGCAGTAGCTAATACGCTAATCCAAGCGCGGCCTTGTTCTGATACGACAATTAATAAATTGACATACTTTTCTATTAAAACTGATTAAAACGCTCAATTTATCGTACCACGAAGTATTTGTGTTGCCGTTCTCATCAAATAGATTCTGTTGGACAATAGTGGTTATTTTGTTCGCAACAAAAACAACAAAAAAGGGGTTTTTGAGTAATCGACAAAAAGGGAGGGCAACTTTTTTAGGACTCGTGTGCGGAGTATAGCCTCCGCACACGCGTTTATTGTCTTTGACTGAATTATAGAATGAAAAGAGTCGAAAAAGATCGGGACTCGAAAGTTTCGTCGATATTTCTCAAGCGGACAGATTGCGTGTCTACAGACCGTAGTCCCCTGCCTGACATAGTTCCAACATCACGTCAGGGGACATCTTATCGTGAACGGTCTGTATGAAATATTTCATCAAAGAAAATAAAAACATGGACGGAGAATAGTTTAGGCACAGATTTTATAATACTATTATACGTTTAGGTTTTGTCTCGACAGTTTTTTTTATAGCTACCTTCTTTGGACCACAACATTCGTTCGTTATTATTAATCAGTATTATTGTTTTATGTAAATATTATTGTGCAATAAATAAAAATCTATCTTTCTATTATTGCCTCCTGTAAAACCCCCTGTCCAGGTTCCACCTCGCATTCAGATTATGAAGACCTCTGTGGTGCAACGCGCAAAGGTCCGCCTGTGACGCAGGAGGTTGCGGGTTCGATTCCCGCCTCGGGTAAATTTTTTGTACGAACTGTAGATATTTTTTCCAGCTGTTTTCTTTGATAAAATAAAAAATATATGTATGTAATGTTTTATAGTGCTTATGCCCGCACTTTGGGTAATCTTAAAGAATTTAATGATATCCCAAAAATCTAACGGCGCTATAGTCCGTAAGTCCCAAAGATTTTCGACAGGTCGGGTACTTGCCTCCGTGGCGCAGTTGGTTAGCGCATCCTCGTATTCAGAGGAGGGTCGCGGGTTCAAGTCCCGCCGGAGTCGTAAATTTTTGGGATATCATTAAATTCTTTATGTATGTAATGTATTGAGTAGGTATATCAGTTATCTAGTACCCATAACACAAGCTCTGCTTAGCTTGGGGCTGAATGCTGTGTGGATTAGCTAGCATTATTTATACATATATTTATTTTCACCAGGTGACCGGCATAGAGGGCACGTACCGCTTCACCTGCGAATCCGTAATGCACGTGCTACACAAACACCGTGACAGCGTGATGGCCGTGCTAGAAGCATTCGTATACGACCCTCTACTGAACTGGCGACTCGTTGACAACGATCACAGATCCCTGACGGAATCCACCTTCTCGTCAGACATCAATTCCTCCTACACCATGCCCAGTCGAAGCAGAAACCACCTACATTACGAATCAGTTGAAATGCCACCAGACGCTAATTTGAATAAGAAAGCGTTGTCTATATTGAATAGGATAAGGGATAAGCTGACGGGACGGGACTTCCCCCAAGTGGAGTCTGTAGTGAGCGTGCCTAAGCAAGTCGATTTGCTGATCAGAGCGGCGACGAATAATGAGAACTTGTGCCAGTGTTATATAGGTTGGTGTCCTTTTTGGTAAGTTGAGTTCTCATTGAAATAATTAAAGTGCATCCTGCTATTCTGTGCAGTTTACGCGCTAACCCTTTAACGGCCGAGCTGCGAGCATCGTAAGCTATAGATATACATATTTATTTGGCCATAAAGAGCAACATACAGATTTGACAAGAATTTAATAAAAAAAAGTAAGCTTGAATCAGTTTAATTGAATGAAATAAATATAGAGAAAACAAAAAAATATGTAACAAGAAAATTATTTTACTCGTTTCCAATGTTGGTTTGTAGTAGTACTCGTTTTTGTCGCCTAAACTAGACGTTGGCGTTATACGGGCCTATTACGTTGACGCTTTTAAGCGGGATTGAAAGGGCATTATGTTAACGAGAAAGTTAGTAACGTCAGGGTCAAATTATGTTCACACAGAAAAGCGGGGTGCACCTTACCGGCACGTGTTGACCTTAGGATAGCCCTAGCTTATCTTTATGTTTTAGGAGATAAGCTTTAAAATTCACTTGAGTGCAGTATCAGGGTTTCGAGTCCTGAGTTAGGTTACTCGATAATATCGATACATCCTCAAGAGGATTTTTGTATGTGATTTGCATAGTTCCATGTCCCCACGGCGGAGGCGCTATACCAAACCAATCAAAATAATATTTTCATATCATAACATCTCGAAACTAAGGTTACCAAACTCTTAGAGGTAGCCCTGAGGCATATAAATAGACAAGAACATACGTAGAGTGGAAACTTCCGCCCTGGACCGGCTGAAGCTCGCGACAAAATAGTCTATCTCAGTCGGGCTCGCGGGCTTCGCCGACAGCCCGACTGAGATAGACTGAGTATTCTGTTTAACGTCTAGCCGCGACCTTGAGTCGGTCCGGGGCTGAAGTTTCCGTTCTACTTATGTTCTTGTCTACTCATATGCCTGAGGTAACTATATCTAAGTACTCATTTTGTGAAACAGATTATTATGTTTGTGAAACGTTTGTGACGACAAAGTATTCAGATTTTCGTGGAAGTTATTTCTTTGTTTATTTAGTTTAATTAGTGAATAAGTTATTTATTACTCGACATAAGTTACGAATTATAAGGCAATCAACTGTAAATAAGAAGCCTTAAAACATGTTTACTGTTTAGCAAACTACCGTGCTAGTACTTCGTTGACTGTATAAGATTATGCGGTAATCCGATAGTTACCTTCCTATACTAAAGTCTGATTTTCACGAACACTGCCATGAACTTAAAGACAAGTTGATCTCTTACGAGAGCTTAATGAATAGGTATTTCAAGCCAAAGTGTTACCCACAGTATTGCGTCAGTCCCACCGTAGTTGGTTTTTTGGAAAAACAGATACATACTAAGCAGTAAAATGTCAAGATGTTTAGGTAGATTAGTGATTTTGGGCCAGAAGATTAATTTCTATGGTGCAAACCGTTAGCATCGAGCAAGTAGGTACGATTATAGGCTTTTACTTGCACCACAAAGGCCATAGCTGGCTAAATATGGGTGAGCGGCCCTCACGCGCAGTCGTTATAAATTTTGTCCATAAGTTGCGTCTGATGGGTTAGAAACTCACCCCAAATTTCAATCTTGTAGCTGCACTAGGAACAAAGATAAAAATACCACTAGTGTTTTAAGAGAAGATTTTAATTTTCAGGCTCTACTGAACCAATTTATATTAAAAAATATATAGGGTGTTATTATTAGTGCGCAATACCGCGGGGCGACGACGCGACGTTCTGTTGGTGCCACAGAATAATATAAAATGAACAACGGGGTACAAGGTCAATACCCCGTTGTAATATACATACCCAAAAAATCATCAGACGCAACTTTTGGCCACGGAACGAATGCGCGTTGCTCTCACGCATACCTACTTAGCCAGCTATGGCCTTTTATTCAGAATCTTATCTAGGTATCTATCGAAAATCTCGGAGTCACATAATAGGTACACGCGCATACCTATTATGGAAAAATATTGCATTTTTTTCGGGGAAACCCGCGTTACTAAGGTCGTTCCCACAATAACCCCTTTTTTGAATTTTTTTGTTTCTTAATAGCTTTATTGTTATACTGTAGATATGACTCTTTATCTTTATTGTAAACGTTTTATAATCCTGTTGTAAATATGAAAGTACGCAATAAAATTGTTAACCAATTTATTCGTTTATTTTAGCACGTGCCTACCGATAGTTACCCACTTGCTATTCAGGTAGAATATTTTTAAATTGCATCACGTTTTAAAATTACACTTGTAACGTTCACCAGGATATCTTATGCATTTATGAGACGGGCGTATTTTAACCACGCTTTGTTACTTACAAGATTTTTGTTTTATTATGCACTATTGAAATTTAGAAATACGGGATTGACATGCCATGTCCGGAAAAACCCTCATGCACAAAATAAATGATTGTAAAAAGTATATTAGATTACTAGTAATTATTACAATATATACGTTTTTTTACAAAATACGATATGTTATGTTCTTATACATATTCTTAATTAGCAGTTATAGGAACTCTAATAATTATAGTGGAAATTCCGCTCACTTGTTCACGGTCACACATAGCATGACTGTAAAAGGTGTTCAGAGAGTAGCTAAAGACTGGCTTTAGCTACTCTCTGAACACTACTTCCCGATATTGTCTTTCTTATAGCTCACGAAGGAAAGCGGCAGTATTTGCGACAACTTTGTACACAACACTTGGTCTAACGTGGGCCTGCTGAGGTAAACTTCCATGTCTCCGTTTGTACTCCGAAACTCATTGAGGGTCTGTCGACAAACTCCGCAGGGGGCTGTGAATTCAGTCTGATGGGCGACGACAGCTACTTTGGTAAACTTAATGTAACCGTCGCATACAGCTCTTGATATAGCGGCCCGTTCTGCGCATATTGAGGGAGAGAGTGTAGAATTTTCGATGTTGCATCCTGTGTAGACTTTCGAGTCATCTTCTGTGAGCAAAGCTGCTCCGACGGCGAAGTTGGAGTAAGGGATGTAAGCTTTCTTTCGGATTGCGGTCGCGTCTTTCAGCAGGTTTTGTATTTCTTCACCTGAAATGTGAAAATAAAATTTAACTGAATTCTGAGTCATGTCATGATGAATGAGCATTTTGAACTGACGAAAAACAAAAGGATTCTCTTTTCGGCTGTATGTATTTAACTTGTTTACTTATGTACCTAAGGCTTATTATCTATGACCTTATATAAATTACCGATTTAAACGAGGAAGGGCAAGGAATCAGCATTATAATAGCAATTAGTTATGGATCAATCTGTTATCGATAACGATAGCCCCTGCGATGTTCATGATAGCAGAAAATGTCTCATTAATCGTGATCACACAGTAGAGCACAGTTGTATTTGCAAAATACATAAACAAATTGCATAATTTCAAGGGTACCTACTACCAAACAAGTCTGCCAAAGCCAGTGCTGGCGTTAGCGCACATATTACAATTGCAATCGTCTTTAATTTGTGAACTAAATAACGAAGTATGTAAATTTACATAGACATTCTTTACTAGTTTCTGCCCGCGGCTCTCACGCGTTGTTTCTATGGAAACGTGTAAAGGGTATTTTTATCCCATGGGATCTGATTTATGATATGACATAAAAAGTAATATGTTTGATTCCAGGCCTAGAATTCCCAGTATGAAAATTTCAGCCCGCTCTGTTCAGTATTTTTGGCGTGACATATGTACATCCAAACTTTCGCATTTATTAATATTAGTGTGATTTCAAAATTAATGTAAGACAAGCTATTCAGTACTTACTATACATTTCGTTAGAAGATGGAGGGAAGGTTGCAATTGTGCCATAATTTATTTTCAAGGGCAGTCCAGTTGTCGTTTGCCAAGACATTAGGGCTTTGATATTTAAGTATTAATAGGTATGCCATTACGGCCGTTTTCCACGAAAAGCTGTCTTCAATTGACATTGATAAATGTGAGCCATTTAGTTAGGAACGGTTTGACCTTTGGTAGGTGCTGCTTGTTTGAAGATTGATTGATTTAAGATTAACGAACTGCACCTACAATATTAAAACTCAAAACTGTTATTAAAAATGAGAGAAGGTTGTGAATTTCGCTGTTTTTCTGATTCTCGTACACACTCTTAAAACACTCTCGAAAAGTTGTTCAGCAGTATTGGCAGTTGACTACCTATTTAAGCTCCACCTAAAAATTTAACAATTTGCATAATTTTATTACAGCTACTACCTGTAAAAACGGTAGGTAGGCCCTAAAATGGGCCAATTTGAATCAAAGCTACTTTTTTGACCGTAACAATTTTGCCTCTACAACTCTTCACTTACCTACTCTTAAACCAATTAGTTTAAATAATACCTTAGTGTTCACTTTTAGTTAAGACATTTATGATGAGAGACTATTATTACCTGAACGTTGTTTTTTATCTTAAGACGATAAACGTAAGTCTTCTAAAGACTATTCGGAGTCCCGCCATCGAACTGAGTTAAATCCGGGCCGCACGAAGCCGCGGTGCACGTGTTAAACCGTACGCAATCTCAAGAGTTCCAAATGGGTTTCGAGTAAAGCGCAACTCGTAAAGTCACATTCTTTAGGGCTTCCGGCTCTCGGGGCTCCACAGTGAGTAGATATATCCTTGCCGGATTCGACTAGGCTGGCGTCGGCGTTAGAGGCATGCAGGCATAATCCCGCGTATGGTGGTAGCTTCGCACCACCCGGCCGAGTGGCGAATGGCATAAACATAGACATAGAAGCCTATGCCCAGCATTGGGTCGACAAGGGTTGATGATGATGAAGAGAAAAAAACAATATACTCACTCAAAGTGGTATACTCGACGATTTTGAACTGATCCATTCCAATATCGTGCTCGAACCAATCTAGAGCGCAGGGTGCGGGCGGCTCGCGCTGCGGTCACCGGACCACTGATTATAGTCAATGATCATCGTCGATTAGATAGCGTACTTATCTGCGCATGATTCAATGTCCCGAGCGACAGTGTTTTTGTTTGTTAGCGAGACTGTTTTCTGTATGGACTTTGTTAGTAAAACGCAATCTAATGTAGAGTTTATTATTAAAGTTCTGAGAATAATCGATGATTCTTCTTGGGTATCTGAACATTTGTTAAAATGGTGTTTTCATGATTACCGACATGTCAGTAATGATATCGATTCAGTTGTAGTCAAAACAAAACTAATTTGATAATGTTACTATCGATCAAAAAGGACAGATACTTACATTTTTGTGCTGTCCTATAAGTAGTTTTTGCAACAAAGGAATCGATATTATCGAACATGTTCCCTTCACGGTAACTTTGTAGGAACAAACTGAACATATAACGGGCCGGGTTTGGACGTTCCGGCGCAATTTTTTTAGTTTTTCTTAAAAGAACGATTGTTTCCGACAAAAAATGTGAAGGTATTTTTCTAAAATCTACAACTTTTATGGGATTTTTTTCTCTAAGATCAATATTTATTGAGATAACATAGAAAAACTATTTAAAATCAGTTTATTGGCATTTTTTCAAGGTTTGATTATTCGCCGTAGCTGAATTAATTTTTGTGATTATTTTTCATCTATTTCTACGATATTAGAAGAGGGACCACCACAAAAATAGAATGAAAAAATATTCAGTAACAATTCCACGTTTAACCTTCTCTGATAGTATTCATCAAAGTAATTTGTCTACTAGTTTCGTCTCTCCACGAGACATCTTCAGGACACCACAATCAATACTCGACTATTAATTTATTCATTCTAATATTGTGCAATGGATTACCGCAAAGTAACGACTGAATGTATTATTTATGAGGGACCATAAAATTTGGAGTGTCCCTTTCGGAACTATACCTATCCTCAACTGCGTCGATGATCGACGCACTTGGCGAGAAAATAAACAATTATAATGTTTTTTCTCTTATTTTTCTCTATGTCCTTAGAACGACTTATTATTTATTTGGTACGTACATATTTAGATTAATCTTTTGATAAGAATTAAAACGATTAAGTAACAACAAAACTGAATTTATTTCGTGTGTATTACATAGCTTAACTGATAACAATATTTACATGAACATAAATGGCATGGCAACATAAAAGGTTGACGACTGATGTGGCGTGGCGGGTGATGGTCCGACTGCGATGCGAAGGTTGCAGGTTCGATTCCCGCCTTGAGACATGTTTGTACGATCTGCAAATATTTGTCTCGGGTGTTCTGGGTATTTTCTATGTATACTAGCTGCTGCCCGCGCCTTCGCCCTCGTTTTATCGGGATAAAAAATAGCCTATATTTTATTCCAGGTCCCAGCCTATACCTATACCATATTTCAGTTCAATAAATTCAGTAGTTATTGCGTGAAAGAGTTGAGTGGAGATACATCCATACTTCCATCCATCCACAAACCAATCCATTTCACAAACTTTGACATAATTTTAGTAGGATCTAAGTTTGTAATATACATACATCGTATATCAGTCATCCATAACATCATAAGTATCCATAACACAAGCTCTGCTTAGCTTGGGGCTAGATGATGATGTGTGGATTGTCTAGCATTATTTATTTAAATTATAACCGATAGGGCCTTGACCCTTGTATCCCCAAAGATGCTTAAGACGAAGTTCAGAATTAGTTCGTAGACATACTAGATATACATTACATGTTCGATTATAGTCAAACTAGCTTAAGGCTACACATGATTTTCCATACAGATAAAATTAAATTGAATTGTATGTAATGTCAAAATAATTGCTTTTTAAAAAATGCACATGAAAGAAGACAAAATTGTGAGGTCACCTCAAACAGGTTTCATTGAAAACCAGCGCTATGTTGCAATTTTATATGTGAGGTAGCATAAAGCTGAGGTAGAACCTTTTGGCCAGCATCGCTACAGCGCAGAGCACACAGTCGGTAGCCGACCTATCCACTAGCTAGCTTGCCTACCTGCTTAGCTAGCTTATTGGTATTCAGTATGTAAGTTAGGTAGGTATATACTATTATTTTCTGCTTCTTTTTATTCTGTGCTGTATTTCTGTTGTGTCAATAAATGTCTCTATCTTTTTATTATCTTTAAAGAACGGTAGGTACATAAGACACCACCAATGTAATTTTTTTGCGTGCCTGTTTTTTTAGGTACTTTCCGAAACCACAGAGTGTATGACGAGTAACTTAGTATACTTTAATTTTTGATAAATAATTAGGGTTTCACTAAAACAAAATTTAACTTGTGAAAAGGGGAATTTAAGAGGCGCAGTCGCGGACACAGCTGTTCCTAAATATAAGTACCTAGCTTATGTTATTCCCGAGGGCAGAAATTATCTGATTGCTTTTAAATAAAATAAGCTGTTTAGTCGCGAAAAGATAACAGACAGACAGACCTTCGTATTTATAAATAAGTATAGACAAATATAATCGAGACCCTGAAATTTGCGAATACAAAATACATTGTCTATATACGCGCCCGATTTATTAGAAATTAAGAAGATATATCTCTGTGGACCACGCCAGAACAAAGATCGAACTTCACTTATAGTTAAGATATAAAATGGTGTATCCTAAAGTAAAAAATGACAATAACCAAAATAGAACAGGGTCCATCTACTAGCGTTTTTTAGAAGTAAGTACTTGGCACATACCTACACCTAGCACCGCTATCGCACGGCACAATAAGAATCGAAATATGTGCTTTAACTCGTCATATTTCGATTAATTTTACAATCACAAAATTTAGCTTATCGAAAGCTTCAAGCCCGCGAGCTGTCAGTTTGATACCTTACTCTAAGAAGTATTTTATACAGGAGACTAGGAATTTTTGGATTTATGTATACTAGCTTTGATGAATGAAACACATAGCCCTGGGCAGAGCTTAAAGTTAAGTACCATGACAAACTGGATAAACAAATCGTAAATTTTTACGATGCCATTAATATAAATAGCATCTAAAATACGAGCTAAATCCCGCAGTTAGTAGTTGAATGCAAATTTTTGTGCTGTGCGGCGGCAGTGCAGTGGTGAGGTCCAGATCTGCGACAACCTTTACGTATAATAAACGTACGAGTTTGGAAAATTCTAAAATGTTTATTAATTTGTGTCGTTGATTGTGCAAGTAGAAACGGCAACAAACAAAACTTAGTTGTGAAATAACATAACTTTGGATACAAGGCAACATATAGATAGATTCTTATTATATTCCTATTTTTTAGACTAAATAATATATGTAATTACAACTATTGTGACTAAATAAATCCCATATTATGTAAATATAAATCTTAATCTACAGTATATTTTCTCAAAATTCCAACCAGTTAGATTGAAGTTTGTTTTTTTATAGAATAAAAGCGATCTTATATAAAATCTTTTCTTATATGTATTATGATATGATACTAAAAATAATTTATATTTTTTTGAAGAGAATACATGCGAGTGGTCTAAGTAGACCCTTATTTTATTCTTAAAGTCAAGAGTAACCTTTAGTCATATATTTCAGGCACTTTAGGAAAGTCGACACGACACACCAGTCTAGGGTACCTGAATAAACACATTTTAAAAATAACTTAAACTTACTAAGAGACTATTTTGTAAATTCAGAATTCGACAAACTAAACTAATTTGAGAGCACTGAAAATGCTACCGCCCCTTTTATAACGAGCGAATAAAAAGGACATTATTTTAAACATTTATTGACAAAGAAAATTACAATGAAATAATATAAACAAATTAAACTAGTATTTACAATTGAAACAATTGAGCTAACTGCAGACTGGTGCAAACATCTACAGATAGCTCAACTGGTCCATATCAATACCAGTCGGAAGCGTAACCAAGACGCTGGCTGCATTGCCTCGCTGTATGGCAATGCTAATGCCCTGCGCCAGATACTCACCAGCTCTCGGGTCATTTTAAATTAGTTTAATTTTGTAGATAACTGAATTGACACAAAAATGGGGTCGGTGGTAATTGCACTTTAACTAATTTGAAAGCACTAACAAGTCGCAGTTTTAAAGTAAATAAATAATGCAGGTATAGCATAATCCACACAGCAGCAATAGTCCCAAGGTAAGCAGAGCTGGGTAATGATAACTGATTATATTTAATACAGATTATTATATACATAGAAAACTCCCAGAGCACAACCGGAAAAAATCTGCAGCACGTTGTCCCGAGGCGGGAATCGAACGAGAAACCTTATACGTCGCAGGTTGACCTTCGCCCGCTGCGCTAGAGGACGTCAAATATAGGGACGGCAATATTTTTAATGCTTTTAAATTAATTTAGTTTTTGCAATAACCGAATCGATACCATTATCAGCATTTTCATGATACTTCTAACCTTTATAACGTAAATTTACAGAAAACTTTTTTGATACAATCGATCGAAGGTATTCGCCGTGAGGTCCAATGTCACTGTTGTAATTGAACGCGATTAACATAAACTCAGTTTATTTCGCTTTGGGCGAGTTCAGCGCATAACACGATTGATTGATCCGGTTCAAACTGAACTTAGTGAAATTGAACCATAGATTTAATACTTATCTAAAAACGGTGAAATGGAACCTTAATTTCACACTTATATCTAGTGACTGAAAAACCGTCCCATAAAACTATGAGCACCGATCCACTGAGTCGTAAGATTTCGATGCTTTGCATTGCACTTGCTAAACATATTATAATTCTTAGGCCCTAGAATAAACGAATGGACAAACCTCTGCAAAGGTTATTGCAAAGGTATCGCAATGCATCATCACTGCCTAGCTGCCTCATTTCAAGCCGTTCCTTAACATAAAGTACAGTACCAGCATCGTAATGGCATGATGCTCTTTTCAATAAATGCCATTACGAACAAGACGTTGCTGATAAGTGTCCGAGCTTATAATGTGTGCGAAAATAGAGGTAGAAACAGACTTTAGCCCACACCGCGCAAAGTACGCGAAGAAATATATGAAATCTCGGGTTGTGTGGCGTACGATAAGTATGACATTGGTTTCAAACAAATCATCATCAGATCTCATTGAGTCACGTAGAATTGCGGTTGCTTGAAGGTTTTTCAGCTCAATAGCTTTCTGTAGTTAAGTTGTATTGATGGTGCCCGAATTAGATGAATGCATTATTGATTTAATTTTCCCTATCTCTAAAAAAAGGTCGTAAGCACCACAAATGGCTGCAAGACAATGTCTTTAGAATTTAGGTCAGCACTTCTGACCGCCACTGTACGTTGCGTGGCGTAGGGTAAGTCTGTTTCTACCTTTATAAAACGCATGTTAAATAGAAATTAATATAGTTGTGGCATGTACCCAAAGCCACAGATTACCAGAACGGACACCACCCAACATAACACTGGCAAAGATTCTCATTACTAGTCGCCTGCTGGATTAACAAATCCACTTGCTTCTGTACAGACACCGTCTCGTAAATATGCGGGAAGTCCCGTCCTGTAAGCTTATCCCTCACTCGGTTGACTATAGCCAACGCTCGCTTGTTTAGATTTGTCTCTGCTGGCTGGTCTAATGGGTCATTCAACCCGATTTGTATGGGTCTAGGTTTGCTCGCTTGCGGGGAGGTCGACGGTGGTTCTGAAGCGTCGGGGTCATTGCGGCTGCGTCGGCCGGCGTCGATCAGTCGCCAGTTGAGCAGAGGATCGTATACGAATGCTTCTAGCACGGCCATCACGCTGTCTTTGTGTCGGTGTAGAACTTCCATTACAGATTCGCATGTGCGCCGGTACGTGCCTTCGATGCCGGTCACCTGTGGAGGAAGTTGTGACGAGTTATTTCAGATCTAACAGTGTTCAACAGCCTTGAAAGTTTTTTTTCAAACTTCCTTGCGATTGCAGCACATGGCCCACCTGATGTTAAGTGGAACAATCATTGTCTTTCATAAATAGGCAGTAGTGATGAGATGACGCTATCAAGTATCGAGAATAAAAAAACTGTCTAGATGCGCTCTAAATTACATTATACGTGTTCTGACAGGAGAGGTAGCTAAAAATTTAGTACACACTTAGTCAAATTAGGACTAACAAAAAGCTGGTAAAGTTTATCTAACACGTATCATGGACGAAATAAATAACCCTAGCTTTCAATGTGTCCACCACCCAGTAAGATAGGCAAGCTACTCTACTGACCTCCATAGCATTGATGAGCATCCTGGTAAGTCGGAAGGGTATCTTCTCGGGGAACTTGTCGCGCGTCACGGCCACCTCGAAACAGTCGCCGAAGTCTATGTGCAGGAACTTGCCCGTTACTCTATAAAGAAAATGCGTTGATTTTGTCATCCTAAACATTATTTAAAACGAAAGCAAGTAACGGCAACAACAATCGAATTCACAAAAATTCTAAATATCGCCCCCGATGTCAATTTTTCTTTGGACTATCGTAACATCAGAAAGGCCTCTGCATCCATCTTCTTCAAAAGTAGTAGTGCGTGGGTCGTCCCAGTAGATGAAGTCCTTTCAGAAGTCTGAGGTACCGCTGGAGCAAAAAAGTTTAGAAAGACTTACAAGAACTTCGTCTAAACTGAAACGGGACCGGGACACCTGGTGTCTAAGGCCAAGAATCACTTCGGGACACTGCGCCACTTCAGTAAGTAAGTACCTAAAGTGAGTGTATTGTTTCCATACCTATCGAACATGATATTGAAGAGATGCCTATCCCCCAGTCCCGATACCCCACCATGGACATGATCGCAAGCGGGCACGTGTAGTTAGTGCGCCGCTCGAACCACACTTTTGCTGAAGAGCTCTTGAGCGAGAGCAGTTTTTACAACCTCATTAAAATTTGATTTTTTTTAAAAAGTGATCACCGAGCGCTTTGCTGTCTGTCTATTGGTGTCGTTATATTTTATTGAATTTTCTGCTTTTCATAATTTTACTTTTATATTTCATTAATTTTTCATTGTATCATATTGTGTATTTTAAAAGTAATTTTATGAGTCATTACTTGAAACAATTTTTTTATAGCTCTCATAACCGATGTTTGTAGGGCCTATAAAGCTTCCGAGAGGCGAGCACGTATCAGAAGGTGCGACGTGAGCAGAGACCTACCTCAAGGTGGGCCGATGAGGTCTTCGGAAGGTCGCGGGAAAATTCAGGAAGCGGGTAGCGCTGGCCCAGTCATTGCGGCTATCTTTGGAGGAGGCCTATGGACTTCTTTTGACAAAGATGATGATTATTACCATCATAAAGAGTTAAATATATCCCAAGAATTTTAAGACTCCGGCGGGACTTGAACCCGCGACCTTCCCCTGAATACGGGACTGCGCTAACCAACTGCGCCACGGAGACAAGTACCCGACTAGTCAAAAATCTTTGCGACTTCCTTACGGACTCTAGCTCCGTTTCTTTGATATTACTCCGAGTACGAGGGCTTACGCACTATAATAACAAAAACCTTATTGCCTTCATTAAATAATGGTTTCCATACCTGTCTAACATGATATTGGAGGGATGCCTGTCCCCCAGTCCCAGGATATACCCCACCATGGACATGACCGCCAGCGAGCGCGTGTAGTTGGTGCGCCGCTCGAACCACACCTCGGACGACGGACTCTTGAGCCAGAGAAGTTTGGCGAGGTCGTCACCAGCGGTGTGCTCTAGAGCGTGCTCGAACACTTCCACCTGGAATGAGATTCAAGATTCAATTATTTTTTTTGCGTCAATCATTTACAGGTGGTATATATACAAATAGTAATGTGCTAATATCTCGCTGTGTGGTATGCAATAATACAAATCTGTGGTTATTGGTATGTACTCAGCAAAGTTTTTGAAAAACTTATATTACATCAATTGCTTAGGCATTTCAATGGCAATGACCTGCTACATTGTAAGCAATTCGGGTTTACTCGCGGCAGGTCAACTACTGATGCCGGTGTAGAGTTGGTATCGCATATTTTCGATGCTTGGGAGAAGTCGCAAGATGCTTTAGGCGTTTTTTGTGACTTGTCAAAAGCATTTGATTGTGTACACCATGGAACATTAATCAGGAAATTACATCACTATGGAATAAAGGACAACTCTTTGGATCTTCTTACTTCTTACTTGAGTGACAGGATACAAAGAGTTGACGTAAATGGGAAACGGTCTTCGGGATCTGTAGTTACAATGGGTGTACCGCAGGGATCAATCCTCGGTCCTTTCCTATTTTTGGTTTATATTAACGACCTGCCTCATCTCGTTAAAAAAATCACGAGATTGTATTGTTAGCTGATGATACTTCTTTAATTTTTAAGATGATTAGACAAAACACAAATTTTGACGAGGTAAACAATGCAATATCAAAAGTAGTCCACTGGTTTGGTGTTAATAATCTTTTGCTTAACGAAACTAAAACTAAATGTCTTAGATTTATTCTACCAAATGTAAAACAAGTTAAGGCTGATGTAAACGTAAAAGGAGAAACGTTAGAAATTGTAGACACTACCGTATTCTTAGGAATAACCTTAGATAGTAAACTTCAATGGGGCCCACACATAGATAAGCTATCGAAGAGACTTAGTTCTGCAGCGTATGCAGTAAAAAAAATTCGTCATCTTACAGACGTTGATACTTCCAGACTGGTCTATTTCAGCTACTTCCATAGTATTATGTCGTATGGTATATTGCTGTGGGGGAACGCTGCAGATATTAACACCGTATTTGTGCTGCAGAAGAGGGCTGTTCGTGCAATCTATAACATGGGTCCTAGAGAATCCCTAAGTGATAAATTCAAAGAAATAAATATAATGACAGTACCATGTCAATATATTTATGAAAACTTATTGTACACTCATAAAAATATCGATCGGTTCCCTAAAAATTGCGACATACATAATGTAAATACTAGAAATAAGAATAAACTCGCTGTGCCCAAAACTAGGTTACACAAAGTTAATGTATCTTTTAGAGGGCAATGTATACGCTTCTACAACAAAACCCCTAGCGAGTTGCAAAAACTTTCTATAAATAAATTCAAACAAATTGTCAAACATATCCTTTGTAAAAAGGCTTATTACAAAATTTCAGACTATCTAGAAGATAAAAAAGGTTGGGACGGATTTTGCTCCAACTCGAAAAATAACTCTAAAAATAACACCTAACAGGCTAAAGGTTTCTTCGTCGCTTCTTTACTTTAGTCTACATACCGAAGCGACCGAAATCAAAATATCACTTTATTTCCAAATCAGTGTTTAATTGTAAGAATTTGACCTGTTCTAAGTGTACATTTATTGTATTTACGGAAATAAAGAAACTTTGACTTTGACTTTGTGCATACATGATAAGTACCAAACACCACAGAAATGTAATTTAAGATTAAAAATTAATTTAAGTCATAAAAAATTCCTATTTTTAATTGAGGGTAGTGCAATAAGTATTTGATATGCGGCTTTCCGCCGTTTTTGGCTGGATGTACTTTTGGATCGACGGTGTGTTGAAATATGAGAAAACTTCGATATTTGACTCGATTTTAGCCGTTGATCGTAATTTTGACTCGGTTTCAAACAAGTTGGAATGTGGGTAGATCGATATCTGACTAGCGAGTTATGTTGCTGACTACATTATTGGCTCGATTCAAAGGAAGTTTCAATGAGGGTCGATCTCGAAGTGTGCGTCTAGAGGAGACGTTTTATAGCTATGTGGTGGGATGTGTCAAACGCTGACTGCGTGTACTTGTGGCAAAAGCTAGTATATGAGAACTGGAAATAATGGTGGCCAAACGCTTTATCATTGCCAATAAAAAAACATTACACGCTAAAGTTTACTCTAAATAGAAAATACCCAGGCGCTTTTTTTTTATTTGCTCGCTGCGCCACTGAAGTCGTCTAGATCCTGGACTAACCTTCTGTATCAGCATCAGTTTATCCAGATCCGTGGCCATCCGCTGCATGATCCGGTGTTCTATATTCAGCAGGCACTTCCTCTTGTCGCGGTAGTCCCTGGCGAGGTCAGCAAACAACGGAAACGCTTTCAATATAGCCTCCAGATAGGTAACACGATAACAACTAACAACACACAATTTTATCATTACCTACGCCTACAAATACCTCTTAAATTTCACACGACTATTTATTCTGATCAACGCCCCTGCGGAAACACAGCTGGGAAAAGGACTAGAAACTTTATATACCTATTGATTTGACTGATATGTTATAATCAACCATCATCAGTCATTTTCATTGTTGGGCATCTTTCTTTCCGCCTCCATCAGCGATAGTTACTGCCACTTATCGAACAAAAAGACAAACAAAAAGTTTGTTTGCTATGGGTGATCAAAACAAATTACAAAAAAAAATATTCTAGCATTTAAAACATTTAATGTAATCCAAGATATTTGTGTATGCAACTTAATAAAAACTATTAGCCATGACTGTGTGTACAGATGTCGGGGAACAAATTACTTTTTTTAAACCGCGCGTTTTAAAACGCCCAATATGTACATAGTGTTGTGTACAAAATCTAACGTTTCTATTCAAGCGCACAAGTAGCGCGGACGTAACGCGTGCTCGAATACCCCGAATTTGTACTCGATCTAAAGATAATCCAAAATATACTACATAGCATCTTAACCCCTATCGATTCGAAATAAAAAAGAGCTTTTTCTTTGTATTTTTATAGAAATAATACTAAATGTTGGCTTACCTAATGAGTGAGTGTAGCGTGTCACAATGCGGCACCCAGCCGATGAGTCCTGAGTTTGTGCTGAGCGGAATCACCGCGTAGCGTTGGATGGCGAGGTCGCGTCTGGAACAATCCATGTTGTTGTTTAGTGATATAATTTTGTCATCATCATCATCACCAGCCCATACACGTCCACAGATAGGCCTCCCCCGTAAGACGCCACAAATAGCGGTCCTGAGCCGCCTCCATCCATCGACTTCCTGCGACCGGTACGATATCGTCGGTCCATCGAGTGGATGGTCCCATGTAGGGGGGGATTTGCCATAATCACCACGCTTGGCAGGCGGATTGGTGATCGCAGTGTTGATGTTTAAAAATACTCAGAAGGAAGCTGCTGCCCTTCCTCTGGTAGGTTCTCTTAGTCGGCTCTTACGACATCCACGGGTTGAGTTGGAGGGGTCGATATTCGTACGCCGCGACCCCACGGCATAATATTATAAAGAGGTAAAGTTTGCGAGGTTGTATGGGGTAATCTCTGGATGAATTGAACAGATTTTGAAAATTCTTTTACTAATAGAAAACCACGTTATTTGTTAGTGTCATCCTACTAATATTATAAATTTGAAAGTAACTCTGTTTGTCTGTTACCTTTTCACACCTAAACGGCTGAACGGATCGTAATAAAATTTGGCAGGGAGGTAGATGGTATCCCAGGGACGGACATAGGGTACATGAAAAGCGCGTGCAGCAGCTATTAGGCTATACAGTGTGTCCCTGGATAAAGTGCAACCCCGAAAGGGGGTGAAACTAGATCAAAAATTATCGACAAAAATATAGAAAAAGAACAAAATAGACCCACTACTTTGGAAGAAATCATTTTTTTATTAAATAGAGTCATTAGCGAGTAATAAAAATTTTAATTCAACAATAAAGTATATACGAAATTTTTTGTAATTAAAAAAAAAATCGTATATACTTTATTGATGAATTAAAATTTGAATTACTCACTAATGACTCTATTTAATAAGAAAATGATTTCTTCCAAAGTAGTGGGTCTATTTGTTAAAATAAATCCATAATCATTTCAGATATGTGACGATGAAGATAAAATAACAAATAAGTCACAAACGAGTGGCTATCGTGACTTAAAGTTAAATTTTTGTATTAAAATAAAATTAAAATTATTTTTTTCTATTTTTTGTCGATAATTTTTGATCTAGTTTCACCCCCTTTCGGGGTTGCACTTTATCCAGGGACACACTGTATATTAACGAGTAAAATGTTTACCACCCAACGAAGTGGGCACGTGTCAGCGGGTAAATAAATAATGCTGGAAAATTCATCATCATCATCGAGCCCCAAGCTAATCAGAGCTTGTGTTATGAAAACTGATAAGGGATCACAATGTCCAGGATTTTGTTCTGTCCCGATAGGGATAAAGTTTGGAGGTTTTTTGGGGAATGTGATTAAAAACGGTACCTAGCGAAAAATTGCACGCCCAGAAGGGTAAATTACATTGTTACGCATCTAATGTATTACCATCTTTCATTCACATGTAATTGCAATAAATATACTTTTACTTTACTTTACTAAATTAAAGTCATGTTACATGGGATGCAAGCTAGATACATGCTAGAGCACATAGTAAGACTTGAAGACTTGAAGATTGCACATGTTAACGGCCGATACACGATGCCTTTTTCTGCTGTTTGGGAACCATGCTGTATTTTGCACATGTAAAGATTTAGACATAGAATAATTCCAAAAAACGCGTGCTAAACCGTAGACAGAATTTAGTTTTAAATAAAAACGCAAAAGTTTTTCGGTTATCGATGTTTTGTCCATAACCGAAAATCATTTAAAGAAGTTACCGTGTTTGACATAATCTATCTGGCGCTTGAGTCCGAAGGAAGGTCCAGAATTTTTCGACTCCTACGTCACTTGACCTAGTGGCGCAATCGGTTAGCGCACCTCGTACTGAGGGAGGGTTGCGGGTTCAAGTCCAGTCAAAGTCGATTTTTTTTGGGATCTTATTAAATTTCTTAGAAATGACTCCCAGGCTTACGAAGTATAATAGCAAAAACATTATGATAGTCTATCATATTCGTAATATCTGAACCTGAAGGTATCCGGATCAGCCTGTAGCAGAGTATTGACGAGTCCAAACAGCTGCATCACTCGCTCGTCCTGCCTCAGGTCCTCGTGTCCTTTCAGTAAGAACATGTAGTCTTTGCCATTGGAGCCTCGAATGCAAAGGCGGCGCGGACGTTGCTTTGATGTTATCACCTGTGAAGGAAATAGAACATTACTGAACACCAAACTCGGTTTTCATCACTTCCTTGACTCTCGACCCCCTCTGGTATACAAATGACAGTTGTACAAGCGTACCAAAACGACATGACAACCATATCATTAGTTCCATGGACTTTCACGCCGCTTACGCAAACGCTCAGCGCCAAAAAGGCGGAAATTAAATGGCCTTAACTGTCATCGACAGCTCAGTGGGAAAACGCCTATTGACGGCTAAGTTATATTGGAGGGACGAGAAGAATATGTGGCATCGAAGTGGTTTTTTATTCATATAATTAGTCGACTAAAAACGTGACAGTTGATTTTGATTTCTTGTTGTCGCCGGCAATAGTCCAGCCGTGCCATTTAATGCCCAACACTACTGTTGGAGTAGTCATTTTGAGAAGTAGACACTGTATGTATAAGTAGTAAAAATACATAGACGGGAGCTGCGGCCCTTCTTCTATTAGTCGGCTCTTACGACATCCACGGGTTGAGTGTGAGAGGCCGGTAGTTACCTGCAAGCTGCTCTGTATATGCGCGATCCGGATCAGCTCCTGATCCGGCACATAGGACCCTGGGACCGCTAGCTCCAGTTCCCGGCATCCGAGTAGACGTGGAGACACGTACTGCAGTTCTAAAGATGTCAGCTGCGGTAGTTGTCGGCTTATGCGACGGAACACGTGGTAGTAGAGGTCCCAGGCTTGATTTAGATCGCGGACGTTTGTTGATTCCTAGGAAGAAAGATAATATAATTTAGGGTGAAATGTCTAGACTGGATAGTGGATATCTTTAGCGATTAGGGACGGATGGGTATACCTAGTTGGTGGATGATAATCTTCAGACTAAAATCACCGTAGTGCCTGCACCGAGTAGCCAATTTTCCACTAAAAATGTGGGAGGATACGGAGTGTGTTAGAGCAGTTACGCACTGCATCCGTTAGGAATCGGTGAATATCTAATTCGTACAGTATATTAACGGACCGTTGACGAACCGTCAATATTCTGTACCGAATGTGAAATTCACGGATTAGGAAAGGATGCAGTCCGTAATAGCTCTTAAGACACTATAACTTGTACTCGTACATCAGTCATAGAGGTAACTTTATCCTACAGACTGCGCCAAGGGACTGGAGAATGGCGACCTTCATTTCAAATCTAATTTTTTTACTATGAGAGCGTAGCATTAGGAGAAAGTAGCTCGAAAATGAAATCAAATTGCCTGTTGCTAGTAACTTTTGTACAACTTACTTTATATCTATTGCACCATTCTTGAGCCTCATTGAGTTCCCTTCCATAAGTCTGGTTGAAAGACACTTCTTTCAGCGTTTGTGGGCCTCTTTCCAACATCGCATGCAATGGTTCCAACGTCTTGAACATAGCATTTACGTCATTCTCACTGAAGTACAGCCTTGAAGCTTCCTCCAAAGCCTCATGCCATTGTTCATGCCATAATATAGCTACTCGAATAAGCTCTTCAGATATCATAGCTGCTTGGTTGACAAGCTTACTTGAATGCGTGCACATCGATTTAAGAATCTGATTGGCGGCGTTTTTCCGCGCTACGAATGAGGATTTCGAAGCTACGGTTAGAGGGTAGACCAACGCTTGTGGGTGCGATTTTCCTATATCAATCAGTAATGAATGGATGAGTTTCCCGACTAAAGCTCTCGGGGTATCGATTCTGGCGATCAGTTGTGGAATGACCTGTAGCCAAACGTTAATTTCTATGGTCCTTATTCCTTCGACTAACGCTTCATGAACCGCTGGGTAGTGACCATAGTCGAACCACAGAGTAAGCAATCTAAGAGTGTCTTGGAGCGAGCTGCCGTGAGACAGCTTGATAGATTTGAAGAATCCTTCAACAGCTGGCACAGTGTGTTGTTGTATACACTCGGGAGTTTGACGCCTTTCCGCAGTTGCTGAGCCGGCGTCTTGATGTTTGTAGAACAGCACAGTTTCGAAGTTCATGTAAGCCCACGCATGCCAAGCTTTGTACCAATCTGAAGATAGTTCAGTAGCTGCTTCGTAGTTGCGTAGTATTTCAGGGATGGAGTGCTCGTTGATACCAAGTAGAGATTCGCACCATGAGCCTAATTTCAAGTGGCATCGGGCTAAAAGACGGGCGTGTTCGGAATCTCCTGACTCTGCGTTGTCTACGAACTTTTGCAGTTGATCAAAGGCTAGCTTTTTATCATCAGCCACCCAAAGATGTTTGGCGTAAGCTAAGGTCAGTTGCGGCTCGTGTGAAGGTAGCGGCATATCGCGATTCTTGCTCGGATCCGTTCCCAACAGCATTACAAGCGTCTTGTGGGCTTGTCTAGGCGCACCACTCTTTCGGCAAAGCGACGCAAATTTCAGCCAAGTCGCCATGTCTTCTTGCGGTGTCAACACTAGACTGTGGACTTGAAGGATTCTGCGCCAATCCTCGACCAATCTCTGCCCGCCTTGGAGTCTAGTCCACCACGCTTGGCGGATAGACTCCCTACGCTCCGTCACTTGTTTATAGGTTATAACCTCTTCTAACTCCGCTAACAACTGCGCGTTAACAAGAGCTCCGTACGCTCTTTGGTAACTTTCTCCCGCAACCGCGGTCAATTCCGAATCGAGTATAGTTCGCGCCATATCTATGAACTGTTTTGAGACTTCGAAGTCACCTTTGTGGATGTTTAGAACCGCTCTATAGAAGGCACCGTCTTGAGTATTCTCTGGGAGGAAATTCACGTATTTAGACATGGAGTCCCATTCGTTTAGCCCCCAAGCGGCAGCTGCGGCGAGCCTCGCTGCTTTGTACTTGTCTTCGGACTTCATGACGGGCCAGCTTTTAGAAACCGTGTCGTACAAGGTGACCCACTCGCCGAGGGCCTCGTAACAGCGTAGTTCCCCGAGGTATGAGTCCATGTCATCGGGATCTGTGTTCAGCTTTTCTCCGTAGAGGCTAAGAGCTTTCTCCCAGTTGTGCAGTTTCTCGTACCATCTGATTTGTACCTAAAAGAAAAAAAATCACCAACAGATGAGAATATTAGGATGTCTACTGTTTATATTAAATTACTGCTAATCTACAGCAGAAAAAAATACTGTACAATTTTAAAATAAAATCATAGAGATGGCACGTGACCGAAAGAAATAGCGTGAAATGAGGGAGGCCTGTGCCTTCTTCTGCTGCAGCTTGTTGTTTATGTGGCTCAAACCATAGTCCACTTGCAGTATCATGCTAACGGCAACTCTATTCCCTTCCAATAAGGTCTAGTCTACCTTGAGGTTAGCATCGCCCGCCTCGCGCTGAGCCATGACTCGCTCCAGCAGTCCTTCAGCCGCCTCCTTCTGCTGCAGCTTGTTGTTGATGTGGATTAACGCTTCTACTACTTGCAATGTCGCGCCGCTGCGGAACTCTTCCTCCTGTGGACATGTATATTCAGATAGTTTAGCTTTTGTTTGGGAGTGTCAGAAATTTTTACTTTAGGTTTAATAATTCATCACCATCTGTTGATAGTTGAGTACTGGGCATACATGTTCCCTAATAACTGTCATACTTTTATCTAGATCAAGACCTTATTTTATATGCACATGTTTCTTGCAAATAAAAATATATGACTGTGACTAGAGCGCCTTTTCCAGTTGATCGTTGCATCCAACACCTGCCAGCAGTAATTCGGACACCCTGTGGCCAGGTGAGATGACAAAGGCATACCGCCTGGCCACAGAGCGTCCTACACTACGTTAACCGTCGCGGACTCCACTCAATGATACCCCAACGGTACTTCAAGGAGGTGGGCTGGTTAGGACTGTTTAGGCAGGGGGATAATGCACAAAACACTCCCATGCGAGATGTCAGTGCAGATCTCAGTTAGAATTTGAATACCCCAACGGTTGTCGGTTCTTCTGCAGATATGGCCTGCCTATTCTTTGCAACTGTTTAATAAGTTCTCTTCAACGCGCATTCTCCGAACAAATGCGTGGATATCGGCAAGGTCCGTCCCTCGCAATGTTCCATTTACTCAGCCAGGTTCAGCACGGTATGCGCTAACTCCGGCTCGTCGGGCGCAGTCAACGCATGTTCTAGAGCGTTAGATAGCTAAAATGTAGACTTTAGACTCACCTTATAATGCAGAGCTTTAGCATACGCCCTGCAATGCATTGCGCGCTCTCCCAACAAATGTGTGGATATCGGCAAAGTCCCTCCCTCGCAATGTTCCATGAACTCCGCCAGGTTCAGCACAGTATGCGCTAACTCCGGCGCGTCGGGCGCAGTTAACGCTTGTTCTAGAGCGTTCGATAGCTCAGTCCGTGCTGTGCTGTCGAGTTCAGTCCAACAAGATACGAAGGCAGCGTTGAAGAGGTCGCGGAGAAGTTGCGAGTAGTTGTGAGCCAGGGCTAGGCAAGCTCTGAAATTAGAAGAGAGTTGGCTCTAGTCGACTAAGGGTCGCAATAAGGGCGAGTTTTGATTAGATTTAATCAACCAGGGATTAGATGTGCTACAGATTGATCAATAAGAAGTTGTTTCTTGCCAAATATCAACATTCCAGGTCAACGGGAAGTAGGTGCCCTATAGGTTCTGATTTGATTTGATTAGCAAGAATAAAAAAAACCGAATGACTGTACACTGAATGACTGTACACACTATTTGGACTTTTACCTTTAATTGTGCTATAAAACCTTGCTTCTTGCCTAATTTTATGATTATAGGTCAACGTGAACGACCCTAAAGGTTTTGATCCCTGGCGAGAAATAATTTTTTTTTGGTTAATTAACTACAGTTTTACTATTATCGGCTTTTCCCTGTTACTTGTGCTATAAAACCGTGCTTCTTGCAAAATTGTTAAAAGAAGGACAACAAAATGATCCTATAAGGGTTCCTTTTTTTCCTTCCGAGCCGTGGTTTGTAAACCCAATATTAGAGAGAATATTAGAGTGTAGAAGCAAAGGTTGCGTGAAAATTTAGTTTTCCAGATATGATGAAACTAGGAAGCCGAAATAAAATGAAAATCTTCAAAATCATTAAAAATAACCGATGCCCATTCAAAGTAAGGTAAGTGTACCTAAGAGCAGGACTATGAGATTCAGTAAGCAGTCCAATACTGAATCGCCGGAGCCATTCCAGCCAGTCGTCTTTCGACACGCGACTGGACACGGTCCACGCTAGCTTCAGATTGTGTGCGTTTACGCACAACTTGCGGATGGACTGGGAAGTATCGCACACGAGTAGACGGGCCTGGAAATAAACATATGCTTCAGAATACTTACAATAAGGGTACTGATTGCTGCTAAGCGAAATTCAACTTTGCATCTTTGAGCTAAGATTGACAATGGGCCTTGAGAGATAGTTATCATGAGAACGAGTTTTGATTGGCTTCCGCCCACTGCTTTCTGGGAAACAATTTGCCTCTTTGCTAATTTTTATCAAGATTCGTTTTGACATGAAAAGGCAACAGGCAGACAGTTTTTTTATGAATTATCCAATTCGACAAACAATACGGATAAAGATCAAACGAAATGCGCAATTTAGGTAGAGATTTCTTATTGTGACCAACCTTGAACCCTTCAAATTAAGCCTTTTTGTCGAACGACCTAAAGCTCAAAGAAGTCGCGCGTGAGCAAGTTGACACAAAGAATATAAATACAAAAGTTACCTCTTGATTGTTATTCCTAGGTCTACGCCTTGAGATATTCACTTCATCCATGGTCTGGTTAGATTGCAGCCTAGCCAGCAAATACTCGTAGTTCTGATGTTGGATCCTATGCCTCGTGACCACCTTCTGTACTAATGGGATAAAGTCTGTGTACTTCTTCCCTAGTTGAAAGACTAGTGAGCAGAGGGTGTCCATAGCCGTAGTCCGTAATGGCGGACAAGTGTCCAAGCTTCGTACTAAAGGATGGATAATTCTCGACACCAACTCCCCGTAGTTTAAAGTATCAGATAGATAGTCAACTGTTTCAATCGCAACTTTAGATACGGAAATGGGACAATCCGTCGCATCGAATAGTTTTACAATCGACGGGATCACAAGGTGCATGTAATCGTCTAAATTGTCTTCGAACTTTTGTAACGCGTATAGGAGGTTCTTTGTTACAATCCTGTCTTCACTCATGTCGTGAGCGAGCACGCGTAATATTTGAGGCATTAGTTGCGGCAGATACGTTTTAAATTCTGATCCTAATGCCATTGCAATGTTCTCAACGAGCAGAAGTATAGCTAACGTAAGCTGCAAGGGACTATTCGGCGTCCACATTTCTTTTACAAGATCAAGAATCTTGTCAAGGTAATTTCGAATGTGCTGCTTCACAATAGCTATCAGTTTTGCTAGTTGTGTGAAGAGGAATTTACGGAAATCGTTGTTGTCGGTCGCTCGCGCTACGTATAGTAGACTTGGGGTAACGCGCGAGATATATGGAACACATTTGATTCCTAGTGACTGGAAGATGTCAGTGACAGCTTGGACTACGCTTTTGTGATGCTGCTGTAATGTGGGGTCGCGGAGAATACGCATCAGAGTCGATATAACAATGGCGGGGTAGTATTCATCCAGTACAGGCGACGACATATTGACTAACATTTCGCTTGTCGTCATATCGAAGTTATTCTCATCAGCTTTACTGTCAGCTACCGGCACTAAGCTGGAGTCAGGTTTACCGTCAATTAACCCTCTAGATATTTTGTGTTTGTAGGGATCCAATGCACCCAATAAACCTAACACTCTTATAGTTTCGCGACGATCTTTCGGCTGTTGTTCAGTCTTCAAGAAGTTGAGTAGAACATCCATTAGGTTGGGATATTCTTTGTATGGAGTGACTACATGACCAGTCGCGCTGATCAGTTGTCCAAACGCCCATAAAGCGATGCTTCGTTTTTCAGTGGCGCTGGCGTCAGACAGCAAATCTAGAAGTATCGCGAGGAGTTCTGAGAGCCACTTCTTGAGGCCCGTATTGTCGCCGTGAACATCAGCTAAGTCACCGATAGCCTTCAAAATACTGATGACTACTCCAGGGTTAGAGTCCGATTCTTTCAGCTTAGGCACAAGAACATTCAATATGGTTTCCATATAAGGCTTGACTAGCTTTGGCGCATGACGAATGAGATTGTCCAGCATTCTGGCTGCTTGTTCTTTATTCCTGCTCATTCCAGAATGTTCCAGTTCAGTCAGAAATTGTATCAGTGTCTTGCGTAGACCAGGCATGACGTAAGCTGGATTAACTGTACTCAATCTCCCAACTGTGCAGATAGCTAACTCTCTGATATCCAACATTTCATCATTCATGGCCATAAACAGGAAGCTCAAGTTTTCGATCTGAGCTAAATGGGTGTCAAAGATATCATGGAGTGAACCCAGTACCCAATACCTAACCTCATATTCAGGATCAGTCACAGAAACCACTAGTAATTTACCAATCACTTCAGCAGTGAGTATAGTGAGAGTTCGAGAGGGTGTAGCCATTGTTCTGACAGTAGCATCAGCTAACAGCTTAGCTGATGTCTTCACAGCTTCCAGTCTCACTTCACGTTGATCACTCTGTATGAAGTGGTCGGTACAACGTTGCACGAAAGTCAACAAGCTGTGTTGACCCTCAAAGTTGAAATTGCCCAGGGTTCTCAATGCTAACACAATACTGGCTGGGTCATGTGGTTCCACCATCAAGTTCATGTTGCTCATTTGCTGTTCCAAGTTCCGAGGTACACCTGGATGTAAGAATGGTTTATTCCTTAGTACCAAGGAGAGCATGTTAAGGAGTCCTTCAGATATTTCTCCTTTGAGGGTAGGTAGATTAATGCTGAGCTCTCTGAGACAGACTGTCAATGAAGGGCTCAGTCCTGTTGCAAACATGGCATCCAAAATGTCTTTTATATCTGCAACAACCAAGTTGGTAACTGAACTACTCAATAGAGTGATGCAGGCAAAAATGGAGGGGTCAACAATAGTTCTCTTCTTGGCCTGTGAATCCCTTATAGGGAGTGCTTGTTTGACAACATTTATTATTGTAGGTATGTAGGCTCTTATGTCATTTTCAATTGCAGCTGCCATAAGTCCCAAAGTAGTAAATGCCATGTTCCTTTCTCTATCTCTTGTGCGCAGTAGTTGGAGTAAGAAACCCATAGTAGAACTTAGATGCTTCTTGATGAAAACTGCTTTATTGAAAGCAGCTAATCTTGGAATTATGATAAGCAATATTTGTGGAACTCCTTGAGTCTTCAACTGCCTTGATGCCATCACATCTGAAATAAAAAATTATTGATTTTTTGTTAACAATGTTCGTTGATTTGATTTGGTTCTTAAATATTAATTATATAATTACCATCACAAATTCTATCATATGCTTGAGTAAGAAGCTGGCGACACACATCAGATTCATAGATAGCAACTGGATAAGTCACATTTTCAGTCTTAAAGCCATCACTGAGGTATCCCCTCTTCACAGATGGACTATGCAGCTTTGCACTAATGCAAATAATTTCATCAGAAACGCCGATGTCCTGATGTGTATCAAGACTTTGCATTAGATGTGTATATTTTGTCTCCCATTCAGAATTAGAACATCTCAGCAACTCATTCAAGATTAGAAGGCCACCATGTACTTTGTCTTCTTTTCCTGCCCCTTTATCTTTGGGTGTGCTGTCTTCAAATGACTGCATAGCTTCATCATAGCATTGCATGTACCACTGAGGTCTGGCTGTGGACTGCTTTGCTGACTCCCTTTGCGCAGTAACTATTAGACCGGCTCTCAAAGCTTTAGCTGCAGCTTCACGAATTTGCTGCTTAGGATCTTTCAGTGCCACAAGAATGTGGTCAAAAAAGCCAGATACTTGTTGGTAGAAGTATGTTGGCATAGCAATAGCCAGCTCTTTTAGAAGTAAGACAGCAGAATGTCTCCTGCCCTCATTCCGCTCCTCTTGTAACCACTCAAAAGCTCTTTTGACCTCAAATTCCACATACTCTGCTCTCTTAACGCCAGAGACGGTGGCTAAGCGACCGACAGTTTTGGCAGCCAATTCCATTACGCCAACATCAGATGATGGAAGCAGGTTGCGGAGGTAATTGGCGAATCTTGTTATTCTAGTTTTAGTGGTATCGCAGTCTCCGCCAATGAGACATACTGAAAAATGTAAGAAAAATTATTAAAAAGTCTGATATATGAAAAATAGAGAACTTGGATTTATCGAAACATTTACCGATAGCCAATACTCCGCCTTTTTTCTCGTGCGCGTCATTGCTTGACACCATTTCAGATATCTGATGGTTAAATTCATCGAGGAACTGCGTAAGTTCTTCTTGAGGCACTTCTCGAAGCTCCGTCTTCGCATAGTGGTAGAGTTCTCGGGCTGTCTTTATCTGTACATCCACGATCCGAGACTTTAGTCCCGCTACGAAATGTGCTACCTGATTAGACATATTTCTTGTTTTACTTCATTCCGCAGTAAAATTCCATCAGTTATCTCTTGAATACACGTTTTTATCAAACAAAAACATAAACACAAATTCCTCCACTCCATCTACTTCTCTCCGTCCGGCTGATTTTGAGCCCAGTGTTGCCAGCAGTCAAAATGAAAATAGTTTACAATGAGAATACAATACTACCGTAAATAGCTTAGAAAAACATTTTAGCATTAGATTTTTATAGCTTCGAAACAAAACAAAAAAGGTTCAAAAATTATTGCAAAAAGGTCGGTTTTGTAAAAGGGAAATAATAATGGTTCCGAAAAACAAATTAATCTCCATCTCCAGCAATCTGCGGCCATAGGAATCATACCTACTAATTGAGCTGCGTTATAATGAATTAACTAAAAAAAACAAAACACCAAACATGCCGAGAAATATGTCTAATTTGGGCCCTACTGAAAACCAGCGCAGTATTGGACAGTTAATTGCCCATTATTAAAGAATCCACAAATGTTCCTGTTTTCAAGAAAAAGTTAGGGAAATATTATGTGTTATTTATTATATATTACTAAATACATACCTCTACAAACTTCTAAGGAATGTTAAATTAAATAATTACCGAGTAAAATTTTTTATATTATTACTGCTATAAAACTGGAATTGTAATATAATTGTAATATTGTAATTTATATAAATGTCAAAACTTTTTTTAATATTCGTTGGGAAACAAAAATATCTTTAACAACAAATGACTAGCATAGTATATTCGTAAGAGTCTAGCTACTACAGTGCTCTGTCTACGAGTGCTCAGGTATTGGCCGCGCCGCCGCGCCGCCGTATCGGTAATCATCTTGGTCCGAAAAAATGCGCACTGCGCAGAGCAACACGGTTCGCAAAATATCCGCTAAAATAGAAAAACATCCGAAACTGACCAAAAAGTACCGCGCCGGCAATGCCGCTTGTGCCCACAGACAGAAATGAAAAAAATCTCCTTTTTTGTCTCGTCTTCTCCCACACGTCACAGACAAAACAAAATGAAGCTAGGACCAAGAATTTTATGGACTCAGCCTTTCAGTTTTACGCATGTCCGTTTTATTAGTGTGCAGTTGCAGATTTGTAATAGTGTGCATGACTAGGGAAGTGACTTTGCTGCCGAGCCGAACTGGCTTCTGCCCAAACTGGTCCGAATCAGGAAAATACACTTGAACGCCGATTTCATTCCTGATTCGTCCCATATTTAACAGGCACGTTTTAGTACTTTCAACCAGGGTTGTTGCTGATACCGTTTTTTGACACATAACCTGATGCTGATGCTGATTTTGGCCATGTGCGTGTCGGGATCGCGAACCGAGTATGCCACACTTATTCAATGTAGATGATTCTACCAATCGAAAACAAGTTTCGAAAAACTATACACATTTTATAGAAAAGCTACGCACTTTTTTAGGGTTCAGTAAACAAAAGGTACCAACAACGGGACCCTAGTACTAACCCTCCGCTGTCTGTCTGTCCATCTATCGGGCTTTATTGTATCTCATGATTCGTAAAGGGTAGACACTTGCATTTTTCAGTATGTATTTCATTTGCCGCTATAATAACAAACTATCAAAATTAATATAAAAATTAATGGGAGCTCCACAAAAAACATGTTTTTTGGCCTTTTTTTTGCTCCACTCACACGATGCAGAAATCTAAAAAAGGGTTAGTGTTCGCTCCGCTTTCCGTTGCCTTAGTTTCTTGGTGATTTTGGGCAAGTGCCGCTATAAAACCTTATTTTTTTTGCTCATTCTTCCAATTCCTGCGTGTATAGTCTAGAGCGCTAATAGACACTTTGAACTTATAGTCACGGGTGTGAAACATCCTTCATTCAGGGATTCTAATGGATTAGGACTTATTTTGCGTAAATTTGTAATTGTTTATATGTTGTTTTTGCTCAAAATTTTACGTCGATGTCATTTTGTAAGACTAAGAATATAATTTTGCAAAATTTATAAAAAATAGGGGAAATAAATATGATAATACATTACAATATTATTATATAGCTAAATGCGCGCGACTTTGCCTGCATGGTTGATTTAACGTTGTTGTTTTTTGTAAATAATGTTTATATTAGTGGCTTTGGCATTTTGATTGATGTATACATAGATATTTATATACTGTTAATTTTAAGGATATTGTATCGTTTGTGCCTTAATAAAAGAAAAATATAAACACAGTAAATACCTACGAAAAAATTATATTTTAACTAAAATCAAATTACCTAACTTTTGGAACGATAACTTCCGGAAAAAATCGCGTGAAAATAATTCCAGGTTATTAAAGTTATTATCTTGTGTATTTCTTTTTCCTCGTACTTTGAGTTATATAAACTAGTTAAATAAATCCTACGGAAACAATAATGATAAATCAATACTACATGCTTGAGAAGAGTGTGAAAGACTAATTTTCTGTACGAAATCTTGAAATGGGACGAATCAGGAATGAAATCAGCGATCAATTTTATTTTCCTGATTCGGACCAGTTTTGGCCGAAACTAGTGGGTCGAATGCGGTATAACCCGAAAACTAAATTTGATTGTTAAGCGCATCACTAGCACAGATGCGAAATTTATCTCGGCTAATTATTCATGGTTTTGGACATTATTTGTATCCTAGAATCACAGAAACACATGAACTAGATTGTTAAAAGGTTGTTACTGCAGATTTCTAGTAATAAACATTATTACTTTAGTATTTATACTGAGCGAAAAACTTACGCATGTAATGACAAATCCGGGACTTTTACTCCACCTTTTGTACTTTTTAAAGGACAGAACACAGCAGAACACGACATATTTTCACTTTTTCAACAAAGTTTTAGGTAAAACGCAGTAATTTCTTAGAATTTCAATAAAGTTCATCAGTCTTACCACAACTTTGAACTAACTAGTCAGTTACAAGCTGACTCGATTGACACTGACAGTGCAGTATAGCTATACGTACACCACCTATCTCTTTTACTCATAGCTTGACTCCGGGGGATAGACAAAGATACATGACAACTATGGTGATACATAGATATAAGACCGGAAATGACTCTACTATAGAGAAAAAGTAGGTAGAGGTAGCATAAGTCATTTCCGGTCTTTTAACTATGTATCACCATAGTTGTCATGTATCTTTATTAATCCCTCGGAGTCAAGCTATGAGTAAAAGAGATAGCTATATATATTTATATATTTTTTATAAATTTTGGAAAATTATATTCTTAGTCTTACAAAATGACATCGACACCGATGTAAAATTTTGGGCAAAAACAACATATAAACAATTACAAATTTACGCAAAATAAGTCCTTATAGCTAATCCATTAGACTCGCTGAATGAAGGATGTTTCACACCCGTGACTATAAGTTCAAAGTGTCAATTAGCGCTCTAGACTATACACGCAGGAATAGGAAGGATGAGCAAAAAATTCAGGTTTTATAGCGGCACTTGCCCAAAATCACCAAGAAACTAAGGCAATGGAAAGCGGAGCGAACACTAACCCTTTTTTAGATTTTTGCATCGCGTGAATGGTGTAGAAAATGGCCAAAAACCATGTTTTTTGTGGAGCCCCCATTAATTTTAATATTTATTTTGATAGTATGTTATTATAGCGGCAAATGAAATACATATGAAAAATGCAAGTGTCTACCTTTTACGAATCATGAGATACAATAAAGCCCGATAGATGGACAGACAGACAGCGGAGGGCTAGTACTAGGTTCCCGTTGGTACCTTTTGTTTACTGAACCCTAAAAAAGTGCGTAGCTTTTCTATAAATGTGTATAGTTTTTCGAAACTCGTTTTCGATTGGTAGAACCATGTACATTGAATTAGTGTGGCATACTCGGTTCGCGATTCCAGCACGCACATCGTCAAAAACAGCATCAGCATCAGGTTATGTGTCACTAACACGTGCCTGTTAAATATGGGACGAATCAGGAATGAAATCGGCGTTCAAGTGTATTTTCCAGATTCGGACCAGTTAGGGCCGAAGCCAGTTCGGCTCGGCAGCAAAGTCACTTCCCTAGTCATGCACACTATTACAAATCTGCAACTGCACACTGATAAAAACGGACATACGTAAAACTGAAAGGCTGAGTCCCTAAAATTCTTGGTCCTACCTACTTATTTCTCTAAGCGACTGACCGACTGACTTTACTAGTGATGCACTTACCGGATTTTTCCGTAATGAAATTAGAAAAACTGGAACGACGAACTCAAACAATAAATTCTCTATGGTCGAATGAGTATTGAATTGCAGTAGGCAGTGCTTCATTCATGTTTGACTTGAGCTTCCCTCTCCTTGATCCATTTTTATCTATCGTTTTATCGTCTATGGTTTTACTATACACGGGTGGTTGTAGTCGAAAAAATTTGTTCAAAAAATTAAATGAAGGTGCTTTGGCGTTGATTTTATGATAAATCTGTAGGTTATAAATTGTTAAATAATGATCTTACTCGAGATCAATAATAGAATTATAGAAGAAACGTTGACTGTAAAATATAAAAATGCACTGGCGCGGTGAGTACGTTACGCTTAGAAAGTTTGCTGTTTTTTCTTCATAGTGACCTGTTTTCCTACTGTTATATGTGTTACTTCTCATGGTGGAATGTGTTGTGGTATGGAGAGCTAACTTCGCGGGAGTCTTTACCTGGTCATAACCCTTTTTCGGGAGAAGGTACCTTGAATAAGTGTCAAATTCGAAGGGTGGGCCGTGGGCCCCACGTTGGCCAAGTGCCGCATATTTTGAACTTTATGTAGTGCTTAGAAACACAAATCAGCAGTAGAATAATCAGTATGTCACGAATGTCCTATGACGCGATACTGCCTATCTCAGCAAGGATGACTCATATCGGTTGTTTATTGGGCGAGGACTTACTTGTGTGCGTGCGGAAACATCCTATATAAAGAGATTTGGAGTCCCTGGCAGTAAACAGTGTAATGATATTGATTTGTGATACTCCAATGCATGGGGCTAGGGGGACTGACTTTAGTGAAGTATCGCTGCATACAAATGTCAGTAAACCTTATTTATCAGATGTTTTATAGCAGTTTTCAATTTCAGCTTAAAACCGGAGTCAATAGATGTAACAGTAGCAGATTTTGATGGAGTACTCTTTCATATATCTAATGTCAATGGAGATAAAACCAAAGTTAGGGTGAGTCTCATACCTGAAAATATTCAAGCTCTTTTTTCAGTAGTCTATTACCTACACCAATATTTTGGAATCCTTCTCTACCTACAACCTAGAGAGAATCAGAATATAATAGATATCAGAATCAGTAAAACCAACCCATTGTGTACCATGCACTAATCTTGTTATTGTTTTGTTAAGAATTTACAAACACAAACAAATTCTTGATGTCTGTTTCCCAAACAGCTTAATGTTTGTCATTGACAGAATTATTTCATTTGCCATATTTGGCTAAGCAATAAATAATTCAAGGAAGATATCTGGCTTGAAAAGCACATATCAAATATATAAGGATATTTCCTTATTGGAAGTCTGTTGTGACAAATTATAATCTAATGTAGTTGTACATTATTAACCTTTACGTAAAAATAACTATAGTCATAATGTGCAAGATGATTGACTTTGCTGACTACAGAAAACACAGCATGGCAACAGCTAATAACAGAAAGAAAGTATTCATAATACCTCTATAGTGCAGCGGGTGAAGCTCCACCTGTGATGCAGGAGGTTGCAGGTTCAATTCCTGCCTTGGGACAAATGTTTGTATGATCTGCAGATATTTTGTTGAGGGTCTTCGGGGTGTTTTCGATGTATACTTAAAATATCTGTCTATATTGTTTAATGTATTAAGTATGTATATGTATCAGTTATCTACACGTACTATGTACACATTACACAAACTCAGCCTGGGCTAGAAGATGCTGTGTTAGTTGTTCCGCATTATATATTTAGTCATAATATTTTGAAATCCATTGTCTGATTATAGACACCAGTAAAGTAAACAAATAAATAAGACACACATTTAATAAAGTAATTTATATTTAGCTACTCCGCTCTCGGAGGAAGCACTTATGTTGTTAAAATTAGTGAAATTAGGAATTAAGTGTAGATTCTACGTTAATTAAGTGAACCCTCGAGGGTGACATAATCATTGTGATTAAAGCCTCTATAATTTAATAAAGATTAAAAAAAAAGAACACAGTCGCTTTTAAAACCAACCATGATTAGGGCATAAATCAAGTATTCAGAGTGAACAAGCCTCTTTCCTAATAAATTGTTCCATATTTCATCCATGAACTGAGGATTATATAAATAAATTATATCGAATATAGTCATACATCTGGCCCCAAAGTAAGCAGTTAAGGGTACCAGATGGCTGATTTACCCATAGAATTTTTTTCTCTCCTTAAGTCTATGGTTTTACCTAATACATGGACATCTATTTACTCCAATTAGTTTGATATTCTTTAATTGTTAGTCTATAAGCAATTTATTTATATGGGCTTAAGATTAAGTTTTTATCATCTGTTTACTATTATTTTGCATGAAATAAATGATTATTATGATTCAATACCTAGTATTATTTTGTTACAGGTTAGTATATCATTGAAGTTCTACAAACAATTAGAGGAACATGGGGCAGATGAGCTACTGCAAAGAGTTTATGGACCGCTCCTCACAGAACCAGAATCAGGTAAGTTTTAAGCAATCTAGAGAAATTTTGTTTTCATTCTATTATGGATATTTGGTTATATATTTGTTTTATTGTCTGTGTAAAGATACATTATTACAGGCAATTATTTGTAGAAAACATATTTGACCCCATGAAAAGCTTTCCCTCTAAAATCTGTGAGGCAGTTAGTTTACTAGAAAATATTACCCAAAAATCTGTACTTACCTTTCCTTCAAGTCTGCTATTCATTCATTTATTGCAATTTTTATTGAGTGCAGCATGCATGTATATAGTATTCCTATTTACAAATAAGATACAGATGGCTGGACAATAAGACTTCATGTTTAACCTAAAGTTAAAAGAGAAATCAAAAATTTTATGCCATTTTACTACATAATGACAGGTTTTTACTTTTGTACAATTTTTTTCACAAATTTATTTATTTGTGCCATTTTTTACAATGGTTTAGTTTTTAGTTTTAAAACATGACAAACTTATTCCGTTTGATATATTATACAAATGTAGTCCATACCTATGTATACATATTTAGAAAATAGGACAACATATTCATATTTGTACTGGCATATGAATGTGTGTTGTATAAGGCATTGTTTTCTTTGATTGATTCCTGAATGTATGAAAATCTACACAACAAATGCCATTTAGTAAATATTGACATTCCCATTATGTAAATATTAAAATGTTCAAAATAAATCTTATTTAATACTTTTACGATATTCTATGACTTTTACATAGATATACTTTTATGTAACATATGGTGTAAGTAAGTTTGTTTAGTTACATTATATACGAAAATCAAGAGTAGGTTATCTAGTTTGAAAATACTCATTCTTAAAATTATTCATCAAAAGTTAGCCAATATTAGGTAGGTACATTACTACTATTAGGTACATTATCCTTGATATTATTCTATTCTGTTACCACACAAGCCATGCCGCGGGCAAAAGTAAGTTATAGAATGAATTATGCCAATGAATCAAAAATACTTTTGGCTTTTGATACTGGAAACCCTGATAAGATATTGGACATTTACAGAGTGAAGAACGATAGCTTATCAGACCACAACGTCCAACCATTTTGTACAATATCGAAATTATGTATTGTCATTGAATAATCACAATACAATATATACGAATAAGTGTTATATTTCAAACTATGATTCATTTGGGTGGGGATATACATAATCTTATATATAAAATTTCCATGTCACAATGTTAGTTACCGTACTCCTCCGAAACGGCTTTACCGATTTTTACCAAATTTTTTATGCGTATTCAGTAGGTCTGAGAATCGGCTACTATCTATTTTCCATACCCCTAAGTGATAAGGGTTGAAGGCAAAACAACGTTTGCCGGGTCAGCTAGTAATATATAATATTATATGACATGTGTTGCTTCAATGATGCTTACGTCATTGCTAGTTTTCGTACATGGGTTTTCTATATTCTCTAACTTAGAATAATTGTACAATAATAGGCCGTAATAGGCCGTAAAGTTGTGGAACGCACTACCTGAGTTTATTAGAAAAGCTGGATCTCTACCTGTTTTTAAAGCTCGCGTCAAAGATTTTTATCTGTCGGAAAAGTAATTATTGGTACCTATCTATTCTATATCTTGGTATTTATTTATTTATTACATATAAATAATATATTTTCTACTATAAGTATATTGTTGTTAATCTTATTTTATGTATTAATGTAGTATACACCCTTGCCTTTCTTAAATTGAAAATTTTCTATTCATCCTAAGGTTGCCTGGAAGAAATCGCTTCTAAGCGATAAGGCCGCCCATTGTACTTGTTTCTGTTAATGTCTATGTGTTTTATTTGTCTTTGTGGTGTACAATAAAGAGTTTTGTATTGTATTGTAATAATAATGCTGCCCGCAACTTCTTCTTTCGGCGGCATTTTTCCCGGATAAATTGTCTCGCTATACGCTCTTTTCTAAATTATTTACTAAGAAATATATACATAGACCACATCAATGTTAATGACAGTGATAGTATGAATCACCGAGTTTTATTTCTATTATATTGCCCTAATGCCGCTCGCTAGACCGGTGGTCTTAAATACCCTACGTACGATATTACGACGGTATCGTTGTTGGCCTGAAATGTTCAATACAGTCAAAACAGGATATAACGACATTGAGGGGACCATATGGTTTCGACTGTATTTTTGTCTAGTAGTTTCAGAGATCATGATATCCTACTAATATAATAAATGTGAAAGTTTGTGTGAATGTTTGTTACCATGTACTATCTCCGTAACTACTTATTGAAATTTGGCATGTAGGTAGTTTTTTTTATTGACAAAGAAAATAGCAATCAAATAATATAAACAAATTAAACTAGTATTTACAATTGAGCTAACTCCAGTCTGTTGCAAACAATCTACAGATCGCTCAACTGGTCCATAGATAGTTAAAGTTCTAGAATAACACATAGGTTAATCTAATTTTGTAAAATTCTCCTCGGAGGGGGTTAAAAAACTTTGTATGGAAAATTATTATTCCTTGGTTCGATTCACTCAAAACTATACGGTATAAATAAACTACAAAAGAAATAAATAAACAAATATTTTTTATTTTATTGTTAATATTAATCAGCCTTTGAGGGGGTTAAATAGGGTCGTAAATTTATTGTGAAAGATTTTATTCCTTGGTTTTATTCGGTTAAAATTCGACACAAATCCTATTAATACGAGTATAATAAATGTGAAACTCTGTTGAATTTTGTTACCACGTATCCCCGTAACTACTTAACTTATTTCACGCGGGCGAAGCCGCGGGGCGCAGCTAGTTTACAATAAATAAATAATGCTGGACGATTCACACAGCATTATCTTGCCCTAATGTAAGAGTTTGTTTTAGGACAAGACAGCTGATAATAATACATTTTTTACTATACATATGTATAATGTATGTTTATAGAAAACATCCAGACCCGTAACAAATATCGACAGATTTCTCCAAACATTTGTCCCACAGTTTTGACAGTTGGGAATCGATCCTAAAACCTGCGCAGACAGATGCTGCTCTACATATCATAAGTACTACGCTATGAATTCAATGGAACCATGCACCAAACATTCCAGTAATTATCATGAAGGTCAAGGTTTGCAGCTTTGCTCATTTAACTTAGTAAACACGCATCTGCAGGTTACAACATCTCCGTACTCTTGGACCTGGACAGCGATTCCATCCCCTCCGACTGGGAGGAGTTGGTGAAGAAGGTCGGTCTCCTCAAGAGGAACTGCTTTGCGTCAGTCTTCGAGCGCTACTTCCGTCTGCAGGAGGATGGTGACGTCACGGCCAAGCGGGCTGTCATCAACTACCGGCAGGATGAGACCTTGTAAGTAAACTTATTTGTCATCATATCAGCCCACAAACGCCCAATACTAGACACAAGTCTCCCACATACGACGCCAGAACTAGCGGTCCTGAGCCGCCTCCATCCATCGACTCTGCGACCGCTACGATGTCGTTGGTCCATCGATTAGATAGTATTTGTATATATTTATTTCCACCGTAGGTATACGCGCGGCACGTAAGTCTAGCGCTGAACGATACGCGGGGGGGGGGGGAAAGCTGCGCATGGGTAATGTACCGCTAGACCCCCTCAGGTACCTTACTTTTTACTTCTGCGCAATAACGGTCAGCGCTAAAGTTTCGTCCGCTGCTTGTACGCATGTTATACTTAATGTCGTTGTCATCCAACAATCCGCATTGCGTTGACTGTCATTAAACGATTACCGGTCACAGCACATAACATTGCGTGTCATTATTATATATATATATATATATATATGTCATATATACATATGTCTATTGTCGGCGACACGTGTCGCCGACAATACGTGATAGTAAATAAGTTTATTTTATGTATGTTAGACTAAGGTATATATTTTATATGGGCCGTAGTTTTTAAGTATTTTGCCTGAAATAATTTTTTTATTAAAGTTAGAAGTACCAGACCCTGATTCGATAACGTTTATTTCCATTGATATTAGATTAATTCGATTTATCAAACGAAATAATATTACACTGATTAATCGAGTTATTCTTGCATGTAGAAAATAATTGATAAATTAATATTTTCGCAAATAACTATGTGTAACTATAAAAATGTTCACTTCGCCTCCTTGGTTCACCAATTTTTGATGAGTCTTTTCAGTCATTTGTAGATGAGAAAATTCAAAATTTCAACAAAACCTCGAACAGACTTCTCAAAATTAATAGCCATATGGCTTTTACAATTATTCGGTTTTGCTTGTTTGTACCTAAATTTACGTATTCTTTGAGATGTTGTCAACTGTGGAAACACAGCGAGCTCTTGGAAGGCTTAGACAACATAATAAAGAATACTTTATCATCGGTTTTGAATATCTGTTTCGATGACAAGGCATGGTCGCAGGCCTCCCTGCCTGTCAAATTGGGAGGCTTAGGTATCCGCAAAATTTCAAGTGTAGCCCTGCCAGCGTTCTTGTCTTCCGTCTACAGCACTAGTTCTTTAGTGGAAAAAATTTTAAATCCGTCTTTGGTCTCACCTGGAAATTCATTCGAAATTTCGTTCTTAGACGAGGCTCGAATGGCTTGGCATAGTGCTTGCCCTGATGCTGCTCCCCCAAAATCTCTTTTGTCCCAACGGCAATGGGACGGGCCTCTGTGTGAGTTGACACGGAATTGTTTGTTACAAACGTGCTCCAGCTCTGCAGATCGTGCCCGTCTCCTGGCCGTTTCTAAATGGGAGTCAGGACATTGGTTGCAAGCACTTCCTTCATATAATACTGGCACCTTATTGGATCCCGTAACTTTCCGTATAGCAACATGTCTTCGGTTGGGTGCAAGGTGTTGCGCGCCTCATCAATGCCAGTGCGGTACTGTTGTCGAACAGCTTGGTCATCACGGATTATCGTGTACTAGGGCTGCCGGTCGGATATCTCGCCATGCCAGCCTTAACGACATCATCCGGCGGGCCTTTGTCACCGCTAACGTACCAGCTATTCTCGAACCGAATGGTCTGTTGCGTGACGATGGTAAGAGGCCCGACGGCATGACTTTAGTCCCTTGGGAGCTGGGCAGGCCTATTGTGTGGGACGCTACATGTGTCGACACACTTGCGCCTTCCCATCTTTCAAGGACATCCGTGAGGGCTGGTTCGGCGGCAGATTTGGCCGAGGATCTCAAGAGGCGCAAATATGCAGGTCTCGACAGAGCCTACGCATTTGCTTCCCTTGGAGTCGAGACCCTAGGTCCGTGGGGTACCGAGGCTCTCCGGGTTTTCAAAAAATTATCTGAGCGCCTGGTCGAAGCGACGCGTGACCCGAGAGCTGGTGAGTATCTGGCGCAGCGCATTAGCATTGCCATACAGCGGGGCAATGCAGCCAGCGTCTTGGGGACGCTTCCGACTGGTATTGATATGGACCAGTTGAGCTATCTGTAGATTGTTTGCAACAGTCTGCAGTTAGCTCAATTGTTTCAATTGTAAATACTAGTTTAATTTCTTTATATTATTTGATTGTTATTTTCTGTGTAACTTGATTCTCGTCACCTCATTATATTAAAGCTTACGGGTCTCACCACATCTATCAACACAATGTCGGCTGGTCAGAAACGACTGGAGATTCGTCAGTCGAGACGATGACAATGACTTGTTTTACAACCTTTTATTATACCTTCAAATGCTTTTTCTGACTATGCGTTACGCTGATCCAGTGTCAATAAATGTGGTGAGACCCTAACGGTGCGTTTTCTCGTCCCTCGCGGAAAAATTATAAATAAGTTTTGTTTTGATTACCTATGTATGTATATCTGGAGAAAGTTTCATGTCAACGCTTGGCTGACTACTGGCTGCTTGATAGCTAGCGTAGAAGTATTTAATCGAAATGGTTCGTTCCTATTTTATTTAGGCTGATTAATCAAGTTTACTGTCGTTGTCCAAAGATGAAGGCTAAGCCCACAGAACACATAGCCTAAGCCTTAAAAGCAGAAAAGCTTGAGGTCCACTTATTTTTACTATTACCTCGTGATAAAGTCGTGTCTAATTACGTTAAACATTGACAACTTAGATTGTAAAATAAAATTTTCATGTGTTATAGATTTCTTTGTTGTTTCCATTCAATAAAAGGTTCCGATAAAAGGGATTCAGAACCAGCCATTTCAACTTGGAATAAGCTAGAAACTGTTTCTTCCAGGTATGTAGAAGCACAAACAGACCGAGTGACAGTGGTGTTCTCCACCGTGTTCCGGCACGAAGATGACATGGTCATAGGGAAAGTCTTCATGCAGGAGCTCAAAGAGGGCAGAAGAGCATCGCACACCGCACCGCAAGTCCTCTTCTCACACAAGGAGCCGCCTCTAGAACTTGTGGACACGGACGCGAGAGTAGGGGATAATATCAGTTATGTTACATTTGGTGAGTTCCATTTCTATTAGCTAGTTTATAAATAATGTTGTATGATAATGTTGTTTTTGAGCACCTACTATCTATTATACCATTCGGTCTTATACAAAAAAGTTAAACAAAAAAAATTGATGCAATTTTATTTTTTCCGTTAAGCTTTTTTTTTAGCTTGCTGAATTACTATTTCTTTCGTAAAGTTTAAAAATATAAAGGAAATCAAAGTTAGTTTTACGTTTTTGATAACTTTTTTGGTCGATAGTAGGTTTTAGAGTGCTCAGAAACAACATAATCACTCAACATTAGTTACATATCTCCGTGCTCTATTTTGTCTTGTGTTTATTTTGTGTCTCCGGATACTTCAGCCACATCCGTCAATAGGTAGTAGGCTAGTGCAATACAAAATGAGATCAAATTCGCTGGCTTAGCGCTCCAATGCTGAGAGACAATTTAGATATAATCAGATGTTTATCAGCTGTTTCAAGTCGAGATTTAACGTAAACTTTGTCGCTGCTGTCACAAATTATACTTACTATAGATACTCTCGTACTCCTGGAGCTTAGTGACCGGAAGCGTTTATTGCCCTCCAATAAGAGAAGCCGCAGGGCCTATATTCGTAAAAACGAAAATCGAAGTTTCTCTCTTCTTTGGGTCCTTTTGTGCAAACGATAATAAATAAATAATGCTGGACAATCCACTCAGCATCATTTAGCCCCAAGCTAAGAAGAGCTTATGTTATGGATACTAGATGACTGACATACATTACAATATATTATTACATAATATATATATATTTATTATACATAGAAAATACCCACGACATAAGAGTATATTTTTCAAGTATACTAATCAGAAACTTCGATTTGTGTTTTCCGAGTAGGCTCCCTGTGCATTTACGGCTTGATCGCTCAGTTGTATCTCTCGTAGATTCGCTTCCACAAAGTCCAAAAAACAACAACGGTAAAATTGTCTCCTATTATAATCATGTGTTCATTTTGCAGTGCTATTCCCGCGACACACGTGCGCGAGCGCGCGGGACAACACCATCGATTTGCTTCACATGTTCCGTGACTATCTGCACTACCACATCAAGTGCTCGAAGGTAAGCTAAGCTACATACATAAAGTAAGTAAATAAATAATGGTGGACAATCCACACAGCATAAGATTGAAGTGAACAAAATATTAAAGTGATTACTGTATTTCCTAGTTTTACGTGTGTAATTTGAATTTTGTGACGTCTTGTCCAAGGACTAAAGGAAATAAATCAGTTTGATAATTGATTACTTTCTCCACTCGAGTAAGGACAAAACGCATAAAAAGTTCCCGCGTATTATTATTTTTTAATTTGGATAGCTAATGCCGCGTCGGTACGCGTGCTTTTTTATTACTGGCCAGGATTTTACTGAAGCGAATTGTTCAAACTTTTTAATTAAATAGTGTTCCAAATTCAAGTTATTTCGTCACTGTTATTAAGTACCCACTATTCATACTTATCGTGGAACCCTTTGCCTCCTTTCGAATAGATGGGATGAAAACTTCTAATCCATATTGTTGTAGTGGGATCGACTATGCAATATGCGTTCTGTGGACGACCATTTTACAAGAATCACAATCAACAAAACTTTAATTAATCATCAATGAAAAACGTTCCAATAGACGTTTTGCCATCGACATAACAAGGATAGCAAGAAAAGATAAATATATAATTTTCATAGCCTGTGATCCGAATTCATCGTACTTCCCAGGTGTACGTCCACTCGCGCATGCGTGCCAAGGCGGGCGAGCTGCTGAAGGTGCTGAACCGAGCGCGTCCGCAGAACACCAGCCGACCCACCGAGCGGAAGACAATCACGTAAGCATTCATCCTCACTCATATTTCCACAGCTGCACATGCCCTCTTCAGACGAGTTTTGCCGTAATAACTGAAGGGGGTTTTGCCGTAATAACCGAGGGAAGTTTTGCCGTAATAACCGATAGGGGTTTTGCTGTAATAACCGAGGGGGGTTTTGCCGTAATAACTAAGGAGGGTTTTATTCGCTATAACATAGAAGGAGACTGCTGCCATTTCTTTGTTAGGTCCCTTAGTCGGCTCTTATGACATCTAAGGGATAAGTGGGATGTAAGGGTCGATTCTTACGCCGCTACTGCCACGGTCAAGTGAGCATAACATGCGACTTGCTTCAATCATTTGATTTAGTTCTGCCTATAATAAGGTAGACAAGTGATCAAGGTAAATGAATAAACGAAATTACACTTAAGATTTATGTGCCCCTACATGGCTTTTTAGAGCTTAATACACTGAACTGACAACTTACTTTGAAGAAAAGAGCAGAGCCTAACAATTTTTAAATAATGTTCAGAGTTAAAAATTGGTCTGCCTCAGCCAAACTAGCTTGCCGCTAATATAGACATAGTTTAATGCCCACCAGCGCCGTTTTACACATTTAGAACCGCTGTAACAGGTTATATTACAATTGTTTCTAATTTGGGAAAAGGATAATTTTCATCATAGCTTAAGAGTTGCTGATTTTGATACGGCCGTTTTAAAAGACCGTTATACTTATATACATAATTACCAGTTTCATTTAAGCACATTGAAGTGTCACAGTTATATGTCCAGTTAGCACGCGTAACTTGACCCCATTTAGTACGCTTTATGCATTATTCAATAGATTACTATTACTTGCGTACCTTGAATCACAACTCAAGGCCAGACGTGTGGTAGCGTCGACTTGCATGGTGCATCAAATATGGGCTTGACTCTATCATTAGGTACATTTCATAACTAGTGCAAGGCACCTATTTATTACCAACTGGCTACTGCCCGCGCCTTCGCTCGCTTTTTATCGGGATAGAAAATAGCCTATATGTTATTCCAGGTCCCAAATTATACCCATGCCAAATTTCAGCCCAATCGGTTCAGTAGTTTTTGCGTGAAAAAAGAACAAATATCCGTACATCCATACTTAGAAACTTTGACGTTTATAATATTAGTAGGTTATTTTTTTTTTACAATAGAGGTAAATAGTTTATGTAACCCTAATAATAATAATGTGTAGCTCTCGCCTTTACATTAATTCTCGTAAAGGCCCTCTGTGCTGTTGGCTTCGGCTCCACGCATACCTCCCAAAGGACCGGGTCACTATATGGCCCGTGATCATGGAAATAACGGGTTACTTTTATCTTTTGCTTAAATTATATGTAGTTAACTGTTTCTGCCCTATTTTTAGCACGTTCTTTAGCTGTTAAGGACATGTTCAGTGTATGTGACACTGAACATGCCCTTAACAGCAGTAGAATAAAGTGTAAAGGCTATGAGTGATTTGTTGATGCATTTAGGCATGCATCATCACTTCGGCAAAACGAGCCATAGCCCAAGTTAAAAATTCTCTGAAATTTTTTGTGCAAGTTGTAAATCAATAAGCATTTTTCCTATCAACAGGGGGAGAACATTCGTCAGGCGAGATTGAGCGCGCTGCATGGCGCCGGCAGACGCCGCGCCGCGTAGTCCTAATGCATCGCCGGCATTCTGGTGACATCTTATTTATAACATAATGCTGCAATACAAACCTTTTTTCTAAACGCTAACAGTTCAAAATGATATTCGCCGAATTTCACAACTGTGTATGTATATTGTAAAAATATAGACTCATGTATTGTACCTACTCAGGTTTGAGAAAGCAAACTCCTGTAAGAAATTAAATGATATCCCAAAAAAAATCGATTTCGGCGGGATCAGCCTCCGTTCTTCAGGACGGGACTGCGCTGACCAACTACGCCACGACATCAAGTACCCGTAGAGTCGAAAATCTTTGGGACTTCAACCTTCTGGAGTCCACCAAAGTCAGCCGGGCAGCCGACAAGTTGACAAACACTGTCGGCTGCCTACAATATTCGTACACTGAAATGTCGCCTACTCGCCGGACTGTGTCGCCGACTTTGGTGCATAGACTCCATTCGGTTTACCAACATAAAATCATCTGTCAGTTGTTTTATGTTAACACGTTAACTGTCCCAGCCGAGCTCCTTAGTACGGTACGTCCATTCTCATTTCGCCTATATTGGCATACCCTACCTGTAGGGTACGAACGACATGGCTAACGTTACAATGACCTATACATAGGGCACGGACAGTTAACGTGTTAATCTTCAGGTTTGCATATAACTTGAAGACAGATAAATAATTTGGAAAACATACCATATTAGGATGGAACAGAAGTTAAAATTACTGTTAAACACTTTAATTAGTCTTTAGATAATGTAATTAATAATATAAAATACTAAACCCAAAAAAGATGTCAGCAGAGTGTTTGTTCCTCCCAGGATAAAAATCAATGTGCGTACGTACCTATGTATATCATGTATTAAAATGTCATTCGGTATTTATTTAGCAACATAACCCACTTCAGTAAATCATCGTCACAAAGTACTTACGACGTATTCACGACAGTAACTCGATGCCAATTATAACATTGAATGCCAAAATATATTCAATTATGCTCAGTTCATCAACTGCCGGAGAACATTTTCAGTAGCATGAGTGCACATTGTATTTATGACTATGTATATTTACTGTCGAGTCTTCAAAGCTTACGTAAAGTCAATAATGTTGCCGTAGTACATACTTGTTATAACAAAATTATGCTTTATTATTAATTAATGAGAGTTCTATTTATGGCGGCACAAACACCCGGGTTCCTAATATAGTACGTGCCCTCGAACATTCGCCGTAGTGTTCATCCAGATATAACTATATTGTAACTTGTTGAAATTTGTCGTTTTTATGTCAAAAATTAACCCAGTTTCAATGAAAACAAGACGACAATCATTCAGGAAAATACCGTGATAGATTTCTGTGCGAATGTTTTGTCCGACATTTTAGTTATGAAATTACCAACCTTCAAATTGGATGCATGTATATTAAAATGTACCATAACTTAGATGTAGTCTAACATCTGTTTCGGGTTCACTGTAAATGGCCGATATAACAGGTATAAATAATGCACAAAATAAGAATTTATGTTATCCAATAAACGCAGAAATAAAATAATTTTACGTCGCCGCTCCTATTTTAGTTTTCTAGCAATACGATACGAACAATAATTCACGTTTACGTTTTAGGTAGGTCTCATTCAATTATGTGTAAGTAAAAGTGTATAGTATTTCTCAATATTCTCCCACAGATAAAAGGGAATTGATAAAATTGTAATGACCTCATTTACGACAGTTGAATCGGGTTCGCGGCGGTCCCCAGGAATCTGCTACGATGGTACGGGCTCCCTCGATTAATCAACGAAGCGATTCGACAAATTATTTCTGCCGCTAGGCTGCTTTTTAGCAAGCTTTACTTCCACTTTAATTGATAATTTGAATCGTAAGGTGAATAATCGAGCAGAACCTAATCATCGGCCTACTGGAAAAGCGAAAATCGAAGTTTCTGATACATTTTGGTGCAATACCTACTCATATGTCACTTAAGTAAGATAGCATTTGCTCGAAAACTAATCAGAAACTTAATTTTCGTTTTTACGAGTTACGAGCCCAGTCCGCCGCTTGCGATAGAGTCGCTAGATTAGAACACGATACATTACGTACCTATCGAATATTTAAGTGCAATGCAAATATCCCAATTCCAAATTTGCATTTCAAGTTTAATAAATTAGTACGATTTGGAACGTTTTAGTAAAATTTTCTTTGTCATTCTGAACATGTCCCTGTGTTGAGCACTTTGAGAACACCAAAAATAAATTTGCTCAAATTTGGAACAAAAGCTGATTTGGCAAGTTTTATCAAAGCAATATTGTATGCATTTTATCTATTGAAATATACAAAAAGAACATTATTAGAGTTAAGATACGTTAATTACCGAGTTGGGAAAGTTCAGAGAAGTAGAGTCGTGGACTGAAGTTGGCTAGGAAAATTGTACGGTCCGAAGATGGGTCTTGTAAGGTATCGCGTAAGTCAACAAAAAAACGTGAAGAACCATTTTAAAGTCATGCCAGATTAAGAAAGCAACATTTGTAAAAGCGTCGAAGGTAATACAATCATGTAGGGACAATTTAACTATTTAAAAAAATATAGCTAACTTGAATTTATGGTAATTTTATTTGCAAGATTTGTGTATTATTTATGTATTATAATGTAAGTTAAATGTTGCTTTAAAGTTATTGCATTCATTGGATAATTGTTTTTAATGTCAGTTTTTAATGCGGGATGATGTTAACTGCAGATTACGGAAGTTATTTGTGAATATGTAATTAATCTTATGATTTAAAATCCGTTTATACTCTATTTTTTATTTTCTAGATTAAAGAAAACTTACTGCATCTTGTGTTATCATTTATTATCTAATGGTACAAACTTGCGTTTTGATATAAGGTACTGATAAGATCTTATCACAATTACCTATCCATTCCATCTCATTTCTCTACCACACATAAAATATTGTGTATATACAATTTTACATACTTTACACTCACATTTTTTTATGTGTGGTTGGGAATTGTCATAGGAATAGTAACTATACTCCGATTTAAAGATCTGGATATTTTGTTGTATACAAAGGGATCCAAGGAATATTGATGGAAAATATTTAACGACATTGGTATCATCGAAGTAAAGCACAGAAGCTCGAAAAGATTTTTGGTTTTGAAAAGATTCATCATTTAATTGATCGTTAGTTTCAGAATTCAAATTTAAACATTTTCCTACACATGCGTTGTTGAAGTATGCGTTTAAGTTTTTAGTGAAAACTGATAACTTTGCTGTTACCTTGTTGTTTTCTGTTATTATTATCAGTTCTTGTTAAGTTTTCATTCATCTTTGTTGACATAAAATATCTTGGATTCTAAATCGGAGTATACATAGGTATTAATCTAATTAGTAGGTAGCTAAGTATCTTGACTAACAATATCAGTATTCAGTGCATATCTAAAAATACTAACAACTATCAATATATTAGGGCTACTCATTTGTGATGGTTCGTTAATAATTATAATGCTGGACTGGACAATTCACAAAACCATGGTAAATAATAGCTGTTCGATTTAAACTAAATAGAGATGCTCGTAAGTTGAAGGGAAACCCTGTAGTATTATAGATTTCGGTTCATCTTAAATTGAGATATAAATAAATACAAGCCTGAATTGTAATTGCCGAATAAACCTAGTGACATTTAACCCTGCCTGGTATTACATCTAGAAATCCATCTTATTCCCCGATGGCGAAGGAGAAGGCGAGGCGGGTGACTTGGGCGCACCTAGTTTAGACAGCGTGGCTACTTTGGACGCGAATTTTACGAAACTCAGTCCGCTTGACACCTGGGGCTCGGGCTTTTGGCCGCTTTCCGGCTGGAAGGACGCGTCTAGAGAACCTGAAACATTTATTTATGTAAATCATCATGTTAATCCTTAACACTTTTATAGCCTAAGACGCACAGTCCATCTGCAGGCGGCGGCGCACCCCCCTGCGCGGGTCGCCCCGCCGCCGCCCAAGGCTGGGCAGAACTCTAGGTAAAGTCGCAGGTCGACACTATATTATATATTTTTTTCTTCCACTTCCAGCAATGAAACCCTACCTAATAACTATAACTCACGGATATTTATCGTGTTATTCACTCACTAGTGTGTTGCTGAAATGTCTGAAAAATCACAGGCAAAACGCCCTAACAATTGTTTTTATTGAGTTTATATGGCGAAGAAAACAAGGTTAAAGTAGTTGTTTCAATTTGAATGGTGCCAGTTAGGCACCATTCATTGGGCAAATCAATGGTGCAAACGGTACGTAGGTACCTAAACGCGGGAAATAGACACCTAAACCCGTGAATTATAGTTGTATCATAGAATAAAACGACGTATGTATGTTCTTGTCTACTCATATGGTTGTATTCTAATTCTAACCGATACATGGACAATAAGATATTTATTTTTAATTTTTTTGAAAAGAAAAACCTCTGATGCACCGACTATCTTACAAAGAACAGGCCCCTCTAGGAATGTGCGGACATTTTAATTGACGCTTTTGAAAGAACTTATCTTACAAAAAACGTCAAAGTTAATCGAGTTTTAGCTACTAATTGCCTGAAAATATTTCGAAGAACACCTCCCACGAATATTTTGTCATCGGGACCGCGTAGGTAGGTACTAGGTATATTAAAACATATTGCCGATATCGAATTTTGCCACTGGCCTCATTGACTTACTTTGTTGCGGGGACATGATGGAGCTAGGCTGCGATTCGGGCTGGTTATCCATTGGAGTCGACTTTTCGTGCAGTAGATCCAGTGCTGGTGAATTATAAACTGATTTAGTGTAACAGAGTGATATGAAATGCATTATCTTATCAGTTTTGTACAAATAGAGTGGTGTCAGGAAATTGTACATTGTTGATTTTAGATTCTAAAGCATTGGAAGTAATAAAATAGTTAAGTGGTGGGTAAATGTTTTTAATTAATGTGCTTTTGGTAGACATTGTAATACCCACTTCCGAGATATTGAAAATATAGTTTCGCTGACTGTACAAACAAGAGACAAACTTATCAATAAGAGTGCGCGCCCACGGGGACTGTAGCGATGCTGTAGGATTTGCGCGATACAGGGTTCTGAACCTAGAGCGGGGACCACCAGTAAACTGTATAAGCATTTTTGTATATTGGTAAATAAATGAATTTTGTATTTTTGTATGCTGTCGCACGTTTACTGTATGACATAGGCGCGATCGTCTCAGACGACATCGGGGGAACGAAGAGTGGAAAGGGACGCTCGCGCGTTCACAGGCATCTCTGTATCGATGATGCCAACGCGCGCGTTAGCATCACTACAAAAAATCGCTGTGGGCGAGCTCTCTTAGGTCTGGTGTCGTTCAAAAGAAACAAATGACTATCTTAACACGCACTAAGCCATCTAGCTACCTTCTAAGTTCAATACTTGATAGCCATATAATCTTTAAAAAATTAAGTGAGTGGTAGAGGTAAGTTGGTAAATAAAGTTGAGATACAATGGTAGGTAGGTAGGTACCTACCATCTTTGAGCGACATATCGTCCATCTTCGCATCCTGTATCGTCTCGAGCTGCTGTCGGAACTTGCTGGTGATCTTCCGCCGCTGGTAGTCCGCCTCTATCTGCTGCTTCGTACGCGGAATGCGGAAACGGAAGCAGCAGCAGACCATCACAACTGGAATAGAGACTACGTATAGCTGAGAAGAAGAAGCCTAGAGGCCCTAGCATAGGGTAAAAGAAATAAACGGCCAAATTAAATTTATAAGCCTTGGTGTTCGGGTGATCTGAATCGGTGTAGGTATGCCTACGCGGCGTACGAATATCGACCCCTCCAACTCAACCCGTGGATGTCGTAAGAGCCAACTAAGGGAACCTACCAGAGGAAGGGCAGCAGCTTCCTTCTGAGTATTTTTAAACACCAACACTGCGATCACCAATCCGCCTGCCAAGCGTGGTGATTATAGCAAATCCCCCCTACATGGGAGACCTCGAGATGGACCGACGACATCGTAGCGGTCGCAGGGAGTCGATGGATGGAGGCGGCTCAGGACCGCTATTTGTGGCGTCGTACGGGGGAGGTCTAAGTCCAGCAGTGGACGTGGATGGGCTGATATGATGATGGTGATGATGCCTACATTGCCTGCCTACCCAGGAGTAACCTAAAACAGTATCTGCTCCAGCTACAACAAAACGTTTTTAGTTGTTACCTGCATAACGGTTCGGAACTCGGATAGAACTGTTTTATGTAAGAACGCCAAGAACGGCTCTTTACCAAAAAAGTTGTATTTCGATGTGTGGAAGCATTTTCAAAGATTACCGAAGAATTTCGTTACAAAACTTTTGAATTCATATTAAAAAAGTGGCATACTGATAAATCATTTTATACCTATGTACTGTATTTGAATTTCTTTACTATCGAGATTGACATTATATAAATTCACTAACATTATAAGATTAATTCATTTTATTATACTTTCTTTTCTTTAATATATTTTATATTTCGCTCAGTTTAAACTTATTTAATACCTAATAATAGTTTTTGTGTCTATTTGGCATGCCCCAGGTGAATAATCTGGAACTAATTTAAGCTATATAGTTCTATAATTTAAGCTGTAGTTCTCTATGGCTTAAATTAGTTCCAGTAGCGTGAGTCTGGCCGGAATTTGGTAACGAGACGTGATCTAGACGTCTCCTTTTTCCATACAATTTGATACAGCGCCTTTATCGTGCGTACGTGGAACTACGCTTTCGATCGCTTTACGTTACTAACGTGAGGAGACGTCCAAATTTCTAGGAAAATGTCAGAATTGCGAGTCTGATTGATGCTGACGTTACTAACATGCAGAGCTAAAGCTAAAAGAAGAAGAAGAAGACGTTACTAACGTAAAGATTTACTTATTTATACTTAAATAGTTTAAAACCGTTTAGAAGTATAAATAATATCTCAAAATGCTTATCATATTTTTAGTACATAGCAAGAATTGACGTGAAAATATATTTTCTCTATGGTCAATCACAAAATAATATTTTGTAAAATTTTGCACTTTTCATACCTAGTAAAAATGGGAAAATAAATTGCTACGCTTGATTTCAAATGAAGATTTAGTATAGTTTATTATCTATATTATGTTTGCATTATTTTAACGCTGCTAGTAAGAATTACCTTATTTTAGAGTTTGTTGAATTAGCTTTAAAATAATTCGTAGATGTTACAATCTTACATGGTGGATCCTCCACACATGATCCATGCCTACTTTAATTACAATAGACTGTTTTATTACTTAGATTTTTATTTTTGTCGTTTTATCAGTAGCTAAAACACAGTTTTTAAGAATTCTTAGGTTACTACACTGGTACCTAAACAAATACCTACACTACCTACCTGTGACCCATGTTTAGTAATAAATCGATTTGTGGTATATACCTTACTTTTGTCGGAGTGTTATAAAGTGATAAATAATACGTAAGCACGTAAAATAAGGCGTAAATAATATTTTTGAAGAATCGCGACTCTAACGCCATCTATTAGTAATGCAACTACAACTACCCCCTAGGTTCATAGACCGCGAAGTTCTTTATTTTACCCAAAAATGCCCCTAAAATCGCTTATTTATTTTATTATTATAACATGTAGGAAAACCGATATAATAAAAAAACGAAGAATTTATAGGCAACTCATTTTGTTATACAATAAAATAAGCAAATAAATGTCTTATTCCAGCCTTAGAGTCGTCAGGTGGTGAACATCAGTGGTTCGTAAATGAGGTGCGTTTCAGATATGAACCTTTTCCTTACGTCTCAGCTCGATAGCTACTCGACACGTCCACGATAACTACCGGACTACCAACAGTCGAGACGTGATCGTGCCTTGCCAGACTTGCCCCTCAGATCCATTTTTCATGCAATAAATGACTATATTACGTTATTATGATACACCTACCTAATAACCAGCTTTATGAGATTCTAACTTCATTCTGTTCAATATTTCGCGATATTAGAATATATGTATGTAGGTCCTGACACTAGGTAATCCTAATAAACAGATAGCGCGGGCGGCTGCATGATTTGATCTGACTATACTCTGGCCAAACTGAAGATAAAATGTTTGTAAATATTGCCCAATACTTTACCTAAAAATCACTTTCTTGTTGATTTTTTTGGACCGTATTTGCACTAAGTGGGTTACGTAGAACTTGTCAATCTGAGCTCTTTCATACATAATGCTGACAACGTAATGGTTGGATTGCAGACAATTATTTTTTAAATTAAACTCTACGTCAAGAAGTGGATATTGTAATTTTGTCTTGTGAGTAGAACTTGACAAAGAAAATAACAAATATTTGATAATATAAAGAAATTAAACTAGTATTTACAATTGAAACAATTGAGCTAACTGCAGACTGTTACAAACAATCTACAGATAGCTCAACTGGTCCATATCAATACCAGTCGGAAGGGTCTCCAAGATGCTGGCTGCATTGCCCCGCTGTATGGCAATGCTAATGCGCTGCGCCAGATACTCACCAGCTCTCGGGTCACGCGTCGCTTCGACCAGGCGCTCAGATAATTTTTTGAAAACCCGGCGAGCCTCGTTACCCCACGGACCTAGGGTCCCGACTCCAAGGGGAGCAAATGCGTAGGCTCTATCGAGACCTGCATATTTGCGCCTCTTGAGATCCTCAGCCAAATCTGCCGCCGAACCAGCCCTCACGGATGTCCTTGAAAGATGGGAAGGCGCAAGTGTGTCGACACATGTAGCGTCCCACACAATAGGCCTCCCCAGCTCCCAAGGGACTAAAGTCATGCCGTCGGGCCTCTTACCATCGTCACGCAACAGGCCATTCGGTTCGAGAATAGCTGGTACGTTAGCGGTGACAAAGGCCCGTCGGATAATGTCGTTAAGGCTGGCATGGCGAGATATCCGACCGGCAGCCCTAGTACACGATAATCCGTGATGACCAAGCTGTTCGACAACAGTACCGCACTGGCATTGATGAGGAGTGATTACCAACTTTGTATTTTGAGAATGGCTAGAGTATAATGCTTTATTCCCAAGATTTAGGCATTAAAAAAATAGGTAGGTAAGTGCTTACTCAAAGTTGTCATACCAGCCATACAAATGAACATAATCTGCCACAGGCGGATATCGGCAACAATCGGTTTTTCCAACCACTCCGGCTCTTCGTAGTTTTTTAACACATCCATAAGAGGATCCATGGTTTTAATCAATTAAGGAGTAATTACACGGTAACAAAGACAAGCTAATACACGACCTGGCTGAATTCAGGCAAAGTGAAAACTAATTTTCCTATTTCAAGGAGTGGTTTCGCCGCACCCACTAAGGTAGGTATGCGCTACACCCCGTGGGTAGGCGGCACTCCTACGAATTAATTCTTACATGGTGATTGGTGGCTTATTAGAACTGGCTAGGAATAAGATAAATTGTGTTATTTGCTACATTTTACAATTTAATTACTCTAAGGATGAAATACTTAGATGATTCGATTGAGATACCAACCACGATTCTAGCCGTGTATGACGATACGAGGAGAATTTGAATTTGCCGCCAAATAATCAGTTAATGTTACTATAATTAAAAAATAGTATAGTCAAAAGCTTTTCTAAAAAAGTTTTCGTTAAAAATTCGACAACTTCATGGTTCATACAATTCATGACCTAACCGACCATACAACTAAAACTGTATTTCAAATCTATCAGATTTCATCGTATTTTAACATAAATCAAAGTTTAACTGTCAAAACTTAAGAAAACTTAGTGAAAAGTGACAACATGTGACAGAAGTGAATATTCATTTTTTTGCTCTTCCAACACTGTTTTCATTCGTCTCTTTCTTTTCATTCATTTTCTGTTTCACTTTCCCGCAGAAAATAGGGTGTCGAATCTGTCGACTAACCTCCGTATTTATTACTATTCAAAGATCGAAGATGAATCTTTTATGATAATTGTGGTATAATTCTCGTAAAGGCTGTTCTAAGTGATGTTGTGTAAGATTGTTTGTGTTCTTGCGGTCACTCTGTAGCGTTTATAAAAATTAAACATGGCTTCGAATCGAGGAATTCAGATCGGATCCGCGTGGTTTCAACGGAAACTGAACTTGAGGCCGCAACACCGGGGCGTACATCTCGTCACCGAGGAGATCCTCAAGCAGGTGCCGGAGCTCTCGCAGTTCGCGGTCGGCCTCTGCCACATCCAGAGTGAGTATTCCCTGGACTTGCCGCCGCCGATGTTGCACTTTCGTTTGTCATATGTGCCCTACTTAATCTGGCGCGGTTATCAGTTAACTAGGCCGTGCAGTGATAAGCGTGGATGTGTAGTGCTTGTGCCTTAGAGGTTACGCGATGTGAGTGGACCAGCTGATCAGTGAATGTTGTTTTCAGTTCTGCACACGTCTGCGAGCCTAGCACTCAACGAAAGTTGGGACCCTGATGTCAGAGACGATATGGAGATGATGCTCAATAAAATCGTACCTGAAGGCCTTCCTTACCGCCACTCGTGCGAAGGCCCAGATGACATGGTGAGTACAGTGTGTAAATCATAAGTTTTTACATTTCAAAATCGTTAATATTGACTTTGAATATGGAAACATCTATTCCTACAGCAGTCATTTGTTTTGTTTACTTTCCTTTTGGCTAGTGCTTTTATTATGCATTAGTCAAATCTATTATGTTGGTGTTCTATGCTATTACTGCTGCAGTGTTATACATTCTTGTAGATTTTGTGCATAAAACAGGAGAATTTATTGTAAATGTCTTGAGGAATCAACTATGTCAATACTCATTTACACATACTGGTTACTTACGAATCCTATTAACATATGCATGACAATTACATAGGATTTGCATTTATTTGCAGGGGGAAACAACACATTGTCTTAGCATTAAAATGGCAGCATACTGCAATTAATTATGAATGTTGCATTCTGATGCCTATCTGTTGTGGAATTTGGCATAGCGCTTTGAGAAATTAAATAATCCTGCTGGACTTGAATATTCACTCTTTCAAAGTCAAAATCTTTTGGGGGGATATTTCCAAAAATATATACATTTCTTAGGAATTACCCAGAGAGCTAAGGCACTCTAATAAGATAAGCCATAATGCTTAAATTCTATCAATGAGCTGTTGAAACAGCCGATTATTAAGTAATATTGTGTAGGTTTCTTGCATTGAGTTACCAATGCATGTACTCATTGAATGATAGTGATAGAGATATCAAAAGGTGAATTATGTTTACTTTCTGATAAGCCAGAAAGTGTGTAATGAAAAGTAGGTACATGGTATGTCGCCGATTTTTGTCATCTGAAAGCCTATACAGCAGTATGCTTTATGAATGATAGATTTATACAATATAAGATAATATAAACCTGTAACGATCAGCACTCAAAATATCCGCTGCTGAAGGTGCCTCCCCTAAACAAAGAGGTCTTTGCCTTAATCACGATGCTTGGCAAGCTGATTCGTGATTGCAGTAAAGAGACCTATTAAATACACATAAACAAGCTGCTGCTCTACCTCTGGTTCCATAATTACACAACAGACTTATTATATTCTCAGAATAGCTTGGCACATTGTCTTTAGGCTGTCATAGAAATAAACAAAACAATAAATAAATACCTTATCCTATTTTACACATAATCTAGCCACAATGGAAGCACAGATAATTCTAAGGGGAATTCCGATTAGCACTGTCATCTCGCAGTATCTTACATCCCTCCTTAGCTCACAAACATCCACTGCTGAATGTGCCTAACTCCCGCAAGCAAGGGAGGTGCTGCCATAATCACCATGCTTGGCTGGCAGATAGGTGATTGCAGTTGAGGTGCTAACTACATAGAAGGATGCTTCTGCCCTTCCTCTGATATATTATCTGATTAGGCAACTCATAGATACATCATCCACAGGCTGTGTTGGAGGAGGTAGGTTTTTACGATGCAACAGGCTTCACTAGGCAAACTATCCATAATAATGACCAAATGAAATTGCAAATACCATGATGGATAATAACGAATTCAGACAGACATTGATGATAATAAATAACAATTTTTTTCTATCTACAGCCAGCACATGTGAAAGCCTGCTTTTTGGGCTCCTCACTGACAATACCAATCACGGATGGCAAACTCAACCTAGGAACATGGCAAGGTGTCTGGTTATGTGAACATCGAAACCATGCAGGCAGCCGAAAGGTAAATAGAAGCTGAACCTGACTAAATAATAATGATTAAAAGAAAGTTTAGGAGAAAAGGGAGGCCATTGCCGGGCAGTGGGGCAAAAATGGCTAAAAACTAAATTTTAAGGATCTTTGAAGATTATTTAAGAAACCTAGAGTATTTTCTTTAAACAATCAAACAATGCGAGGAGTAGACCAGTTATTCCAACTAATGTTTGCTTGCTGATTACTTTTTCTGTCATTCCCAGCCTAGCCTCAGCAGTATGACATGCAAGCTACAAACATCTTTTACAATAATAACAAAAAAAAATAATGTGGTTAACTGATCTCTCATGTTACTGTCCTTGAAAAGAAGCAAAGACTACTCAAATTCACGGTCTTATCAACCTTTCTTTATACAGACTACTGTACTACGAGAACTCGCTGACCATTGCACTTGTCAATGAGTCATTCATCATCATTTAATTTTGGTACTTAATTAAACTTATTCTATTGAAAAGCAACGGAATCGCTTCAAAGTCGCTTTAAGCTATAAGGCCGGGACCTTTTTTTTTACCTTTCTGCGATTTCTTCTAGGCAACCAAGGTGTAAGGAATGATGCCTGCAAATAAATAAATAATCAGCGAGATAAACTAAATGTTTTGTTTGTTTCAGATTGTAGTAACACTTTCAGGCTGCCCCCGCGACTCCCCCCTGTCGCCCGTCTCTGCGGCGTCGTGCTCCAGTTAGGACAGGGGGGGGGGCGCGACCCCCCACACGCACTCTCACTCGCGCCCCTCCTCTAAGAGTACGCGGAGGTAAACCCCCGCCTTTTGTATCCACGAAGGCGTATTACATTGTCCTAGAAAGTATGCATGTAGTGTGGATCAAGGCTTTCGTCGTTCAATAATGTTGAGGATTTTGTCTGTTACAACCTCAACCAACCAAAGTAACATAATTAAACCGTGAAGACAATTTAGTTAGGCGGTCTATAAACATTTAATTGTGCTTTCCAACAACTAAAATTCCGCAGGTCCTCAATAAAATTCTTGACTAATGGCTCTGCGTCTGATTGACACAATTCTGCCAATGTCCATAATGCTAAGTGTCGCAGGTCCTCAGTATTGTTGATAGTCGAAAGCAAACCCAATTTTATACAACACCAATTAAATTTAGAATAGCTCCGTAAGTTTATTTTTGGGCTGGTTATAATCTTCGCCCGCAGCCTTACACTAAATCCGTGCCTGGATGCTTAGGTAGTGTTTGTGTGAATTATAAATAAAGGCTTTCACACACCGACTGTGAATATGGGACCAATTGCAAAACCGTAAAGAAATCCAACTTAAGCAGAAACTATTCCTAGAATGATTCTCAAGAGTGGTTCTGTTAGAACATTATTGCGAGTCGTCTAATAATGGCAGCTAAAACTAGTTCAATAGAACCGAATTTGAACGCGACCGTCCCGCTCTAGCGCGTTCGATGTGTGAGAGCCCTTACCTCAGTGGAGATCTATTTAGAAAGGTACCTGAGTCCTGAAGTTATTCAGTACGTTTAGCGTATGCATTATGGAGACCTCTCTATGACAATGTGGTGCCAGCCTGGCATAGATGTTAGTTCTACTCTTATCTTCGAGCGACAATATGTACATAAGATTAATATTTTGTAACGTGTCGCGCGGCACTTCCTTATTTATACGTTAAGCGAGGATCCGGCTCAAGGACAACAGAAATTGCAAATGAAACGGCAGGTCGTTATAGGTAGGTAATCGGCGCTAATGGCCGCATCAACAAACAATCCCATTTGTTTCAAGTACTCAATTCGAGCGACGTCGAGTGATGTCACCTTACTACCGATTGCCTCGTTTTCTACAAGATTCAAAATAACTGCCGTTCGTTTACGCATAAGACTTGATCCTTCTGTAATATAGCTTTTATAGGAATTGAAATACATTTGTCGAGGTCGCCTCGAGCGGGGGTGCCGCGCGTTCCAGTCCTATTGATACGTTCGGTAACAACCGAGCCCGTTCAATGTACATACATACAAATGTATATGTACGACGGTTTTAAAGTATACTTAAAATATACCTAACGTTGTTTTTGTTATCGCGACTCGATTGTACATAGATCACGCACGCGTGACGATATTCCGCTTTGGGCGAGCTACGGGCCCAGTTTAACATTGTATTCCTAAGATAGGGGCGGTTATGGGATTAATGTAACAGATGGAATGGAGCAAATATTTTCACTACTGCACTTGTTCGATATTTTCAAAGTTCACCGGGATTCACGTATATTTTCTACATGAATGGCACATTAGATGTTTTTATGATTCAGACACTCATTTACTACACAAATTTTGTATGTAATCGCACCGGTTATCTGACTGTTGGTGTAAGTTTTAAGAGCTGAAAGTAGGTTTATATAGTTAAGAACTTTGTACATCTACGATAGCTCCCTTAATCTCCGTGTTAGGGTTAGAGAGAGGGCGGTTAGGAAGAGAAATATGTCCATAGCTTTAAATGTGTCGCGCCCGTTGTATCAACGGGTCCTTCGGGATACAAGGAGCTAAAATATACCACTAGTATGTATTTGTATATCATTACTGTAAGATCATTTAAGTGCCTCGGATTTATGGGGTGGTCACGAGTTACTTTGCGGAAGCTTCAGGCAAGATCACGCTCGATTCAAGTGCTTCTTAAAGTATCCGCTACTAACTATTTTCTATTTAAATATCTACTGTCGAGAGATAAACGGAATGCAATAATAAACAGAACGTAATAGGTTAATTTGACGCAATAATGTAACCGCGTACGTTAAGATTGTCTTCCTGTGTTAGCTTCATCACATAAGAACGATAAGTTTAGAGATTGGGAGTTTGACCTAAGCTTTGTTCGGTAGGGTACAGACATCACCTTATCCGCCCAAGACGTAAACTTGGGTAATGTATCGAGATAGGGGCTCGCTCACAAATAAACAAATTATATTCAAGTAAGTATAATTCAATAATAGTAGTTATATCGAACGGTATAATAATTAACGAGTGTTTTATATGAGTCATCTAAATTAAACAGGGTTAAAAACCCTGTATTCTACAGGAATTTACTATATGTATCCCATAATAGCATTCCATTCCATTAGTGGTATGCAGCGGCCGCGCGCCTTCTACGGTCTTACGTTGCGTTCGGCTTTCTGTCCCGTCGAGATCGCTTGTGGCACAATTTTACACTCGAGACTTACCTAGTTAGGAGTTTATAAATATTTAAATGGTAGGGTACCGTTGGCGTTAGGGTAAATAGTGGTGTAGACAGGAGCCGCCGAGGGCATCGGCGTCACGCACAAGCGCGCTCGCGTCCGCGCCTCCTTTTTACTGACATTTCAGCCGACTCAACTCGCCCCCTCGAGTTAGCCTTTTACTGCGATGCTTCATCTACATATTTTCGAGTACCTACCAACCTACCGCAGGTGTAAATTCTCGCTTCGGATCGTCAAGTTGCGTCGGTTGAAATCTACCGCATTGTACAAAGTGTAGTTGTCATACATTACGGTTTGGCTCATAAATAGCGTTACTTCACATAGAGCTTGTTGTGCGTTCTAAAAAACAACATTTTCGCAGCTGAATCATAAAGCATACGACATAACTTACATTCGCCCTACAAATTCCCTCAATAAAAATTCCGAGGCGTTTTTTGCCCCCGCTGTAAACATAATTAAGTATGGCAGTAGGGTATTTACATTCCAGCCGTACTGTTAACATTCGTGTATGCTCTATAATTCAGAGGCCATCATTATAGTGTAAGTCAGCTTTTGGATTAGTTTTTGCTTCTTGCTTTACATTTTACTATACATTTACTTGTTTTCTTAAGTCATTATTTCACGTTTCTTTTGTTAGTAAGTTTAATTGTGTCTGTTAATTTGGATCGAACCATGCGGGTTGTGGGATGGCTAAGTGCTTTTTAACAAAATAAACTAAGAATTTGTAAATATTTTTTGCATAAATGATAATGTGCATGTACAATCTTAATCATGTACATACAATTTGTAATGTAAAAACGTTCAAGTGCTATTTGTGTGAGTGTTAGGTAGGCCACTGCCACGGAGGATCGTTGAATGATCTCCCATGTACCACCTGTGTTATACACAAATACAATCCTAATGTTATATAACAAACTATCCTACTAAGTAGATAAGTACCCAAGAAATAGCGACTGGTTCGCATAGACGTTACATTCCTATGGTTGTTTGTTTTTGGTTTTTGTTCTGTGTTGTTATATTAGTACTTTTAAAGCAAAATGTCCCATTTAGGCTGTTCATCTAACAACGAATGTGTCTAAGGTTTACCTTTAAGCGGAATCTGGTTTACTGTTTGACCTCAACCTCAAAATTATCTTATTATGTCTTTGCGAGATTAATTACATATACTTAATTATTGCATATTGGTTGTTTATTATGTACCTAAGTACCTACTCATCTGATTAATTTGGTCTGTGTAAGACACGTTGAAAGCATTTAAAAGTTGCATTGTATTTAATTAAATAATTGTAAAACGTAACAAGTTTAAATAGTAAAAGCACAGGTTTTTATGAAGTTATTATTGATTATAAATTAGCTGAGATGTATTGTTCGTTTGTTATAATCTTAATTGCACATAGAAAATGAGGTTGTATTTTGAATTATAAATAAAAATAACCAAAAAGGGAGACAAATAATTGTGTGTATGTTATTTAAGAAAATTAATACCATTGTATGATTGTATAGTTCAACTATTAACTTTTTCCTAGAAAATCCTCATCAGTTGTATAAATTGTTGTTTTTGATGTCACAAAAGTGGCAACAGAAATACTCGACACGATAAATAATGTATCATTATAACTTGTACAATATAAATATATAGATCCACAATTATGAAAGAGATTAAATATTTGCAAAAGTTAATATTAAACGAGTTTTATTCACTTAAAGAACCTAATTTTCAGTCATCATAGTTAATTTTAACTTGGAAATAACATATTATTGTTAATTGTCTAATTCTAAATATTTGGCTTAAAGTTACATTCAATTGGTTTTTTCTTCACTGGTTATTAGGTGAGGTCCTGGGCCGTCATCTGGAAAAGAAAACATATTCATTAGAGACAGCATTGCTATATTTTTTTTCTAAAACTTGTTAAACCAAATTTTTATTATGACTACATTTTAGCAAAAGCAAAAACGAGACGTAGCATTGGTGGACGCTTCCTGACCATCCGGTCATTTAATTTTGTTTTCCTATCTAATTTAATTTGTCTCGTACCGTTTTCGATGAAAGTGGCTTGACTTTTTTCGACTTTCCCAATAATCATCGTTATATTTCAACCAATTTACACAAAATCTTTACAAATTATATTTCCTTCCTCATGAATCACTATCGATTGGTGAAAACTGCATAGTAATCCTTTTAGTATTTTTTGAGCTTAGAGCTACTGCCGAACAGACAGACATACGCGGCGGAGGACTTTGTTTTATAATATGTAGTGATACCTGTGGCCTCTGGCGGGGCATCCCCGTTCTTCAAAGTTTGGAGTGAGTCCGAGATGCTAGACGCGATCTGTTTGAACTCCTGAGTGACGAGAGCCAGCTTGCCCAAAGCATAGTTGAAGTCATCGCCGAGGTTCACCATTTTAGTAGAGATACTCGCAACCTGGGAATAATGATAGAGTTGAAAACCTTGTGAGGGGACTGTAGTGGCGATGGGTAGGCCATATAGACGAGCTATATGGCCTGCCCATCGCCACTACAGCCTGCTAATTCTGAGAGCTATGTCGGTAACTTTGGTTCTACGGATTTCCGTATTCTATCGCGTGGAGAAGCTCCGAGCATAGCTCTCTCCATAGCTATGCTAGTTCGTTGCAGGGAGTCGTTGGATGGAGGCGGCTCAGGACCGCTATTCGTGGCATCGTTTGCGGGAGGTCTATGTTCAGAAATGGACGAATACGGGCTGATGATGAGGGGACTAAAACAGCGCAGCGGGCTGACGATGAGGGGACTAAAACAGCAGTGATGGATATCACTGCAGTGCTGCGCTGTTTTTGTTCCGAAACTCAACGCCAAGCATGTGAAGTTTATATTGTTTTATTGTGGATTATTTACAAACAATTCGGCTCAACGAATTTGGCTGGCGTATAGAGCCAGCCAAATTCGATGTGAATTGTTTGTAAATAATAATAATGCTTGGCGTGGAGTTTCGAATATAATTGTAAGCAAAATGAATTGAAGGAAAGATCTTGAACCGACAAGGACACGGATTGATCGACTCTTGGTTGGGCTGTTCAGCAGTTACCTACTTCAACAGCTGAACGGTCCACCGAAAGTGTATCATCATCATAAGGGCTATGTTAATGCTAGGTATACTTGCGTATAAAATCCTACTAATATTATAAATGTTAAAGTTTGTATGGATATTTGTTACTCTTTCACGCAAAAACTACTGAACCGATTAGGCTGATATTTGGTATAGGTATAGTTTGGGACCTGGAATAACATATAGGCTACTTTTTATCCCGATAAAACGCGGGCGAAGGCGCGGGCAGCAGCTAGTAATAAATAAGGTAAGTACTTATTATGTATTGATGGAACCTGAATATTTGAGGCGATTCAATAAATGTGACAAAATAATAAATGGACGTATTATTCCAGTTACAACTTTTATTTTTATAGTATTTTGTCGCTAATGCAAACCATTGTCTGCGTAGAATTGTTAGCGTACTTACATCTTCCTTTACTTTTGCGATATTAGTGGAGCTGGTGTTTGCGTACTCTTCGGATATATTCTGAGGAAACCAATAATAATTCTGATAAATAATTACAATCACAAAATTCTTTATTGTACACCACGAAGAAAACATTAAAAATAGACATTAGATAAAACATTTTCAGCAACCATATTATGGTTGCTGATATTTGTGGAGACCCCGCTCGCAATTTTTTATCTCGGAAAATTTTTGCCTACGGAATCGAACCTGTGACCTTCAGCATCGCAAGTGCACATTCGATCCCTGCGCCAGAGATCAAGTGATATATCAGTCTCGATTTTAGAACTAGTTACGAGCGTGATTGCCGGATGTTCATCACATTATGACTGAAGCAATAGATAAATAATGTTGGAAAATCCAGACAGCATCATCTAGTCCCAAGCTAAGTAGACAGAGCTTGTGTCATCGGTACTAGATGACTGATATATGTATATATAATACAATACCCACATATGTATATGTCAATAGACAGATATTTTTGATTATACATAGAAAAAACCAGGAACAAATATTTCCAGATCGTACAAACATTTGGCCCAAGGCGGGAATCGAACCCGCAACCTCCTGCGTATCAGGCGGACCATCGCCCGCCGCACCACATCGGACGAATTATTAAATAATTACCTAATGCTGGACAATTCATAGAGCATCATCTAGTCCCGAACTAAGCAGAGCTTGTGTTTATGATTTGGTGTTGTCCATATTATTATGTATTGTATTGTTTTTATATTATGGTGTTGTATGGGTACTAGATAACTGATATACTTACTAAATACAATATATTACTAAATATTACCGAATCTATTTTGTCTAGGCTGCAGGAGACAGAGGAATCTCTAACGGAGTCTTATAGGACATGTACAGCGAGCCCTAACTCATTGTATATGTACCCAACTGACCCATCTGAAATAACTTCAGCAATATTGAAACTCAACCAAGAAAGTGCTCCTGGCTTAGATAATCTAACCGTTCCACTATTGAGAAAGTCTCTTTCCGCAATAGCCGCCCCTTTAGCTCACATCTTTAACCTAAGTCTAGAGAGTGGCGTTTTCCCTGCTGCTGGAAGACTGCAGCTATCTCTCCCATTTTCAAATGCGGCTTAAAGAATTCTCCCGATAATTATAGACCGATAGCTCTTCTAAGTATCCTATCTAAGGTCCTGGAAAAAATCGTTAGTAGGCGCCTGGTGCCATTCTTGGAATCGCAGAACCTCATATCCGAAAGGCAATTTGGTTTCAGAAGAGGTAAATCGACCGAAGATGCGGTTGCGCTCTTCACTAACTTAGTGTCTACTCACGTCGATAGCGGCAGGTGCAGTTTAGGTGTTTTTATTGACCTGGCGAAGGCATTCGACACCGTGTCGGTCGGACTACTCCTAAAGAAGCTGGAATCAGCCGGAATACGTGGGGTCGCGCACAACTGGTTCAAGAGCTACTTGTCAAATCGTAGGCAGTGCGTCAAAATATCGAATCAACTAAGCTCAGAGCTCCCAATCTGCCACGGGGTACCCCAGGGTAGTGTTTTAGGACCAACTCTTTTTAACCTATACATAAACGATATCCTACAACTTAAACTAAAAAACGCTGAACTTGTTGCATACGCGGATGACACGGCTATTTTGTTTCATGGTGATAGCTGGGAGAACGTTTACTCAACCGCGGAAGAAGGCATGCTGGCAACAATGACGGCACTCAATAAGAACTTACTCACAATGAATGTGAAAAAAACTAAGTATATAGCTTTTTCAAAAACTGTAGTGTCCAATCCACCTACCTCATTAACCATCAGTGTTCCAAACTTCTCTGTAGGTATTAGCGCTGATGGAAACAGCGCTGTTAATGCTATCGACCGTACCACTAATATAAGATATCTGGGCGTTACTCTCGATGAGAACCTAACATACAAAACCCACATCACAGATATGGCTAGCCGAGTTAGAAAGCTAATTTTTGTCATGAAAAGACTACGAGATTGCACCACTAGAGATATTCTGAAAACTGTATATGTTTCGTTGTGTCAGTCGATTGTACAGTATTGCATTTCAGTGTGGGGCAGTGCAGGTAAAACGTTGTTCATGAAATTAGAGAGAGCTCAAAGGGCTCTAATAAAGGTCACTTTAAAAAAGCCCTTCCGTTCCCCAACAGACGACCTATACAGAGAGTTTAAAGTCCTTCGGGTACGACAGCTCTTCGTCTTAAGTGCAGCTATTAAGACGCACAGAAGCATCAAAGCCCTCCCAAATTACGACGTAATTATTGCAAAACGCGTGTACAAAATCCCTCTGCCACAGATGCACTCTCTCATGGCCAGACGTTGCTCAGCTTTCTCCCTACTTTACACTTATAATAAACTATGCGACCTAAGAGATCAATCCTTATTCTCGTGTAAATCATTAATTAAAAACAAGCTTTTAGAAATGACCTATTCTGAAACAGAAGACCTCATCTGACTTAATACTTGCAGACCCAACACTCACACTCACTACACATACACACTACTCACACACTCCTTCTTGCCCAGACCTCTTGGAGACTCTGGTGTTTCAGGAGGCCCGATACACACATGCATCACACACACACACACACACACAGACACACATTCTAGGTACAATACACACTCTACCCAATATCACAACCCGAACTCATTAGCACTAGTGTAAATGCAGGATCTTCAATTGAATTACCTAAAATAAAATTATTATTCTAGGAATTTTTGCATGTTAGTTTTAATCGATTTATTTAAATATTTACTCATATTCTTTCGAGTTTTTCAAAAACTTAGATTATAGAATTATTAAGTATCTGTAACATCCTCTTAAAGCCTATCTGTTAAACGCACTCACGGAACTCAAGATACAAGCATTCTTGCTTAGTTTGAGTTCCTCTGCCAATGTACTTTAAATTATTATGCATGTGATTTTGGTCAATAAATATTTTTATTATTATTTATTATTATTTTTATTATTATATTAATGCAGGTGTATATTTTAAATAGAAAACACCCATACCACAGAAAATCTGCAGATGGAAGGAACTAATATGTAAAAGCAGATCGTAGAAACATTTGTCCCGAGGCGGGAATCGAACTCGCTACCTTCGCTTCCTGCCTGCGCCGCCACAGATGTCATCAGAGGTTGATGACATCTGTCTCGATCTTAGCGATCAGAGTCACGAGTTTGATGGCCGGTTATCCATCAGATTATGGACTGAAGCAATAAATGACTTACATTGAGTTTATCCAGAGAACCTTTGTTGGCGCTGAGTTGCACGTGCATAATACCAATCTGCCTCCACACCTGAGACAACTCCGTCTCGATCTTAGAGCTCAGGTTGACCAGCGTGATGGCTTGGTTGTCCATCACGGTTGACTCGATCTTATCTAATCTGAAAATGAAGCAATAAATAAGCGGTAATAGATGGGATTCATATACATAGACATATATATAGATAGTTATTTGGTTCACAAATATAGACAGCACAAAATCAAAATCAAACATAGACATTAAAGTAAGGTAGGTATCAGTAAAATATAACAATAACCTATTCTTAGGTAGGTTATAACACACAAACAATAGAAATTAATATATACACACAAATAATAAAAATGACCCTTATTTTGAAATATAACTTTAATATATTATAGTATACTAATGCAAGAAGAAATATTAATAAAATTATACTATAACATACATAAAGTTGAAAATATATTATTTATGTACGTAATAAATAAATACTAAGAACAAGATAAACTTTTTCGTCCTAATCATTAAAATCAGCATCATCGAAGATATCCATTGCCTTGCAATTTACGAACTTACTGAGAGAAAGCCATATGGCGAGGGTAAACACGTGTTAAACAGGGGGTTGGTTGTTGTTTAAATTTAAACAGTGTCTAAGCTATGTCTAATTCTAAACAACGGCTAATTATGGTTTTGTGGTATCACTTTTGCTAAACACGTGTCTAAGGCGTGTCTATGTTTTTTATGGTAAGGCTATAAGAATATAATATCATAAAATTTACGATTTCGGCAGGACTTGAATGAGTGCGAGGGTTTACTTACACACTATAATAACAAAAACCTTAAGATAAACTTTGTTAACTCGTTTCTATAACTAAATCACTACTAACCTGTCATTGAATGTCCCATTGAGCACTTTCCCCTGCCTCAGCACAAGGTCCGTGATCTGCATGAGGATCTGCTGGACGCCGTAGTCGATACGTTTCTTGGTCGCCATCACGTTATCTGCTGTTTGCAGCATCACTTGCTCGCTCTTTGATAGCGATTGGAGCTGAGGGAAGAATGGAATATCACTAACCGACTTAAAAAAATAAATGCAGTTGAACATGTTCAACTGTATTTATTTTTTGTAGGTTTATCGATTTCTCCGTCAATGAGATGTTTTCCAATAGAGAAAAACCTCTATTTCTCTTAGAACTCAATAGATGGCGCGGATTTTTCGCAGAATACATAAAGGTTGTCATTGCAGTTTCTGTTTTTATTTAAATACTTATACATATGTCAAAATTATTTTGTTTTTAAGTCATTAATTACGCCACCGTCAGATTTAATGCTTACGAATCCTATCCATCCAAAGGTTGCCTGGAAGAGATCGCTGTTAGCGATAAGGCTGCCGATTGTATCGTAGTTAGTATTAAGTTCTTGTGTAAGTATTACATGTATTGATGGTGCAATGAAGAAATATTCTATTCTATTGGGATGTCAAATTATTCGTCCAACTATGCACGGTCTATGCATAGGCGCATAGCGACCACTTTTCAGTTTTTCAGTCTGGTTTAAACCTTCTTTGTCCAAAAGCAATCTGGTCAGGTAGTCATTTTATTGGTAAAATCATATTTACAATATTTTTTTTTTGGTCCTATGTAATTTGTGGACAACGGGGCTGATTATACTTAGAGTAAGGTTACTTTATTTATTTTCGTTTACAGTAAGACCTGCGTATAATTGTTTGCTGTCGTGAATAAATAAAATAAATAATTTGTTTTATAAATAACGGTCCATAAGCGGAAATGTAACTTCAAATATTTACTTTGACAAGGTTCCGTGTTACTCTGATCGCGCGCGGGTTAGGTATACCTGCTTAGATGCTTGTATGGCTATCTTACCTCAGTCCTCATAGACTCGTAGCTCCGCGAGATATCGCTGTAAGCTCGCTCCGTGAGGGTATTCCCCTGAGTAAGGCTCGCTTGGATGTCATTGTTCGTGGTCTCGAGACGGGCGCCCATTTCTCGTAATTTCAGCGAGATTTTCTGTACAGCTGGAAGGGAAATTTGTTCTTTAGGTATTGAGTTTATGATAGAAGTTATTTAGCACATTCTCTTAGCGAGGAATCAGACAGGGGTCAACAACCAAAAATAACTAGGTACCTCCTTAGATACATTTTGTAAGGACCAAATACTTCCAAATTTCGTCATTCATTGTGCTTTGAATTCTGTTTACATAAGGAACTGTAGACTGCGCACTGTAAGCTAAGCTTTAGCTCAGTGCTTTCTTGAAGAAAGCATTTTGTGAAACGCAACATTCCAAGCGATATAAGGACAACTTTGGTCTGTAAAATCACTACATAGTATAAAATAAAGTCGCTTCCCACTGTCTGTCTGTCTGTCACTATTATATACTTAGATATTTAAAACTACGCAACGGATTTTGATGCGGTTTTTTTTAATAGATAGAGTGATTCAAGAGACAGTATCAGCATTACACCCGTGCGAAGCCCGGGCGGGTCGCTAGGGTAGTCGCTAGTAGTCAGAATACTTATAGTCTTACATTCATTCTCAATCTCCTTGACATGCTCAGTAGCATTGACGATAGCATCCAGAGTCCTGTTGGTGGCCAGTTCGAGGTCACTGACCCTCGGCAGATCCTTCCACAAGCCTTCTGCGTCCGAGAGCAGGCGCTGCACTTTCGTGATCTCCTTGCCTTGGCGCTCCATTTCTGGGAACAAATGAAAGTAATATTTTAAATTTTCTACCGAAGAGGAATAGAGAAAGGACCCTTGTATTTAAGTATCTCTTAGTTTGACCACGTAATAAATGATTTCTTATATCATGTAGCATATCGTTGGAAAGGGTAATAAAATAACAGAAGAACTTTTTAAAAGAAAACTAAATTCAATAGTTTTTTTTATTGAATTATCACATATTTTTTTCTTTGAATGCTTAGAACTATTTATTTTTAAGTGAATTGTCTGATGTTATAATTTATTTAGAATAAATGTGCATTGGAAAATACAGCCCAAGTTAATTTGTGGCATTAAAAAAGATATACGAGTATTATGATAAAGGCAAGATTTCGGAAGATAAAAATAAAATAAAAACATATTTCAGCCGTTACACTTAAGTCATTGATTTTACCGGAGAAATGAAACTCAGGACCCACCCAATACCAAATATCCTGTATGTAACTGGTACTAAACCTACCCTCAGTCATCTTGCTGTGCCAGGCCTCATCAGCCAAAGCCACTTCGCTGAGCTGCACTATATCAGTCGGCGTGCCTCGAGTCCCGTTGTACTCATTTAACTTCAACTCGTATTTGGTGAGAAGTTTCTCTGCATCGGTGAGGTGTTTTACGAAGGGCGCGTCGGGTGTGCCTTCGTCAGTTGAGAGAATGGCTTGGCACATGGTCTTTAGGCCGTCCTAAAAAAGAAATAAAACAATAAATAATGACACAGCATGAACTAGCTGCAAAAGGAGCAGCGCTAATTCTAAGGGAACTGCGATCAGCACTGCCAGCATGTAGGAGTGTATTGTGAGTTTCGAAGATATGCATAAAGTATGACGAGTTGTGTTATGGCAACCACAACATGATTCATCATCATCACCATCATCATCAGTCCGTATACGTCCACTGCTGAATAGAGGCCTCCCTCAAACAACGCCACGAATAGCGGTCCTGAGTCGCCTCCATCCAACGACTCCCTGCGACGCCACAATTTCGTCGGTCCTTCGAGCGAGTCCATCGGGAGGTCTTCCCATACTCCGTTTTCAGATGAATGATCAATACATAAACGGAGAGTTTCATCCCTCGATAATGATTTTTTTCAAAAACTCACCTTCTGCAAGAACTATTATTTTTAATCGTCTAACTAAATTGTGAACAACATCGACAGTTTTGTAGTCTTTAAAAAATTGTGTCATTTGTTCTGGGTCAAATCAATACATTTTAGAGACAGCTTAGAAACTTGAAATTCGGTCCCCGATCCCAGCTTCGTTTGATCATTTGAACAAAGTTAACATACCCTATTCAAATTATCCTTCAGTTTCTCTATCTCTTTCATCACGCCGTCAATCTTCGCATCCGTAGTGTCTAATCTCCTCTCAACAGAGTCCTCATCGGTCGTCAGGTTATTGTCTATCTCTGTCGGTTTAGGCTTCAGGTCTTGAACAGTAGCTGTTAACGATTGTAGGGACTTTTGGATGTTCTCCAATGCTTCGTTGGTTTTCTTCTGTGTGCTTTTTTCCTCGGCAGATTTCTGGTTGAAATAAAATTGCTGATGTGGTTATTATTCAGTAAAACTCTATGTTCGCTGTGAATGATAAATCGAGGTTTAATTTTGATTTAGATATGAGATGTTAAATTGGAAGAATGCGAGCGTGAGAAATCTGGTGGAGGTTGTTAACTTGTTGACTATGGACTTGCAGTCATTCACAAGAAAAAATCTCGGGAACCAATACCAATAGCAAATATCAACCAGTTTATAGTATAAAATTTGACTTGTCTAAGTCCTTATTTTGTAACCCTAAAGAAATAAAGTTATTGATTCTGATTCAATATTTTTACACATTGAACACCCTAAACGAGATTGTGTTTCGGCAAGAATAGTAAAAAATCATTACAATGTGTTACATAATTATTGAAGTTGTTTAATTTCACACATTCAATGAGACTCTCATCCGCTTGCTTAACACTTGCAGTGACCATGCTGCACATTTCGATAGTCGAATAGAGCTGCGGCGCGCCAGCTTTCGCGTCGCTACGAAGGACCTGGGCAGTGAATGGGTTAGGTATATAATCAGCTAAAGAAATGCTCAAAAATAACTACCTGCATGAGCACAGTCTCCACATTAGACAGCCGGTCGTCCATCCTGGATATCATCCCTTTCATCGGTTCCAGCGCCCGATGCTTCTTGTCAAGCGTGTTAAGCATCTTCTTGACGTGTTCTCCTAGCGCTTTCTCTCTGAACTCGTGACGTTCTAGTTTGTCTTCGGAGAGGCGGAGAAGGTGGACCACGGAGATTAGAGCGTCGCGGATGTCTTCGTTCCTGGTGAAATATTTACATTTTAGACTGCTTGTAAGGATTGAAGTGAAGAGAGAATGACACTTTATTATTTACTGCTTTTGTATTACCTATTTATTTTTAAAATAAACTTGAAGTAAGTAATTGTTATATATAAGCTTAGGGAAATAAAAGTTATTAATTCCGATTCTTGTCAATTTAGTTTCTAGAAGTAAAGGAGGAGGGAAGGAAATCACTGCCTGGCATTTGGATCCAGTTGGTTGATGAGATATTAATTTTGTTTGAAACCGTATTCAGACTGCACATCCAGAGCTAAAAAGTTCTAGTTCTGTGAAAAGAAAGACTGGAAAAATTGGTCAATGATGCAAGTCCGATGCTATCATGTTTTAAATTGAATTTAATGAATTTTAATTTTTAGATTTTATTGTTACTTTTATGCGATATTTGTAACAATTTTTTTATTGTATTAATTAATTTTAATTAGTTAGTGCAGTGGTTGTATGACCGTTCTAATTAAATAATCATCATCATCAGCCCGTACACGTCCACTGCTGAACATAGGCCTCCCCCAAACGACGCCACGAATAGCGGTCCTGAGCCGCCTCCATCCAACGACTCCCTGCGACCGCTACAATGTCGTCGGTCCATCGAGTCGGGAGGTCTTCCCACACTCCGTTTCGCATTGCATCGCGGTCGCCACTCGTTATCGTCTATAGACCTTCGTTTGACCACAATCTCATCTGTGGAAAGGACGATGGAAAGGTGATGGAAAGTGACTACGTGGCCAACGGTGTATCACGAAGGTCTAGAAGACACTTATTCACTCTTGTCTAATTCACTACCAGACTTGTTCTGATGTTGAATCGACCAACATAAGAACTTAAGAGCCTAGTAGATAAACCTAGCAGGTGGGTGGCGTAGCGTTTTAAGAAGGTTACAGTTAGCATCCTACTAACATTATAAATGTCAAAGTTTGTATGGATGTATTTATGGGATATTTGTTACTCTTTCACGCAAAAACTACTGAACCGATTAGGCTAAAATTTGGTATAGGTATAGTTTGGGACCTGGAATAACATATAGACAATTTTTTATCCCGATAAAACGCGGGCAAAGGCTCGGGCAGCAGCTAGTGACTTGATATTTTGCAATCAATTAAAAAAATATATAGTGGGCGACAAAACTTTCTAGCAATCCATATTCGAATCAATTTTGGGTGGATACCGTTATTCGATTGTATGGTATAATCTTAGCACAGTTTCCATCAAAATGTTTTATGTTGGTTATTAAGTATTTAAACAAATAAATAAATATGCCTTTATGAAATCCCGAATAGGATCTAGACTAGAATATATTTTACCTCGTTTTAGTCCATAAGTGCTTAGACTGTTTAATATTTCTGTAGCTTGTTTTGTTTGTATTTAATTAAGGTACCTATAGTGTTTTCCCGGGTAATTTCTGTATAGTACTGTAGTTTCTACATCCACTTGGTTTACTATAACATCCGCTTCTTAATCAACTAACCTACCTAATGTGCCTATACTCCTATAGGTAGGCTACAGTATTGGCTGAAATAACTCAAACGAGAAGTGGCACGCATTTATTATTAGGTACTACACCTTCTGGTGCTAGACTGACTGCTCTTAGAATAATTCAAAAGAGCAGTGCTTTGCTTTTCTATTAATACTTAAATTTATTTTCTAATAAATAATATATTTTCCGGAATAGTGGGAGGACGCAAAATATCGCAATGACTAGAGATCTATGAGCAAAGACCTCCCTTTGCTCAGAACTGAGAAACACATCTATAAATTAAAAGGATGAGGTCAAAATTTTACCTTGTAAATCCTACTATTATTATAAACGTCAAAGTTTGGATGGATGGATGTGTGGATATTTGTTACTCTTTCACGCAAAAACGACTGAACCGATTAGGCTTAAATTTGGTATGGGTATAGTTTGGGACCTGGAATAACATTATAGGCTATTTGTTATCCCGATAAAACACGGGCGAAGGCGCGGGCAGCAGCTCCTATAGCATAATTCTTCAAGAAGGACAACTGGAACTGCTAATAGAACAATGTTACAATGAAAAAGAAACCTCCCGCGGCCATACAAACATACAAACTTTGACATTTATAATATCAGTAGGAAGTAGGATGCAATGTATTCTACAGTCATCATAACACAAGCTCTGGCTCTGCTTATCTTGGGGCTAGATGATGCTGTGTGTATTGTCCAGCATTATGACAACCGCTGCGGCGACCGAAGGTCCGCCTGCGACGCAGTAGGTTGCGGGTTCGATTCCCGCCTTGGGACGAATGTACGATTTGCAAATATTTGTCTTAGGTGTTTTGGGTATTTTCTATGTAGAATAAAAAAAAATATCTACCTAAAATATTGTATCAAGTACACTGAGAAACCAAATAGTTGAATTTCCTAATGTTGATTTATTTTATGTTGAATCAACAAAAAATTACGTTAAGACAACCAAAGCAAAACATTTGACTTTACAAAAAAAAAATTGTTGAAATTAAATAGTTGTTTCAACTTACTAAAACGGGTTAATTTAACATAAATTTGTATGTAAAATTACAAAGAGGTAAATTTAACTGTTAATTTAGTAATATCAACATAATTGTAAAGTAGAATCAACAAAAAAACTTTGTCATAAAAACAAAAATAATTTCACTTTTTGCTAAAAATTTAAAACAACTGATAGGAATGTTTAAATAACAATATTGCAAGAGTTGAATCAGCAAAATAACTTGATTAAATGTACAAAATTGATTCAACTATTTGCAGAACATTTTAAACAACTGTACGAATTAGTTACTATAACAAGTGTAAATAGTTGTTATTACCTAACGTTAAATTGCATAGTAATATCAACATAATTGTAAAGTAGAATCAACAAAACAAACTTAGTCAAAATAACAAAATTTATTTAACTTTTTGCTAAAAAATTCAAACTACTAATAGGAATGTATAAAAAAAATATTGCAATAGTTGGATCAGCAAAAGAACTTAGTTAAATGTACGAAATTGATTCAACTATTTGCAGAAATTTTTTAACAACTGTACGAATTAGTTACTTTAACAAGTGTAAATAGTTGTTATAACCTAACGTTAAATTGCATAGTAATATCAACATAATTGTAAAGTAGAATCAACAAAACAAACTTAGTCAAAATAACAAAATTTATTTAACTTTTTGCTAAAAATTTAAAACAACTAATAGGAATGTTGAAATAACAATATTGCAAGAGTCGAATCAGCAAGCGAACTTAGTCAAATTTACAAATTTATACAACAATTTAAAGACATTCTAAACAACTATACAAATTAGTTACAATAACTAGTGTAAATAGTTGAAAAAACCTTACATTTAATTGCATAGGTAGAATTAACTATTTATTTTGTCAAAACAACAAAAGTTATTGTACTTTTTGTTATAAATTTAAAACAACTAATATGCAACGTTAAATGAACAATATTGAAATAGTCGAATCAGCAAGCAAACTTAGTCAAACGTACAAAAGGGGTTGAAGATTTTGGCCCTTTACAGCCGCCATTTTGATTTTTTTCCAAAGTCGCCGCGCACAATATAAGTTATATATTTGGATAGAGGACACAAAAATAAATAGAAAATGTTCTATAACATAATGTCCTAAAGCGTCAGGTTTCTGAGATATTCACAGATGGAAATCACTATTGCTATGACTTATAATGCTTGGATAATGCTTGGACGACTGGCGATGAAGACTTCAGTCAGCAAATAAGACTGTATAGGACGTGAAGATCTTCGCCGTGGGCCAGGAATAATGCTGATTCCACAAAAATAACATGTTCTGGCACCAACATGGTTAGACATTTTGCCAAAAAATAATAACTAGCATATCAGAAAAATCAACAGTACCTAACAAAACAACTTAAATAAAACAGTACTTAACAGTTTTATTTAACAAGAAATCAAAATAAAACCGGCCAAGTGCGAGTCGAACTCGCGCACGATGGGCTCCGTACCATTATCTATAAAACGGCAAACAAAACACGTTTGTTGTTTGGGAGCCCCCTTAAATATTTAATTTATTCTATGTTTTAGTATTTGTTGTTATAGCGGCAACAGAAATACATCATCTGTGAAAATTTCAACTGCCTGAGATACAGCCTGGCGACAGACGGACAGACGGATAGACGGACATTTGACTTGTCTAAGTGCTTATTTTGTAAGCCTAAAGAAATAAAGTTATTGATTCTGATTCTGATTCTGACAGACGGACAGACGGACAGCGGAGTCTTAGTAATAGGGTCCCGTTTTTACCCTTTGGGTACGGAACCCTAAAAACAATGGATCCAATCTCTAGTTTACACCGAGAACGAAAAACGCGTGTATATTTTTTTTAGGATTTGTGAACCTCACATTGCAGAGAAACCAAGGAGGTAACGAACCTGAGTTTGAGGTATAAAACCTTTTTCATGCCATGGTTGAACGTTTTTAGTTACAAGAAGCCTCCTTCGATAGGCTTTAATCATTTCAGCTTGTTTTTTAGGGTTCCGTACCCAAAGAGTAAAACGGGACCCTATTACTAAGACTTCGCTGTCCGTCTATCCATCCGTCCGTCTGTCACCAGGCTGTATCTCATGAACCGTGATAGCTAGACAGTTGAAATTTTCACAGATGATGTATTTCTGTTGCCGCTATAACAACAAATACTAAAATATAGAATAAGTTTAACATTTAAGGGGGCTCCCATACAACAAACGTGATTTTTGTGCCGTTTCATAGATAATGGTACGGAACCCTTCTTGCGCGAGTCTGACTCGCACTTGGCCGGTTTTATTTTCGATAGGCGACCTTGATGTCAGTACCTAACTTATTATACCTACCATTAAAACGCAGTGTCTACAGATGTAAAAGGGTTTTGGAGATTTTTACCCTAACATCGGAAACCACTTTGTTTTATTATATCACCGCGCACGATGAAAGTTATATAATCTATGTAGAAGACACCAATACAAATAAAAAATGTTCCATAGTATAACATCCTAAAGTGTCAGGTTTCTGAGATATTCAGAAGAAAAAAAATTTTTTATATGTGAATATCTCGGAAACCTTACGCTTTAGGGCATTATGTTAAGAACATTTTTCATATGTTTTGGTGACTTCTACCCAAATATATAACTTTCATTGTACGCGGCGATTTTGAAAAATGTAAAAAGTTTCCATACAAAAATCTTCAAAAATTTCACCCTATGTAAAAATCACCTATTTGAAGAAATTCTAAACAACCTTACAAATTAGTTACAATAACTAGTGTAAATAGTTGTTAACTCCTTACATTTAAAAGGTTTTATTGTTTTAGTGGAATAAACGCTGAGTGCCAGTATTATTTCTCGAGTCAAAAACGGTCAAAAACGGGGTGCCCCGCCGCACGCGCCCACTCCCGGGCAACGCGTTCTCTCTCGCTAACGCTGAAGGCTGTGTGCGACCTAAATTGTACCTTATTTCGTCGCAGTAAGATTAGCTTCGCTCTTAATACTTGCTAAGACGCCATTACCTCAGTACTAGGCATGGAACATATCACAAATAGCATGTGATTTATCATATGATTTGCATTATCATATATCGCATATGCTACCTTTCTTCATGTAGCATGTGAAAAATCACACTTAATGAAATCGCATCGTTCGCAAATAATACGGAAATCATCGTAATAACATCGACGTAGAGCGAGTGGGTATGACGACGAATCATGTTAGAACGGGCGTGTTAGAAAGAACAACCATATTTTGCTGATTCGTTGCCGCTAGGTATAATGTCAAAATGTGTACGAGTAAGAAGAGCGCAGCGCTACCTGTAGGAGCGACATTGATGATAATTTATCACGTTCTGTATGCTAAGAATGAAGTATGAATTATAATTCATACTTAATTTTTAGCATACGGAACGTATGACGGCTAGGGTAATCTTAGGTATGAAAAATCATTTGCCAGTGAAATATCACATGTGAAATCATTGTGATTTTTTTTTATAATATCATTGAATGATAATGATTTAAAAGTAGCAATTATTTCCATGCCTACTCAGTACAATCCTTTGCGCGACTGCGCGTGTCACCTCAGTCCGTCACCGAAGCGAGGTGAAGTCGTACGCGCAAGTTTTCTATTGTGTTGGAGACATTTTAATAGTTTAGTGCACTTTGGTGAGTACAGGAATATGGACGAGGACGTCTTCAGTGAGACTTTGGTGCCTGTTTATCTGCGGGAATGGGGATTATCAGAAGAGACAATTCAACATTTTTGTGGTAAGTAACCTAAGTGTTGTTTTAGTTTTACCTATAATCTAACCTCGATACTTAGATGTGTAAGGTACAAAGCTCTATTAGTATTTTAAACAATGGTATGTGGTGTAATCGTGTAAAATCGACACACATCTGTAGGTAAAAATAACCTAAAGTGAAGGTAAAATTAACCTGCGCATCTATGCATCTATTTATGTGTGAGCTTGCTCTCCGCTTAGTGAGAATTGTAATGGTATACACGTATGGTAATGTGCAGGTAGCGACACGGATTTACATAAACTCGAGCTTCAATGCGCAGAACTAATTTTTAGGGTTTGGCGGGGACGCGGCTCGCTCCGTGAGAGTTCCTCGAGATCTTAACAGCCTTTAACCTATACTATTCTCTACTGTAGGTAGGTAGGTAACCAATACCTAACATCTACTGAGTAATGCCCTCATCAACGACAATCTTTTGTTATTGAGTAAGGCTCACCTATGATTGCCATGCCAACCCACTGCCTTCTCAATGTCGTTGGACCAGCTGGGCTGGTGGTATACCTCGTGGTCTCTGCTTGTCCTTATTTTTACCTACTTAAATATGTAAGTAGGTATGTTAACTATGTTTTTTGTTTTGCGTTTCAGACAATAAAATCACCGTGGATCTATTACAAGACATCAACGACTTCGATTTGAAAGAACTTGTCCCAAATATAAGAGAAAGGATTTTATTCCGAGTCGGTGCGAAAAAACTAATCAAAATAACACATGTAAGTACCCATTATAACTACAGCAACTTGATTAGGTAGGTACTATTTAGTAAGTACTTACGAGTTTTGTAGGTACTTACCTACTTTTTAACAAAACTTTATTTTTAACACATGACCTAATGTTATTTTAACACATCACAAAATGTTAATTTAACACAAAATAACTGTTAGGTACTTCAATCACTCAATCGAATCAGCCCATAATGCACCCACTGTTAGGGTGTAGACAGTTTAAGCCTCCTCTCTACCACACCATTCCTCTCAGTCCTGTGAGTTTCATCCATTGCATTCCAGCTGCCTTTATTATATCACTGATCATTGGGCAGGTATAGTCATTGACACGAAAGATGGTCCCTGAGCCAGTGAAATTTGAACCTTATATCCAATAAGGTTCAGCCATCACTGACTCCGGGGCCATCTGTCGTGTCAATGACTATACTAAGGTTTTATTGCAAAATGTAGGTAAATACCTACTTAAGCAGTTAAGCTATTGTATTAATATAAGTACCTAATGTACCCAATATTGATCGGTTTGTTTATTTTAAAAGAGGAAGTTTTAACTTGCTGCATTATTGAACAGGATACAGCATCGGAAGACACCAGTTCAGTGCCGTCAAGTCCTACATTCTCCGGTACTTCCAGCCATGAAGCAAAATCAACAGTAATTAATGTAAGTTTGAATTCTTCATACCTTTAGGTAGGATTCTGTCAATGTATACTTTAAATGGAAGCTCATCTCATGGTCATGTCATGCTATACCTACCTATGGTCTGTTCAGAAAGAGAGTGCGCGTGGGAATGATGGCGCTGCTGTGCTTCATTACGTTTAGCAACACAATAGCGGTGTTGCTAAACGGTAATTAAGCACAGCAGCGCCCGTATCATTTTTATATATCATATAAATTATTATTAATATAAATTGAGTATGAAAGGTGTGTTTCACATTCGCCAGATAGCGGGGATGGGCTGCCATGTAACCATGTAATGCTAGTTCACATTTCTATTTCAATAGGGTGGGCAGGGGAAACAATTAGCACGCAAGATGAATTCGTAAATCACACTAGTTCATTCATCCACTTTAATACATTAGGTTACATAACACTCTATTTGTATTGTTTAATTATAGAATATAGATATACCCGCCATTCTAAATGAAAACAGTTATGGAAAACTGGTTTTGGCACGCCTGAAATCAAACGACAAGCTAGATGCGACTAGCAGATCATATTTAACAAAAAGCATTGTGGAATGGTACATTATCAATTATCAGTGCATGAAAAAAGAAGATTTCATTGCGTTGTCAGAGGCCATTACTCGCTTTATTCCAACAGAACATAAGGTTTATTATACAACCCTATTTACAATAAAAACAATTGCAACCGTAGTTACAGAAAGTAATAGTAGTAAGACATAGACCTACTAATTACCCTTCATATAATGTATGCCTCTATATGTTTAAAAGATTTTATTTAACGTGCGTCGTTCGTAGGTATGCATGTGTATTTTTATATTTTTAAATAATTCCGTGAAAACTTTCAAATCATGTGATAAATATTTTGGTCATTTTTAGGGTTCCGTACCCAAAGGGTAAAACGGGACCCTATTACTAAGGCTCCGCTGTCCGTCTGTCACCAGGCTGTATCTCATAAACCGTGATAAGTTGAAATTTTCACAGATGATGTATTTCTGTTGCCGCTATAACAACTAATACTAAAAATTATAATAAAATAAATATTTAAGGGGGACGTGATTTTTTTGCAATTTCATAGATAATGGTACGGAACCCTTCGTGTGCGAGTCTGACTCGCACTTGGACGGTTTTTAAGTTTCCATTCCGATAGAGCTGAAACTTCGGAGATATAGTTGGTTTCGATGACAAAAGATGATTTTGGTATCATCGAGCTGATTTAATGAAGGAGTCGGATGGTGGATATTGGAGCTCCATAAAGGAATATCATAGAACAATCGAGATGGGCTCATTAGGTTTGGTATCATGGGTACTCTCCATTATTGATCTTGTGCTATCCATCTTTGAATATTATTTATTACAAGCTTTATATTACTTTCACCTGTCCCGATATTTGTCTATAACCAAATCTTGGATGTTACAGTTCCGGTTACCGATTGAGCTGAAATTTTGCAACACTTTTAAATGTTAAGAATAAAAAACCTACCAAGCTGCGACCTAGGGTTGCAGTGGTCTATCTTGTAATATTGTTGAATTAATTATGTATATTATAATATATGTAATCTGTAACTTAGGGTAATCCATAGGTCAGAATATGTTAAAAAGTCAAACCGTAGTGTAGTTTTAGATAATGTAGATAAAGTTGGTTGTAAAACCGTGCATGAATAAGGATATATATACTTTTTGTCTATATATATTCTTTTTGTTTTAGGAAACCTACTACATTCCGGGTGTATTTCACAATAAAAAAACAATTCCAGCGAGGGGAAAACTTGTGGACCGTTATAATAACCAAAGAAGAGTCCTTAAAAAGGAGGGTATGATAGGGGGGAAGAAACGAAAAGTTATTGATACAAAACAAGATTTTACGGAAGAAATTATTATCGGTAGTACTTATGGAGATAATATACATATAAATACTGTTGTTTAAATACCTACAAAGTTATGTGTAGGTATTTAAACAACAGACGTTGTTTAAATACCTACACATAACTTTGCAATTATTATATATTTACCTGTATTTTATGTTTCAGAAAATGAAGATCAGGTCATCTGGCTTAAATACAACAAGGAGCCGTACCAAGAGGTGAGGGAGAAATGGCTGGCTACTAGGGCGTATCGGGTGGAGAATGATTATAATGACAGAGGGAAACAACTGCAAGATATATTAAAAAAATACCCGATATTGAAACAAAATTTCGGATATAAACTGGTAAATAAATATAAATAAGTTATAAATATATGTAATATAAAAGGTATATATAATTGGTACGACCGTTTCATCCGTTTTGCCGCATTTTCCGATTTTTCCGACTGGAGAATGAAAGTATTATAATTTAATTTTTGAGGAATTTTATAATGTTTCTATTGGTACTTTTAGTTTTCCGTCAGGGTTTGTACATTCATATGAACATTCATCTATTGCTGATCAAATTATATTCTTTATTTTCTTGTTTAATAATCTAAATTACCTACGTTTTAATCATAACGTTACAGATTGAGATTGACTTCGAGTATAAATATGCAGACAAAGAAGTGGTTCTGTTCGAAAAATTCGAAGATTTCATGAAAACGTCGTTCAATATATTCAAAAATGACGTGAAAACATTTAAAGAATACATAGATATCTTCGAAAAGAATCCTAATGAAGGTTCGTTACAAGCTTCTATTTACTTTCACCTGTACCGATGTTTGTCTGTAATTAAATCTGCAAGTTAAATTTGCTCGACTTCCCGGTTACCGATTGAGCTGAAATTTTGCATGCATGTGTAAATCGGATGACAATGCAAAATTATTATGACATGTAGCTGATCTGATGATGGAACCAAAAGGTGGCCATAAGCAATCGGTATTTAAAAGACACAACCCCATCAAGTTTGGATTTGTTTGATCCGTCTTGACGAGTAGGTACCTACTTTGGTGTTAGATGTTAACCAGGGTCTGATGATGGAGCTGGAAGATGGCCATTTTTAACTTTTTAGTTCTTTTTATTTACAAGTAGGTACCTAATAAAAGTTTGATTTTGATAAGTTTTTTTAAATATGAAACTTTTTGTATAATTACTTTGGGTTTGATATTGATTGTTTCGCCTTGCCCCGTATAAACTCTTAAATGGAAATTTATAATCCCCAGGGTTTACTAGACATCCTCAGAATCGCCAAATATTGTATTTATATTAATTTAATTTCAGACACGAAGGTATTTATAATACTTTCGCTGCTATGCGGAAAACTAGTGCCCACTATGGCACGTAGTGGTGCCACAGCAAAAAAACTGACTAAACCGTCCATCTTAGAAGCGAGGGATAATCTGCTCTTGCATGTGAAGGTAAATCAAAAGTTGGATTTGTGCTTTTTTAGGGTTCCGTACCCGAAGGGTGCCAAGTGCCAACGGGACTCTGTACTAAGACTTCGCTGTCCGTTCGTCTGTCTGTCACCATGCTGTATCTCATGAACCGTGATAGTCACAGATGATGTATTTCTGTTGCCGCTATAACAACAAATACAAAAAAAAAACATAATTAAATAAATATTTAAAGGGGGATCCCATACAACAGACAACGTTTTTTGCGGTTTTTATAGATAATGGTACGGAACTCTCCGTGCGTGAGTCTGACTCGCACTTGGCCGGTTTTATTTTTCATACAAAGACGTGCCTGTTTCACTATGACGCATTCTTTTACGTTATTTTTCAAGTTTGAAAAAGTCTATTAGTGCAGAACATCAACAGGGTTCGAACCCAAGTCCTACGTCGTACCTGCTCTTCATGCCTTGTTTCAAAGTTCCACCCTGAATAACTCGAACCCACTCGGATAGGTTTTGATTCCCCTGTGCGTACTTGAAGACTACATTACCTCCTTTCATTTGGCACATGTCTCAACTGTGGCGGCTCTGGGAACAGGTCCTATACTACATTGCCCACCATCCTATAAAAGTCTTCGTGTTTGATGGTTTTTTTTCATTTCAGACCCAAACTGATGTTACAAACAGACTCGAAAAACGCAAAGAAGTGCACCTTGCAAAGAAGATAACATGCCAACCAATTGTGATTTGCGTCGGGTCATCGATTGAAGCTCTAGAAGCGTTTTATGTCAACTACGACGACGTGACCTACCACCTTGACACACTTCTACAAGCAGTCGACGTGTGCTTTAAAATATTCCAGGTATTTGACGTTGAATACCCATCTGAATGTCTGCAGCAGTGGATGTTTATACAACATCACTTCTATGACATCACCACTCCGCAAGACGTAAAGTTCCCGAGCGTGACTTCTTTGATCGCAGACCTGAAGTGATTGTGTAAAAATGGTATTTTACTACCTTTGTTATGTTTGTGATGGTGGCTTTCAGTCTATTAAAAGTTTGTTCCTACACTTTAGATACAAACATAATGATTTGTCAGTATATGATTGCGCACAGCATACGTGTCATAGACGATTTCAGAACGCAAAAAGCTTTAAACGCCATCTTCTGGTGCACAAGGAACAATATGTAAAATTTCAATCTCAGAACGGTAGCGAAATAAATTATAGAGAGTCCGAAGGCTTATTGCAAGAAGATAGTCTTAATTTAGTTGGTGGAGAAAAACCTATGTTAAAAAATAACAACATTCAACTAGAAAATGTCTGCAGTACGTTCGCACAAAATAATAATATACCATTACAACAATGTGGTATCTCACAATTTTATAAACAGTTGCCTATAAATGAAGCCTCTTCAGAAACATTTTCTGTTGATGGTTGTTTAAAAGTTTTGCAAGATTCAGCTACAAGTTTTGCTTTATCTCTTTATAGTAACCCAAACTTAAATAGAGCTACGGCGACGAATATTTTACAAGAAGTTACAGATAATGTAACCAAAGTTATTGGAAATACTATCCGACATTGTATCTCAAATACCCCACAAGGTAGCTCTGCTATTGAAACTGTAATAGACGCATGTTCATCTCCTTTTGATATTGTTAATTCAGAAAAGAAATTGTTAAGACATTTTGAGTCTAATGAATACTACATAAAACCAACGCAATATGTTATTAACTCCTCTATAAGACCGTGCGTACAAAATTCTCAGAACGCAATGCAAACTAAAACAGTTACTGGTACAATGATCTCATTGAGGGCTGTGTTGAAATCTTTCTTTGAAATTCCAGGTATCTTTGAAGCTACGCTATCAAAAATGCAGGTATTAAATTTTCAAACAGATGAAAAAATGTCTAATTTTATTCAAGGAACTCTATGGAAATCAAAAATTTCTAAAATGATTGGAATATGTATCCCATACTTTTTGTATTTTGATGACTTTGAGACAGGCAATGCTTTAGGTAGCCATGCTGGAAAACAGTCAATAGCAGCCACATATCTTAGTTTTCCTACAATTCCAACGGAATACACCGCGTTACTAGAAAATATATTAGTTGTTACATTATTTAATACTTCATTGAAAGGGTTTGGTAAAGATTCATTATTTCATTCACTTGTCAGTCAACTTGCACATTTAGAAACGAATGGTGTAGAAATTGTTATTGAAAATGAGAAGCACACAGTATTTTTTGTTCTTGGATTAATTACAGGCGATAATTTGGGCTTAAACTATCTTTTAGGATTTAGTCCATCTTTTTCCAGCAACTATTATTGTAGATTTTGTAAAACTCACAAGTCAATTTTGTGTAAACAGACTGTGCAGAAAGACGATGATATTTTAAGGAATAAAGACAATTATACTGCCGATTTACTTTCAAATGACGCGATTATGACGGGTGTATACGATGAATTTGACAACATTTTTAATACAATACCATCATTTCATGTTACTGAAAACATGGCAGTCGATATAATGCATGACTTATTGGAAGGAGTTTGTCATTACGATATTTGTAACATGTTATTACATAGATCATTCTAAATTCTTTAGTTTAAGCACATTAAACAATCGCTTATCATCGTTTGATTACACTGGGCCAGAACTTCAAAATAAAATTGTAACTGAAATAGCATATAATAACATAAAAAAGAAAAAACTAAAGATGAGTGCATCTGAAATGTTATTTTTTGTTAACATCCTGCCGTTTCTTATTGGTGATCTTATCCCTGAAGACGATGGCGTTTGGAGCTTATTTTTGAACTTGTCAACGATAATTGATGTTTTAATGATGCCAGAAATTGACTATCCAACAATAAAATATTTAAAATATGTGATTCAAGAGCACCACGAGCAATATCTTCATTATTTTTCTGATAACCTTAAACCAAAACACCATTTTATGGTGCACTATCCTCATATTATTCAATGCATAGGACCATTGAAACACATTTGGTGTATGCGGTACGAAGCAAAACACAAACAACTAAAGCAAACAGCTCATAATACTGCATCAAAGCGTAACTTACCATTAACCTTACTTATCAAACAACAATTAGTCTTTGCACAAAGGCTTCATTTGAAGCAAGGATTCGTTGATAGAATTGTCTGTGGTGGTATCGATGGTAAATCTTTAACTATCGAGCATTCTCTTCTGACAGTGAATAATGTTAGTATAAAAAATAATCGAATAAAGTGGGTTAAGAACTGCGGGACATTGTTTAAACCAGGCTTCATTGTCCCTATTGTTACAGAGAATGCTATTCTATTTTATAAAATTATTTATATACTCAAGTTTGACTTGGGTACATTTTTGCTTTGTAAACCCCTTAACTATATTGGCTATAATCAACATTTACAAGCTCATAATATTGTTGATGAAAGTGTTCCGAACAGTCAATTAAAATGTATAGATCTTGACGATATAACAAGTATTCCAACGACATATCATATAATTTGTAATGGAGAAATGTACTGCAAGATAAAACAATATTTTTCCATTCATTTCGATAACATATAACTAAAGTACCTCCTACCTGCTTAGCTTAGAAACGGCTAAGTAATGACGTGTTAATAATTACACGTTATTTTAGTTATAATAATAAATAAATAATAATACTAATAAATAAATTATAATAGTTAAAATAGGCTATTTTCCTCAATCGTCACAATCGCAGTGCGACAGTGGGAAACGATAATTAACGCTTTAGTTATTACGAAAATATGAGTAATTAAAATTACTATTGGTATTTACAAGCCTATAATTATAAATGCAAGTGTTCCGAACAGTCTATTGAAATGTATAAGATCTTGATGATATAACGATTATATAATGTAACATAACTTTTGTTATACTACAATTTACTGCAAGTTAAAATAACATGTTTAAATTAATTATATATTAATTATAATGTAAATAAAGTACCTACCTCCTACCTGCTTAGCTTAGAAACGGTTTAGAAAAATCTGTTAATTGTTTAATCTAACTATTAATAATTGTTTGTGATTTGTTTGGTCTACTTTATTTTTTTTGTAGCATTTTCTTGCTGAGCGTCCATAATTAGGGCGTTGCTATTCAGGAGTATTTTCTAGATGTAGTGTTACTCTGACTAGGTACCTACTGAATTATGTTGAAATGTTAAATAAACTAAGTACTCAATAATCTCACAACTTTTATTTAAAAAAATGTACAATTAACACGAGACATTAAGTTAAAATTACTTGTGTTTGGTGGTTGTTAGGTTGATTCTGCTATAAACCTGCATTACTCAATAGAATCAACAACAACCACCAAACACATAAGTAATTTTAACTTAATGTCACATGTTAATTCTACATTTACCCCTTAGACAAAAATACCAAAGAACGCAGGCTAATTTTACCACTAAATTAAAGTTATTCTAACCTATTACTACGTGTCGTTTCTACATTACACATCTGTCAGAAATACTCAATGATCTAGGTTGATTTTACTACAAAGCTCAGGTTAATTTCACGCAACAAACAAGTTGGTTCTACTTACCAATGCAGGTTGATTGTACCAAAACCAGTGAGTAATTTTTACATAATTTTATAGGTTAATTCTACATTTACAACTCTGTTATGAATACCCAATTCGCAAGTTAGTTTAACTACCAAATTTAGGTAATTCTAACCTATTACTACATGTCGTTTGTACATTCCACATGTGTCAGAAATACTCTATGATCTAGGTAGATTTTACTACAAAGCTCAGGTTCATTTTACATAGCACGCTAGTTGATTCTGCTTACCAATGCAGGCTATTTGTACCAAACCACTAGGTAATTTTGACATAATGTCATAGGTTAATTATACACTTACAACTCCGTTATGAATACCCAATTCGCAAGTTAGTTTAACTATCAAATTTAGGTAATTCTAACCTATTACTACATGTCGTTTCTACATTACACATGTGTCAGAAATACTCTATGATCTAGGTAGATTTTACTAAAAATCTCAGGTTCATTTAACGTAACACGCAATTGAGTCTACTTACCAATGCAGGTTAATTATATCAAAACCATTGATTAATTTTAACATAATGTCATAGGTTAATTCTACATTTACAACTCAGTTATGAATACCCCATTCGCAGGTTAGTTTAACTACCAAATTTAGGTAATATAACCTATTACTATGTGTCCTTTCTACATTTCACGTCTGTCAGAAATACTATATGATCTAGGTAGATTTTACCGCAAAGCTTAAGTTCATTTAACTTATTCCCACAAATATAGGTTGATTTTACAAAAAAAAAAAGTAATTCGAACTCATATCCACATGTTGCGTCGTGAAAAATATGTTGATTTTACTACAAAACTTTGGTGCGTCTAACTTATTGTTACATGTTAATTCTACGTTCCGAGTCTGATAAATCAAGGTTGTTCTTACCATTTTTATGAGAATAAAAATGGTAAAAACAACCTTGATTTATCGGAAGGTGCTTTAGGAATGTTAAAATTACTATTTCAAACCATAGTTAGAACAACTTAACTGGGTTTGGTTAAATTTACCTTTTACAAGTAACAATTTAATTTTAGTTGATTGAACAAAACTCAAAGGTAGGTGCTATATTAACATTAAAAAAAGGTTGAATTTAAGTTGAATCAACCTATTCTGGTTTTTCGGTGTATAATCAATCATCTAGTACCCATAACACAAGCTCTGCTTAGCTTGGGGCTAGATGATGCTGTGTGACTTTCCAGCATTATTTATTTATTTTATTTCTGCTATCGTATAGTAAAATAATGTAAGTACCTACCTAAGTATACCTAGAATCAGAGAAAGTTACCACCCTGAGTTTGTATGCTTCCGAGGCGTGCTTTCATTCGCCATAAAAGTCAGGAAAAACAAAATCGTAAAAGATTTATACACCCGCAGAATCGTAAAGAGATCAATGCTCCTGCCATAAGGTACCACGGTTCTTTTTCCATACATCAATCAGTCCTAAATATAAACAGATTTATTAGTTTGGTCAATTTTAATGGTGATGCATGGGGCTTTGGGTCTTACGAAGAAGTATGTATTTAAATAACAGAAATGTATGTTAAGTAATTGATGATTTACGAGTGGTAGTGGAGGCCTATGGCAAGACGAGTTGTTTTTATAATCACTATCAGCAGCCAGAAAAGTACCCAATAAAACTATTATCACATTTATCAGACTCTATCATAATAATAAATAGAGAACTAGAGAAAGAAAGTCGTATCTTCCTTGTGTCGATGTCAACTGGACTGAGAGGATGATGTGATGCGTGGAAATGGTGATGTGATGCATGGAAATGGTAATGTGATGCATGGAAATGGTAATGTGATGCATGGAAATGGTAATGTGATGCATGGAAATGGTAATGTGATGCATGGAAATGGTAATGTGATGCATGGAAATGGTAATGTGATGGATGATGTATGATTTTGTGTATTTGATGCATATCCTCCTCCTTGCGTCGTTTCCCCAATACTGGGGGTCGTGACCCATCATGGTAACAGGTTTTCCTGTACTATGTCGCGCCATCTGCTCCGGCTTTCAGCGACATGCACCGCTACTGACATGTTGATGTCGAGTGTGGTGCGGATCTGGTCAGACCAGCGCATTGGGCCCCTTCCTCTCGGTCTCTTTTCCTCTACTATTTGATGCATATAATCATCGTCTAATTATGTAATTGGTAATATCGGGTATTTATCGCTTTTGTTATATTTTGCCCTACGTTTCTATCGTATTACAGCGACTGACTGCTGGTAAACCAAAGACTGACGCTGGTAAACCAAAGACTGACGCTAATAAACCAAAGACTGATGCTGGTAAACCAATGAGTGAAGCGGCACTTTCAGTTTACGCCAGTATTTGTTTGCTTGGATTCTTTGTTTAACTTAACAATGTAACGACAAAGTAAACGTGCTTTAAATGTCAACACTGGAACACGGATAAACCTATTTCTAAATCTCGAAATATCATTTTAGAAATGTGAAAAGGGAATGTAGTTGTATTAACATGTTAATCGTTTTATGGGGAGAAAATATTTATATTAAGAGTTTTATAGCTGCTACAGTCAACACCATGACGACATTAAAATATATTATATCGACTGCAAAAAATTGGAGGTTCTCAATTCAGCTGTTTTATTTTTTTTGCTTTTCTTCAGTGAATGATTCAGAGGTCGTCTCATATTTTATTCATAAAATATTTTAAGTACTATTTTCCAATTAAATAAAAAAACAAAACTTCCAAAAAGTAAATAAAGTTTTTTCCCACGTTAGTAGCAGAGTCAGGTAGGCGCTGCTAAAATTAAAAAGTTTATTATTCCGTAAGCTAAAAGCTCTCTTAAAATCTCTGTTGCCGACTGCACAGTTTCGAAATCGTGAAGTTTTCATTGACATCGACACCTCATAAAACTTAGTTATACGGTATTGAAGGGGAAGTTATAAAAACCTGTTTCGTGACATAATTTTGTAATACTTGCATGAAAATAGAATTTATGGATGAGCCCGTTTCCGTAAATTCTTAGATAATCTAAAATCCTTTCTGTCTTTTTAATAACGGCGTAAATTAGTCTAACTGAAACATAGAGTTAAAACTCGCTGCATGAAAGAATAGTTTAGAAAAAAAAAATACGTATAAACGTAGAATAGAAATACATTTATGTATAACTACCATAAACAGTTAAAAACAAGACACAGTTATAAAATAGGTACATATCACATACATGGTAGAGCTACGCGTGCGTATATAGAGGTAGAGTATAGAAGGGTCCTAACTCAGCTTAAATGCTGGCTAAGCTCCGAGGCCCAGCCAGTGCTGGTCACATAAGTGGAAGACCTTCTTTCGAATTCTTATTCATACAAGAATTAGGTACATAGACAAATTTCTATAATAATTTGAATATTTAGGATAAACTACAAAGTTCATAGTTTTTTGTTTGTCGTACAAACCGACTTCAATTTCCTTAGTTTTAAAGTTTTTTAGGTTTTGCAGGACAAATACTAAACCCACGCGAATTATTATATATTAAAATTTTTATGGGACCACCTCGGGATCATTCTCCATACAATAGCAAAATTTTCAAAATCAGTCTATAATTGTAGGAGAGACGAACATACTTTATGTATGTTCGTAAAAAAAAACATAACATGGCCTCCTCTTCTTTTGAAGTCAGTTAAAATATATATATTTATATATTTCTATCCCCCGGTCTATCTTATAGACCGGGGGCTAAAAGTGTTTGTACTCACGTGTAGTTCCGGCATTCTGATTGTGGACTCCATAGAAGTACAGCAAAGGCAACTAAACAAATTTTCTGAAAATAAAACTCAAATTTTAAGATTGCCTGCCTCAAACATTTAATATAAAAAAATCTTTTTACTACTCTTGCTCACAAAGTGTGGCACTATAGCGAGCGTAACGCTCAAGTTTATGCCCTAGGCATTAAAAGTATTTTTTCTTTTTAATTTTTGTCTGAAATCATCAGTCAGTAGGTACAAGACATTCGTCCTCTTATACTGGATTTTTTTGGTATTCCATTTACAAAGAACATAGGTACATTTCATTTGATTTATTTTTATAATTGGAACTTTGAATGGAACTGAACGCGCCTTGGTGATTGGTGGATGTCTATAAGGGGGATTCTTCGTCCATGGTAGAATGCGTAGGTAGGCTAGGCACGTAGGCACCTACATTGTGTTGCGCCTGCAAGCAAGATGGAGCGTGTTGCCAGGCTCATCTTGATTGCGCAAACTGGTTTGTGCAATCATGCATGCACAAATGCTTGAGCGTGTAGCCGGCATGTAACGAAGACACAAATAGTTGGTATTAGAGTAGTTTTTCACTCGGGCCACTATTTTTCCAAGTTCAAAACGAATGTCTTTCCGAGTAAGGTTTAGCCGTAATACACGGAGAAGTCTCGTTTTGTCCCGTATATTTCGCTATCGTTTGGCAGAGTAGAGGCCCAGGACAAGGAAACAACAACAAGAATAAGAATTTCTAAAATTCTTTAAGGTGGCAGGCTTAGAACACCTACAGACGAGGCCTTTGCCAGGTGGGAGAAGTAAGGCGAGTAGGTACATAATAATAAAATAAATAAATAAACCTGCAGGGTAGCTTGTGGCGAGCTGTTGGTGAGTAGCGACACCACGGGTATACCGAGTGCTCTCAGGGAAGTTCCTGGTTCTCGTCTCCGCTTGCGGAGTGGTATCCCAAGAGAACCAGATCCCCACCTCTTGCTTGCCTTCATTGGCCGGTCTGAGTGGAGTCGCGAGAGATACATCTTAGGATGTAGACTCGGGGGTGGAAGTGTCTAATGGCGTAATAACGAGGAAACCCGCTCACGTGTCTTCGTGATGGTGAAATCGGGGCCGCACCTCTCGACACCCCTTAGTCGATTGCACCGATGTTGTTCCTTTACCGGCATTTACGCCAACATTTTGAGGAACCCATCCAGCATTCGGCAAGCCAGCATCTGCCGCTTGTAGTATTGAGATTGAGAGTATGTTTCTGGCAGGCGTCCATAGTCTCCTCCATAGCCCAATTACCCAGTCCATCCATTCACCACTAACATGGCTTTTTTTGTTATTTTCATTTTCCTTTGCAATAGTCTCTACACCTGGCGGATATCATCTTCGGGTGTATCATATTGTGCAACCAAGGATGATACCCGCTATGTGTAGCTCTCGCCTTTAGATTAATTCTCATAAAGGGCCTTTGTGCTGTTGGCTTCGGCTCCACGCATGCCTCCCAAAGGACCGGGTCACTTTATGGCCCGTGATCATGGAAATGAGGAACAGAGAAATAAATGATTTTCTTTGAGAATGGCTGATTCTTCTATTACCGGGCCAGGACAATTGACTATATAAAATCTGCATATACAATGATCTAAGTTATTATGACTGAAATCGTGACTCTATGACCTTACACGCATTTAATGCAAAACATTTATTGTTCGTGACAAGGGCATAATAAATAATTTAAAAAATCCACTTGGTGAAGGTATTACCGAAGTAACAAACTAATGTGGTAGTACTATAAAGGGGCTACCCCGACCCAAATCATCGCCGCCACCTATTTTATCGTATTATTACGTTATACAAAGGAATTTTCAAAAATCCCTTGGCCCGTTTGTGATACCTATCATAAGCTTATTTTTAATGCTTCTGTAATAGTTATATATTGTATAGCTTAGGAGGAGTGAAACCTAGTTTGGCGGCCAAAAGGTGCATTTTCGCATCTCTTCCTAAACTATACCTACAAAATAAAACTATTACAGAGGCATTAAAAAAAGCTTATGATATCAGTATCACAAACTAGCCAAGGGATTTTGGAAAATTCCTTTGTTTTACGTAATAATCCAATAATGCAATAAAATAGGTGGCGGTGCTAGTGTAGGTCAGGGAACCACCTTAAGTACTAATAACGTATTAATAAGGTAGGTAGGTAAGCTATGCCCTCGCTAAGATACCTAAGTAAATTAAATATGTAGTTTTATCTATTAATTTAATTGTTTGAGAAAACTCAAAACCGACTTCGAATACCTTAATTTTACACTGTTTTTAAGTGCTTTTTAATTTGCGGGACAAATAAATAATAATCTGTGTGGATTGTCCAGCATTATTTATTTATTTTATTTTAATCCCTCGGAAATAGAAATAATTTTCAAAATTAGTCCATAATTGACAGAGAAATCGCCGAAAATACATACAGCCCGAAAATAGAACTTCCTTCTTTTTTCAAAGTTGGTTAACAAGTACACACATGCGATGATTTGACTACTACAGTTGATTTATTGAACTAACATTCATTTAGCAGTAAATATTTAAATATAAATAATATAATTAATTATCTACTTTAAATATAATATTCTTCTATTCTTCTAATATTCTTCTATTCTTCTTTTAAATAATTCTCTACTCTACGACATTCATTATTCGGTAGAAGTTTACAAAACGCGCTTATGCAATAGCACTGTGCTTATTCCTAACTAATATTATAAATGCGATAGTATGATTATTTGTCTGTCTTTCCTTCAGGCTTTAACTAAGCAACCTATCGACTTGATTTTTATGATAAAGTTAGTTGAAAGGATGTTTTGACTGATCTAACAATGGAGGATGACATAGGCTCCTTTTTGCCTGATAAAAGTGATCAAACATAAAATTCCCATGGGAGATTTACGAGAAAAATACTTTAATATCTCCCTAGAAATGTGAAATTCGAATTTAACGCAGGTGCAACCGCGGGGAACAACTAGTAATATCGATAAATCAATTCTTATTGAACTAAAAATAAACATTAAGCACAATTGAATGCGGCATTCAATTCGAACACAAGCGGACTAATTAATGATTGACCCAATAAGTGCTCATATACACGAGCGACAAATTGCCAACCAACGGCAGGATGCGTCGGACGGCTGCTGTCGATAGTCCACGGCTGCTGTCGATAGTCGACGGCTGCCGTCGACAAGTGACAACGGCTGCAGTTACCTCTGCCGTTGGCACTTTGCCGCTCGTGTATATGAGCACTAAAATAATACTGTGTCAAGTAAAGTTGGTACACTATATAAACTGTCGATTGGCGAGATGTGGGCATACCTACACACAAGGGGCAAAGATTAGAAACAGCTGTCAGGGTCCAATTTATCAAGAGCTACCGAGACCTCTCGTTCCTCGGAATCAAGAGGTCAAACGCACCCGGTCGTATTCACGTTTTAAATGATAATTAGAACTGCGGGATGTAGCAATAGACCAATAAAATAATCATTTATCATGCGCGGACGCACCTCGATGGAAGGGCTTCTGTAATTAAACTTGTGAAAGCTATATTGGAAGTATGAAGGGATTTTATTGGTCAGTCGATTAGATTTTACATTTGTGTTAGTCGGTTCTTTGGTACCACTGACTACCGACTTCGTAATCGAAAAATTTAACAGAATAGAAACGGTAATTGACGATCGAGATGTGGCGGGCGAAGGTCCGCCTGCGATGCAGGAGGTAGCGGTTTCGATTCCCGCCTTGGGACAAAATAACGTATGTGCGATCTGCAGATATTTGTCCCGGGTGTTCTCTGTATTTCCTATGTATAATAAAAAATATCTATATATATTTAATATATTGCATTATGTATATCAGTCTCATATAACACAAGCTCTGCTTAGCTTGGGGCTTGATGATGCTATATTATTTATTTAAAATGTCTAAAGAAAGATTACGGAAGAAACTGTTAAAATATGAGCTGAAGCTTGATTTTTTTTAAACTCTACCACTGACAAAAGTTTATAACATCCATGGTAAATCTTTCTATATTGTTGAATAAAGGGTTAAATTAGCAAAACGTTTATTATGTATTAGCAAAGGTTGCAAACAAAGCGAAAGGACTTCTAAGCAAAGCGGACCTTGGCCGGAATCCAGGCCAGCTTTGAATGGCAAGGGATATTCATCAGTTAGGTAGGACGTAACTACTAAGAGATTTATGAACACAGCCATGTCAATCGATATGTGACAAGCAAGCCCATATAAGAGGCTATGCTGGGTTAATACGAGTCGGGTGATTGGTAAATTGTTTTAGCGGGCAAAGGCTATCGGCTAAAGAATAAACAAGCTTTAGCACTATTTATCGATGTTTTATTTTTGTGTAAGTTTGGGGTTTCCAACTCTTTTCCTTTCTTTCTGTGGCCCTCCGCGCTAAAACTGTTGAACGAATCGGGCTGAAATTTGGCATAGATGTTGGCCTACCCTGAAATAGTCGGTTCCCATGAGATTAAAATTACGTTTAAATGTTTCCATTGAGACGTGTTGGAAGCCGCGGACAGACACTAGTAAATAGTATATGTAAGCTAGCTGCTGCCCGCGCCTTCGCCCGCGTTTTATCGGGATAAAATGTAACCTATGTGAAAAAGTCCCCCTGTTATTTCGGGCCCCAAACTATACCTATACCTCAGCCTAATCAGTTCAGTAGTAGGTATTGCGTGAAAGAGGAACAAATATCCATTTTCACAAACTTTGAACATTATAATATTAGTAGAATAGTAGGATATACATATGTATATGATATAGGATATATATGATAATTTTTAGTATTAGTATTAGCCAAATAAGATAATTTAATATACATTAAGCTTATATTTTAGATAATATATTAGTATAAAACTTTTGAAACTATCATGGTTATTTACAACACTAAAGTTAACGGGATATTTACCATGATTTGAGTTTTGAGTTCTCCAATATTTCGGCACAGTTAGTTGTTGTTCCGTGATCATGGCGCATGTAACTGTGCCGAAATATTGGAGAACTCAAATCATGGTAAATATCCCGTTAACTTTAGTGTTATATATTAGTGTAGTTTGTAAGGCTAAAAGTGCTTATTTCATAATTTAATCTTGAAAACATGTGTAGGAGGGAAGACTTATTATCTGTAATACAGTTTAAACTAAACTAAAACAGAAACCAGGGTTTCATTAAACTTGTTTTGTATATTTTAATGTGAAATAAATTATTTGGTACATATTTGTAATTTTAAAATATTTTTTTAGTTATTTTAAGTTTTCGCATGCAATATATTTTGTTAATATGCAATAAATAAATATCAAAGTACTGGACTTTTCACCAGCCCAAAAAGGCAGAGCGTCTAGTTTACCCAACAATTTATTAGGAGTGTAGTGAGTCTAGACGACCTAACTGTAGTTAGGTGCATCATTAGCAGAATGCGGGGCGGAAAGGTGAATTTAGTTCAATGATCGATGTCGCAGGCGCCGCCGGTGCAGTGCGTGCCTCGGCTTCACAATAAACAGGTTTGTATTCCATGTCACATAGGAATAATAAACCCGCAGGAATCCTGTACTCATGTGCTCATAGGTTCAGTAGATACGTGGGAATACTAATATTATTTTTTTGAAAGTAACTATCTGTCTGTCTGTTACCTTTTCACGCCTAAATGGCTGAACGGATCTTAATGAAAATTGGCAGGGAGCAGGTATCCCGGGGACGGACATTGGGTACGTGAATAGCGCGTGCAAAGCCGCGAGCAGCAGCTAGTACTCAATAATAATAAATGCACTAACAAGCGCTATTAGCGCCATGACCAAAAAAATATTTTTAATATCAAAATGTTGCATCACTTAGATAGCTACTCTGTTTAGGTCTTCTATATAAGATTAGGGTACTATAAGTTTTAGTGCCCACAGCACAAAATCGAATCGGGTCTCTAAACTCATGGCATCAATCATAATAAACCCACATTTAAGCTAATAAAACATTTGCGCAAAATGCATCACGGAAAGGTGCGAACACATGCGTAAGCGCACCTTGGGGCAATAAACTCGATGCTTTGTGGTGATATGACATTTAGCGACCTATATTTCTGACATTATGTGAGAATATTAGACTATTAGATATGGTACTTACACAGTAACGCAAAGTGCATAATTCTATTCGGTGCTAAAATATGGGATTAGTGTGTGGGGAAATGTTGCGAGCTGTTAATTTTCGAGGTGCTAACGCTGCTGGCGATATTAATTTGAATAGTTTGCTTGGAGTTATTTTTACAATATACATACATATATTGTTCAACAAATCTATTGTGATGCACGCACTCAGCGTGGAAGTTATATTGAATAATGCGAACTGATTATCACAATGAATGACAAACAAGCTGAGAGTTAAAATAGATAACAAAGACATTATTTATACTTTTCTTTTATTTGTTAATTAGGTAAGCTTACCTACTCATCTCAACGTAAATAATGTTTGAAATTGCACATAATTCTAGCCCATAAGTTATGGGAACCGATATAGACTGAGATATCTAATTTTCAAGAATTAATTAAGACTAAAATATGTATGTTGATTTGTAACTCTACCGAAAGTTAGATAAATTTTACGATAAGAATGGAACCGTTATGTTAACCCGTAGATCTTTAGTCCATAATTAATATCGATATCACATTTCACAGCATCTAATTAAAACACACTACATTCAATTCAATCAATTACCAAAAACGATCTTAACATAATTAGAAAAAAAAACTTACCATACTGAAAAGCGCCATCGCGCTCTTTTCTAAATTAAACAAGGAGCACTTTTTGACTTTTTCTACCGGTCGAAGTGTTGTGCGTTTGGATATTAGTTTAGATGTTTAGGGACGTGCGTTCGCGAGCACGGCTGGACGCGAACTGACGGTGGAGCAGGCTGACTAATGAACTCCGCTGCGCCGGCGTCGACCACGGGTGGATGGATGAGCTTGCAGTCCAAGTCGTAAGCTGTCGTTACTGTAACATTTAAAAGTGGCTGTACCTAGGCACTTAGAACTGAGGTGAATGACATAAACAAAGGCGTATGCCCAAGAGTGGGTAGAGAAGGGTTAATGAGGGCGATGAGAGGAGAGTTTTTGTATTTTGAAATAGGATGTTTGAAGTATGCGTAACATATTCTATTAATTTAGGACTTCTCATGTACATGGATATTTACGGTCTCTACTTTAAAAAAGTCTGCTAGTATAAACAATTAAAATTTTAGTTTATTAAAAACTCAAATAAAAAATAATGCTGGCCGGTTTGCCACAGTAGGTACCGCATGCATGAGTCTTACGATAACTTTAGCCGTCTTACGAATTCGTTTGCAACTCTGAGACTCGACTCCAAATCTATACTTTTTTTATTTATAAGTGACTAGCTACTACACACGGCTTCGCACGCGCTTTTCATGTACCCTATGTCCGTCCCCGGGATACCATCTACCTCCCTGCCAAATTATGATCCGTTCAGCCGTTTAGGCTAGAAAATAAGGTAACAGACATATAGTTACTTTCAAATTTATAATATTAGTAGGATTAGTGCACATGTAATGCCTGAATTGAATTATCCGTGTAAGGAAGACCAGCTTCCAAGCGCCACCATTTTTCACATCAAGTCCTGCCCTAATAAGAACGTACTAGTTTTTCAAAGCATCCTTAGTGCGTTAGTCACTGGAGCTTTACCCCTTTTACTTTTATCTGAGATTCGAATCTATTATTAACTTCGTAGACCGGACTGTTAATACCGGATTTGTTTCTTCTTTTGTAGACTTCTAATTCTGAAACAAAGATGCGTTTATTTTAAGCCATCAAATGGCTTAATACGTTTGGATGGGCTTGTAGCTTTTAAGAATTAATTGTAGGTATAATTAAAGGTTAAAACTTACCATCCCAAAATGCTTGGCTATTTAGTTACATTACAGCATTTGTGTTCTTCAAAATAAGTGTGAATAGGTGCATTTTAGAACTTCGTGGTACATCAAACACGGCCACATCGTCATTTCCTACAATTATATCACGTGAGATTGTGGTCAAATGAAGGTAAGTAGGTAGGTATGTATATCCTACTAATATTATGTGAAAGTGTGTATGGATGGATGTATGGATATTTATTACTCTTTCACGCAAAAACTACTGAACTGAAATTTGGTATGGGTGTAGTTTGTGACCTGAAATAACATATAGGCTATTTTGTATCCCGATAAAACGCGAACGAAGGCGTGGGCAGCAGCTAGTATTGATTATTAAAGGAAAACCTGATCATTTGACTACCACTTAGATTTAACGACCATTAGCAGAACTGCAAGAGCTCAGAATGGATACTTAGCTGCAATTGCTTGCACCAAACTTTTTTATCGGAATAAAGAATTTGATCCTTGAAATACAATGTTTCAAGTGGCCGGATGTTGGAACTTAATCCTTTACTCAAAATACCGCGAAGTAACTATTTTAGGATATTATTCGTCAATGAACACGCACACGAATCATTCAGAACCTTAATTGTTTACTCAAGAAATATCAAGTAGGGACGTAAAATCATAAATAAAGACTTGATATCAAAATTGGTGAACAACTAGCGTCTCAATGATACCTTTTCCAACAAAGTAAAAGCTTTTTACCTTCGAACTAATCATTAGTGTACTAATCCACGCCATGCATTAGTTACTAATGCATGGCGTGGATTTTTTGCGGAGAGGAGCTTTGTTGTCATATCCAAATAAGTACGGTCTGTTCAATGCCACTTACATTACACACTTTAAGTGATCATATACACGAGCGGCAAAGTGCCAAGTGCAGAGGTAACTGTAGCCGTCGACACCTGTCGACGGCTGCCGTCAACTGTCGACAGCTGGCGTCAATTGTCGACGGCTACAGCTACCTCTGCCGTTGGCACTTTGTCGCTCGTGTATATGAGAACTAATTTGGCAGCTGGTAACAGAGCGCCCTCATTTCAGTTTGTTCGAACTATGTTTTGACATTACCCCAGTACATCCATGTCTCATTGAAATTTGAAAGCGCAGTGTTAAGCACATTTCTTTTGTGCTGTGTTCAACACTTCTGCATTCTGATGTCGAGCATTGCTCTTTATAATTCGGTTAAGTCAACACACTTTGTTGTCAGTACGTTATCTCGAGATTAAATTATTAGGTGAGTTAACGAAATTCTTAAACAAACGTTCAAGAAGTTCGCGGAAAATCCGTCTCTGTCCAAAGCGTAATAAATACAGATAAAGTTAGTTAACCTCAGCAGTAAACAGAGATAAACAGCTGGGTCAGACGAGCAAGTCAACAAACGAAGGACGATTCTCCTAACTCTAAACAAGAATTGACAACGCACGATCTCGAGCACCAATCGAACTTTTTAGGACTTATTTTAGAGAAATTTCTTAAACACTCGACTATTCTAAGGTAATATTATCTGTTTTTAAATATTCATTACATATCGAAGTCTCTAACTGGTACCTGCAGTAGGTACCTACTTACATATTTGTATAACTAGCTGCTGCCAGCGCCTTCGCCCACGTTTTATTGGCATAAAAAATAGCCTTATATGTTATTCCATCTAGGTCCCAAACTACCCATACCAAATTTGAGCTTAATGAATTCAGTAGTTTTTGCGTGAAAGAGTAATAAATATCCATACATACATCCATACAAACTTTGACACTTATAATACTAGCTGCTGCCCGCGCCTTCGCCCGCGTTTTATCGGGATAAAAAAAAGCCTATATGTTATTCCAGGTCCCAAACTTTACCCATACCAAATTTCAGCCTAATCGGTTCAGTAGTTTTTGCGTGAAAGAGTAACAAATATCCATACATCTATACATCCATCCATACAAACTTTCACATTTATAATATTAGTAGGATTAGTATGATTGACAAAAGTGCGAAACCCTCGACGCGCGAGGCACACTCGCACTTAACGGATCTTGTTAATGTAATTACCTTACTTAGGTAAAACTGATGTAGCATAGGTATCTACCTATTCCCGTTTATCAGGACCAAGTTAGATCTGCTGGTTTAAGGCAATGGTGCGGGTTCAAGTCCCGTCGCAGCGAAACTTAAATTAGATTTTTTATAGTGTAGTACTTACAAGTAGGTAGGTAATGAATGTAATAAATGAAAAATAATATTAAAACTCAAACAAGAAAATAATTTATTATGATTTTTTAACACTTCTATGAACTATCCTTTTATGCCGACTCACACACCCAGCGGTCCTAAAGGTCTTGCCACACTCCGAACATGTAAAGGGTCTCTCATCTGTATGCGTCATATTATGTACTCGGAGGATATCCAATGTGTTGAAACGCTTCCCGCACGTTTCACATTCAAATTTCCTTTCATTCGCGTGGTACACGAAGTGCTTTCTATACTGCGCTAGGATGTGGAAAGTCTTTCCGCAAACTTCGCAAGTTTTCCGAGGAGTGGGGTTGTGTATCGCCTTGTGAATGATGAGACCGCTTTTGAACTTGAACTTCTTATCACAGACGTCACAGGAGTATTTCTTCTCAATATTATGTGTGTCTAGGTGACTGATTAGGTTTTTGGTATTCTTTCCGCAGATTTCGCAAATTTTCCAGTAGTCGTATCTTGATTTGCGGATTTTTCTTCGACGTTTTGCTGGTCTTTCCTTTTTGACTGCTGATATTATCTGTTTCTTGGAGGCTATGTCTTTGTCGTTCGTGTCGGGTTCAAAGTCTGTTCTGTCTATGTCATCTTCCATTACAAAGGTAGAATCATCTTCATTGACAGGTATCTGATATTCCAATTTGATTTTGTTCACTGCGCTTCGAAACTGTTTGTCAGCTTTCTGACATTTCCGTCGGAATTTGTACGCGTTCTCCAACTCTTGGAGGCAGTTATAGCATATCTGTGATGGTAAGTTTTCAGATTGGTCAGCCTGTAACAAAATACTGAAATTAATATATAAATAATAGATGATCATTGACAGATTCAAATCTCGTGAACGCTTTCACCCAAATGTCTTAAACGCTTTTGGAATATTGACACTATTTGTATTTATTTATGAATACTATGGGCTAACAAGGAACACTTAGTCAAGTGAAATACTTAGATTAATAATTACATTTCAAAATCACATAACATAGACCCTGTTCAGATATTTATGTCCTCAACAAAAATTCCATCCCATTACCCACCTCAATCCCAGCAAGGGCTTTAAGTTTTGTCGCCAAACTCGTCCCATCTTCATCTGTATGCACAAATATATTGACACTGGCTTGCGACTCCGCACACGCCCTACAAACATCAGCCGCAAATTCATCTTTTGGCCTCAACCCTAACTTCTGTTTCAAATCAAACAATTTCATATCGTCCTCATAATCGTCATTGTCATTATAATCATTCTCATCGTTGTATTCTTGTTTAGTACGTTTCTGGCGTTCTATTTTGGGTTTAGGCTTTTGCGTGTATTTTTCCATTGCTTCGTAGTACGGCCATTGTTCCGTCAGTATACCTTTGGTTTTGAATTTCTTTTTCCACTAAAATATAACATTAATTAATCTAGATAATAATGAATAAGAACAAAGGAGTTTGAATGAGTTAGTAGGAATCATAAGTAACTTCAAGGTGTTTTGTTAATGCTTCTTATCCTTAAAAACACGCCCTGTCATTGTTAAGGTTCTTTGACGCGATTTTTGTTCAGCATGTTTCGCATTCATTGTTGGGTAAGTTAATTTAGAACACGGATTTACAACAAAGAACTCTATTGTTTGACAGCTTTTTTTTACAACTAGCAAAATTGGTATTGCTCCTACTCAATACTCACTCTATAAGTCCTCCGTAAATAGGACCAAATTTCGGAAATTTCTAGCAAACTGTGATCCATCGGTATGTTAATGCATCTCAACCTTTTCTCGACCTCTCTGCCAAAGAAAAAGGTAATAATAATAACTCAAGTAAGGACTTACCAAATGGAATAAAATACAAACAATTTGCGTATTCTAGTAATACCTAGAAAAGTAATAAATTACATATAAAGATAACTGAGACCTATGTCGCGCAGTGAGTGAAGGTCCGCCTGCGACGCAGGAAGTTGCGGGTTCGATCCCGTCTCGGGACAAATGTTCGTGCGAATATCTGCAGATACATTTCCTATTCCATCGCCTCTCCTATAACTCTAAGGTTTGCTGGAAGAAAACTGTTTTTTAGGGTTAGGCTCGCCTATGTACATATTCTATATAAGTTCCTGCTATGTATTATTTGTACAATAAAGAATCACAGAATAAAAGATATTTGTTCAGGGCGTTTTCTATGTAGGTATTAAGTGAATATAATTCTGTTATGTTGTCGTTGTTATAGTTATCTGGAACCCATAAGCCCATAACACAATCTCTGCCGAGCTTGGGGCCAGATGATACTCTGTGAACTGTCCAGCATTCTTTTTTTAAAGGTAAACGTGCATTTTGTTTGGACCCACCAGCGACCACGAACGAAACTAGTCCGAGTATGTTAAAGACCACGAATACTATCCAATGAGATGTCGCATTCCTCAAAACTATGGGAAAGATTTTATTTTGCAAAACAAGAATTAATATAAACATCACCTTATAAATATTTTAAATACACAAAGGTCTTAAATAGGTACAATAATGTTTATAAGCATTATCTAGAGGAGAATGTATTATGTACGTATATACATACATTTGTATCATTACTTCATGACATGACCTATAAGCTGGGCAATGAGAAGTAAAATACATTTTTTTTTTCGTATTTTTATTAAATATTATCACCATCATCGTGTAAAACGCTTGCTGGTGATTCTATTCCTTCCTGATGTCTTGCCCACGATAAGAAGTACACAACACTCTGTATTGGGTATTGGGCTTATTGTGTAAAAGGGAGGGCTTCTAAACTCTGTACAGTAATGTGGATTGCGCCTTGCGAGAGGGTCAGAGAAACTGTCACAATTAATAGTAATTATTGAAAATCAATAACTGGGAAATATATACATTTTGCGTTAAATCACATTACTTTGTTTTCCCATACATTTGGATTAAAATAAAAACATTCCGTGAAATATTAACACCCTCTCACACAATCACTCTTCTACCCTTCAAAACAAACACATTTCAAATAAAGGACGCGAACTTCGAGGTAGCGTTAACATGAGCCCTATAAGGGCGTTGCAACTTTCTGAGTTAGAGCTCTTAGTTATAAATCAAATAATATAAACAAATTAAACTAGTATTTACAATTGAAACAATTGAGCTACGTGCAGACTGTATTTTCTTACTTGATATCACTAAATATTAAAGAGCTTGTAAGTAACCCAATTGGACTCCCGCGATTCTAGTGTTCATCATTGGGTGGTAATAACCTCAGATTTTACCAACTGCTAGCTATAAGGCCCTCTCTAAATTTGTACCATCCACCACGGTTCTGCATTAATTGACGCTCCGCGATGCAAATGTGTCATACTAAATTTCTAGTTTTACAATACTTAACCTTTCTATTCATATAATAGGTACATACCTCCAGCCTTCATTCCTATCCTTATTGGAGTATTCAAAGACATGTTCCAAATCAGTTCTTGCGCTTATCAAGTTGAACACCCATTCTTCTTGCCCTGTTGAAGATAGATACAGTTAGATTCTGAATTTTGATAAAACCGTGACCGGTGGGATAGTGCAATATCATAAAACAATTTTTAAATTAAAAAAAAAATACTATATAGGTAAGTAATTATATTGTATTATGTATATCAATTTATCTAGTACCCATAACACAAGCTGTGCTTAGCTTGGGGCTATATAATGCTGTGTGAATAGTCCAGTATTATTTATTTAAAAGTACAATACAATACATAACTCTTTATTGTACACAGTCACAAAATTAAATAATAAATATAGACATTAACATGAAACACAAAAGTACTAATTAATTTTGGTATTCTTGTTGTAGCTGGCCAATATGTAAAACTTTGCATACTAAAGAGTGTTTATCAACAATGAACGTGGTCGTCGAGTAAAACCAACATAGTGACACGTTTAGGTCAAGGGTCACATTGAAAGGAAAGAGAATTGAAAGGAATCTTGGAAGATTTCGATTGGATATTGAACGCTATCACCACAAACGTAAGGCACACTTTTCTATTTGGAGAAAAACGTCGCGGGCATTCGCCAGCAATCAGAACAACGCGTGCGACTTTTTTGACGTGCAAGAAATGTGTGCCTTGCGTTCCAACGTGCCTTCACCCTTATAAAACTGCCCATTGCTTCTTATTGCAGCCCACTATACTTCGATAAGTATTATTCTTTATTAAAGAAACTAAATTATTATTTATTATTAATAGAGGAGGGGGATACCAGAGTGCCTTATTTAACTAACTAATTACTATAGTTTTTTATAAGATTAACTTTATCTACTTCTGTGAATATGAGAAGTTTTATTATGTAAGGAGTTTTAAAAGCAATTTATGTTAAAAGTATTGCGTTAAAGTATTCAGCTTCTTTTTTATATATTAGGTATACTTATATCTTTCGACTGTTTGTTTTTATACTTTTTAAAAGGTAAATTTTTTGGTCGTATGTATTGTATATATTATTAGAATAACTAGTAGTATGCTGTAGTAGGGCTGTGGATTTTGTATCACTACATAGTATAAAACTATACTTTATAAAAGGTAAATCCTTTTTTTGGTCGTATGTATTGTATATAATATTAGAATAACTAGTAGTATGCTGTAGTAGGGCTGTGGATTTTGTATCACTACATAGTATAAAACTATACTTTATAAAAGGTAAATCCTTTTTTTGGTCGTATGTATTGTATATAATATTAGAATAACTAGTAGTATGCTGTAGTAGGGCTGTGGATTTTGTATCACTACATAGTATAAAACAAAGTCGCTTCCCGCTGTCTGTCTGTCACTATGCATGCTTAGATCTTTAAAACTACGCAACGAATTTTAATGCGGTTTGTTTAAATATATAGATTGATTCAAGAGGAAGGTTTATATGTATAATTTAGTATCAGCATTGCACCCGTGCGAAGCCGGGGCGCGTCGCTAGTTGCTAGTAAATCAAATCAAATTAAGTCTATCATTACATCAAAGTTAGCTATCTTTCAATACCATTTGCACTTGAAATCGTATTTATCTTATTAAAGACGTATGTACTTACAATCGACGAGAGGGTTGAGGCTGAGTTTTCCGTCTCCTAAGTATAAGTCGAACAGATTGTAGTACACCCATGCTGTGTTGTTTGTTGCTTTTGCCTTTTGGAAGTCCTGTGGTCATATTGATTTTATACTTATGGATAGTTACTGATATAGAGAGCACAAATCTTTATGAGCCGTTATAGCCCGGCTACACGCTCAAACATTTGTGCAAACATGCATGCACAAAGACAGTTTGCGCAAGCAAGATGGAGCGTGTAGCCGGGCTCTTTGCGCCAAACTGGTTTGTGCAATCATGCATGCACAAATGTTTGAGCGTGTAGCTGGGCTATTAGGCTTACAAAATAAGCACTTAGACACACGAAAGAAAAAGGTAACGATTACTTACACTTATGATAGTAGCCCATTTTCGACAAGCCTCTCGCGCACTCAATGTTGTCGGGAATCCGTAATCATTTCTTAGAATCGACACAAATTCTCTGAAAATTTAAATTATATTAACAAAAAATCAGATTTTTTCTCTTTTCTAGATTCTGCAAGTCATTTAAATAGCATATAAGAATTGTTGCGAGCAATGTAAGCCATTTGCTATGAACCCATGCTAATTACGTTTTTTATCGTTATTGTTATTTTATCTTATTTTTTATTTATATATTTTATTTTTATTTGTATGATTTATTAAGTCTATACTAGCACACAGATCCCCTAGTACCATCCAACAATCCTATCCATCCACGGTTGTCTCGCTCTCGAGCGATAAGACCGCTACTTGTAACTTAGTTTAAAAAATTTTTTTTTTTATTTCTGTATCTATCAATAAGTGTGCAATAAAGAATTTTCTATCTATCTATCTATCTGATGTATGACAATATACGATTTGAATACAAACTACGAATCATATGTCCTTTTGGAGTCTATTGACATTAAGATATTTATTATTAAAACAATACACATGTCGAAAGACTCTAAAACTAAAACTGATTCAAAGTTTATTTTATCAAATGGCTTACTATGTGTACGCAAAACTTCGTATTACTTATCCTGATATCTAAATTACTCGTAGAACCGTAAAAACTCGATTCTTTTTTCACGTATGATAAAACACTGTCAGCCTAACCACAAAAACGTAGGCACGCCTTAGACACGTGTTTATCAGTTGTTTAGCAAAAGTGATACCGGAAAACCATGTATAACCGTTGTATAGAGTTAGAAATGGCCGAGACAGTGTTTAAATTTAAACAACGACCACCCCTCGTATAAGTTTAGTTAAATCTAATCAGAATTTAGATCTAAATCAACAAAACAAAGTTACCTACAGCAAAACAAATAGTTTTAGAGAAATTGAAATTAATTCTTACTTCCATGCATGATTTTTTTCCTTGAACAACCAATCATTTTGAAGTCTCACTTGTATGAAACTTTCTGTTGTATTTTTGGACCCTGAAAACAAAAAGACACACATTTTATTAATAGACAAACCATACGAATGGAAAACAAAAACTAAGTCGAAAAAAAAACTGTTTTTCTCTTACAAATGCTTATGAATGTTGTACTCACAAACAAACTCATGTTCATCCTCATTATCTAACTCCATCTTCTTACTCTTTAACCCTTTCAATGCAGGCATAAAAAGCATTTGTTGAGACTCAGCCTCCATAGCTACTAGCTCTTCATTGCAGTATTTCTTGTAGAACTCTAGCATTGTATCATAGAGCGTCCATTCTGTTGATTCTGTGCTTTTCTTAAGTCTATAGCGGTGTTTCCTCTGAAAAGTTCAACTTTGTTTAACTATGTCCAAAATATATCATGTTTTTTTAAAGATTTTAATAAAATCGCACGGTTTTATCTAAGCCCAAGCAAACGCGGCGCGACTCTCCAATATTCTGAATTTGAAATTCAAACATTTGAGAGTTGGCGTTTCTCGCTCAGTTAGGACAAAAGGTAAAGGCAAGTATTTTACCTACTGTGATTGGGTAAAAGCTTATTCTATTCTTTTTTTATATTCTAAATACACCCAGAGCGACAGCGGTTAATTTCGCTTCGATTTCACTCGGGGTATCGCGCGGTCTGCGGTATTCTGCCTCTGAGTACCGTAGACCTATGTTATAGTGCATCCCACATAGCCCGGTGGTGTTGCCGGGGGCTTGGTCACACGTAAAGCCTCCAAGGGAGCCGTTGCACACAAAGCCAGCGGCAAGGGCGGCGATTCAGCCTCCGGTTCGGCCGATAGTTCCGCCGGGCTGTGTGGATGCACCATTAGAATTACGGCATCCACTAAGACCGTTCTGGGTAGCGAATACCGCGTAGGTCTGTTTAGGCCTTAAGGCGGAGATTATCATATAATTAACGCATGTTTTGTACATCGCCTCTCTTCATATTACTTTAGTAGGTAATGACCCATAACTGAAAATAATAATATAAAATAACCCAAAATAAAATTAGTGCTCAGTGCTCAGGTGCACTTATCTGATGTTAAGTTGGGGCTAGATGATGTGAATTGTTCAGTATTATTTATTTAACTTTCAAACTTGTCAATAAGTAGAAATAAAATTAGAGTTAGCGTACCACTCGTCAGTTTCCTTAATCGTCAATTACACTAATTCACCAGTTTACTTATTAGACAGTTTCTGAATTCGCCAATTTTCTTATTTGCCAGTGTCACCAAGTTATCAATTTCCCTATTAAGTTGGTTTTCTGGTTCGCAAGTTCCCTTGTTAGTTAGTCTAGTTTGTTGGTTTTGCTTACATACAAATAATAGAAACAAATTAGAACTAGTATTTACAATAACAGACAGACAATAGACAGAGTTACTTTCCAATTTATAATAATTAATTATATATATATAGTAGAGGGATTTCCCTTTTTCTAAAATTTCCGTATAATAAGTATCTACCAACACTGCAGACTGTTGCAGAAAATGTACAGGTAGCTCAACTGGTCCATATCTTTGTTATTAAGTAGCTAAGCAGTTTCCAAAGTAGAAATACTATTCAGGTGTATTCTTATCTTACCATGAATGAAGTTTTGAGATGATGCCACAACCCTTGTATATCTTGTATGCAGCAATCAAATGGTAGATCTTGAACACGCATTGCTCTTTCAACTGTCCTGTTTTCAACATAATTATCAATTAAATAATCGTATGTCGCCGCAGCGAACCTTCAGCTGACCAGTTTGAAGAACCGTTATTTTAAATTAACCATGCTTGTTTTTTTTTTGTAGGAGGCTGCAACAGCATCCTTTCAGAACCACTGTCCCTGGATGCCAGGGCGCTGATAGAAATTTATCGTGCCGCTCATAAAATAAGATCAGAATCTGTTTAGTAATTTAAGACTTAAATCATAAAGATGACATATTATCAAAACCCTGTATCAAAATTATAAAAGATTTAAAAAAAAACATGCTTTTATGTGATCCTTAAACTGCAAACTGCCATCTTAAATCTTATATAATATTTAAACTAGGTTATTAATTTTTGATTAGTTAACTTTTCTACAAAGCGAAAATCTGTCTTTAAATTTTCGAAACCACTGTGTGTAATTTCGTTTGTGAACGATCTCATTTATATTTGGTTAGTTGAAAAAGCTCCAGCCTCGATTTTCCCAATCTTTTAAAAACATTAAAATTGGTAAGCGATCTCGTAAAACTAAAGCAGCATAGACGGCGCGCCGTCTATGCTGCTTTAGTGAACCGTCGCGTCGGCATAATGGTACGCCGCGGCGTACCATTATGCCGACGCGACGGTTCTGCGTATTTTAAAAGCCCTAGTTACATCATATTATGTATATTATTTTTTCAAATAATATATAAATTATATACATATGTATAATCTGTGGCGTCGTATGGGGGAGGGCTATGTCCAGCAGTGGACGTGTATGGGCTGATGTGATGATAATATATGTATAATAATAAATGATTACCTCCACATAGTTTGTTCATCCAAGTTGCTAAGCTCTTTTGTTTCAGCGATACAAGTAATTAATTTAAGCCTCCATTCATCTGACCCTAAAAGCAAAATAGGAATTTACGTGTTTGGGTCAAAGACTTATTTGCTTGGCCATAAGACATAATAACAGAACTCCCTTTAAGCATACTGGCTGGTATTGAAATTGTCATCATGACAAATTTGTTGTACTTTTCATAATTAGAATTGTCTTCCGCGTGATTCTAAGATATTGACTCCGCTGTAGAATAGATAATAATACAGAAGTCCGATCTGTAAAGTATCAACTCTACAGATCAGACTTTATTCTACAGAGTAGTGGATATGGTTGGTTGCCATGTTGTCAATCTAAACCCCCAATAAGAAACACACACAGCTGCTCCAATAGCATCCATTGTTAAAATAGATGATAAATGCTAGAAAATAATTGGTTGCAACTTACATGAGTCAAACTTATCCAATACAACTTTTTTGCCGTATTGTTTTTCAAATAACTTGTAGAATTTCCAACTTTTCTTTCTGTTCTTTTTAGCTAATTTGTAGGTCTAAAAACAAGATTTATGTTTAGACTACTTACATAATTTTCAACATATAGGTAAACATGCTAACAAATAGTAATATACAAATAATACAATACAATACTTACGTCCCAGGTGTATGACCACTTTTTTCTAACATGTTCTATTGTCATTTCTTCAGGAAATCCACTTTCTTTTAGTATTTTATAAAATTCCCTGAAAATCATTTCAGAAATACATAAAAATTTACTAGCGTGTGCCAACAACTTTGTATGTACATATACCATTACCTATTACTATTCATGCACCTCAATTATATTGAGGGCATCATACCATATAGGGATATATTATAAAACAGTTTTATTTGTTTATTATTTATTTACAGTTGAAAAATTGTATCATTCCATACAGACATATACACAGACATGCGTTTCAATTATGGGTTTTAGAATCAACCATGCCCTGATTTGCCTAATTTGGTCAGATAAAGATAGGCACAATTACCTTGATACCTCATTATCTCATTTTTGTTAGATAAATAAGTTATGAAGTATTTGGTGTCATTTGGTTATTCAGAAAATTACATTTTAATCTATCATTTATGAAAGAATTTGGCAGGTTTTTATCTCTCCTGAAAAGTGGCTAAATGTTGATACATCCCTATGGAATGATGGCCTCAATATTTATTAATTTTCTCTGCATGTATGCTAAATTTCATCATGATCTGTTCAGTTGCTTTGAGTCAGCAAGTATGTTAAAATCTCAAATTTTCGGGACATTTTTTGATTATTGAGGTTTTATAACTTTGGACGTGGGAAAATTTATTGGAAGTTTTGAGCGATTTTCAGATTGATAGTACACAAATTAAAGTTGACTCTGTCCAAATAAATATGTATTGGCATGATTTGTATGTAGGTATTTATTAGTGACTTACGCCCAAGGCTGTTTTCTTTTCTTGAAAAGCCAATCATGATCAAATTTCATCTGACATAGTTTCTTAGTAAGTTCATTTGTCCCTGAAAACAATTTTAGAGCGTTAGGTAAAATCCTGTTTCATGCAATTTACATATTCTCTAAAAAATTCTAGCAAAACAGACAAAATAACTTACAAATAAATGGCTTTTCTTCCATGGTGAGTGAATCCAAGTTAGGCGAGTTACAGATTTAAACAAAGATATATTTTCATAAAATACTGTTTTGTGGGAGTCTTTAGACTTCTTTAGCCAGTGGTAATTATCATCAAATACTTTCAGTAAACTGCAAATCGTAGTTTTCTTGTATAAAATTTTCAGCAAAACAAACAAACGAATCATTCGAAATCGTAGATTTGTTTTGTTGTGATTTTGATTATTCAACTTCAACTTCTTGCGAGATGGGTGAAGGGTGAAGTGAAGATTTTATTTGATTTGACATGGATTTGAAGTAGGATAGAGTGACATTGATTGAGATTTTATATTTGCTGTCCTCGTAAAGTAACGATGAGCAGTCAATGTCACTCTTCTGTCGTGTCAGACAGACAGACGACAGAGACGACAGTTGTCAGTCGAGTCGAGCGAGCAATATTTTGATTTCCTTGTCCTACATTTTTCACGTGGTTTCTAAATAATTTCGGCATGTTTTACTATTTATTTTTGTGACAATAACGTAATTTTGTGGTAATGCATCGTCTATTATCAGCTAGGAGCTTATATCAAAACAGTCTCTATAGCTATTCTTCACCTGCAAACAGTACCTTGAAAAATAGCTATATCCCAGAAATCAAATGTGCTCTTTGCCAAACTATACTTTTAGGACGCCAACATGCAGGTAAAATGCCTATTTGTAAAGTTTTGTCTCAGTAAAAATCCCAGAATATACTCTGAAACCACCCGGAAATAAAAGTCAAAGTTTACAACGACGTGAGGTTAGGCAGTTGCATAACTTTTCGGTTTTCTTCCAGAAAGCCTACTTGCAGCACGGTATCAATCGACAAAAACGGTTAGCGCCATCAAATCCCTTCGGAAAAAGCCCAAACATAAAAACTACAAGAAGTATGGCGAGCTCCTGGAAGGTATGTATTGTTTACAAAATTGTTCCATGTGAATGTAAACAAACCATAACATGTGATGCATTTTCAGTCGGCGGCGAGGCGATGACTGAAACTAAGGTGTCTATAAGCAAACTCAAGGCTGTGCATCTCTCCAAACTGGCATCCAGTACTGTATCCTTAGGGCAGCTTCACCAGTTAACCACAAAACAAGCCAAAAAACCAATTGACGTTGAGGTAGACCCAGAACTACTCAAAACTGTGAAAGAGCGACTGCTGAACAAACCTCCCCCACTGGCTAAAAGTATAGAAGATGACAAATGTGCATTAGTCTTTACAACTCATCAGATATCAAACTTAGAAGATAGAATAAAAACTAAACAATACTTAGAAATGGCTAAAGAAAGCTATTACAATTTTAGAAGGGCTACTTTGTATGATCAAAGGTTACAAGACCTTAGATATGCAATAAATGAGGGTGTGACTCAGGAGTTAGACTTGGGCAATGAGCCAGCTGAGCTAGAAGATGGTTCGTTCAACCCTATACCTCGGAGCCCACATGCAGTTTTCAGAGAATTATTTGTAGACAACCAGTTGGACAGTTATGACCATGAGCTCATGACACATATCTCTGGTTTGCAGTGAGTACTTTCACATCTTCACCAGCAATTATCATATTTGTAAGAATAAGACTAATGGGAACACTGATTCTATTAAATTTCCAATAAGATTTAAATCCTAATGTTATCTTATTGGAAATTCAAAAAGCCTTTTAAGCTTGCTAGATAAATAAACTTTTTAAATTCCTAATTTATAAAAAAAAAAATACTATTAAAGTGCACTGTAGAATTCCTATTGCGTAACTGAATTTGAAATAGAATAAAAGAGAAATTTCTTAATAAGAAAAGATATTTAAAGAACAAAGTGACATCTCCTAATTTTATTGTTTTCAGAGCACAAGGCATTGCCCACCCAGCAATAGATGATATTTACGACGACAGTGCTTTACACAATGAGATTGCTGATGCTAAAGAAGATGATTTAGATCTAGAACTCATGGAGGAAGCAAAGGTGAAGGGAATGAAGATAAAAAAGGCGTAAGTTTATAAAAAGTGTAAATTCTAAAATAATGAAAAAAAGTTGACTAATACAATCTAAAATTGTATCCAGTCAGTAATTTATTGTGTAATTTTTCTCATTATTACATTGCATAATTATTACGGAAGAGTTGAGAGAGACGAGGAGAGTTGTAAATGTTTGCATCGAAAAATAACTATCACATTTTCCATAATGTTCCTCTATCTATAACCTCTACATCGTTTGAGCTCATTGACTATAAAAAAGATATAAGACTGTTTCTATAAAAAATATAGCATATGCCTATTTAATCCACAGAAGACGAGAAATAAAAGCGAAGCAGAAAGTAAGACGTGAGAAGCGACGCGCGGTCCGCGAGTCCAACATGAAGCAAGATCTAAAGAAGATGGAGCGACAAGGCAAACAAGACGCGCTGCATAGGCTGCTGGCGGCACATTTACAGCTGCTCTGCTCACAGAATATGATTCATGAGGTAAGTTAGAATTAAATAAATAATACATCCAGTACATATTATGTATAAATGCAGAGGTAAGACGCGTTGTACAGTCTGCTGATGGAGCATATAGCTGACTACTCACAGAATATGATTCATGAGGTAAGTGGGAATTAAATAAATAATACTGGACAATCACACAGCATCATCTTCCCAAAAGTTAGCATAGCTCTTCACATAAATGTATTCGCGACTGCGTGACTTATCAACGCGAGGACAACGCACGAAACAAAGGCTAAAGATTGAGCTCAACCGAAGTTCGACTGGAACTCACAATAAACAAATATTCGCACCCGCAATGCGATGCGCCATCAGGAATTCTGAAACAGGTTAAAACCAAGATTACAGTGCAAACTATAGAATATCTTTTGTTGTCATGACATCAAACTCGTAATTTGGTGTGTCAAAATCAGTAAATCTGGCTTTATCTAGTTCACCTACTTTTGTTTGATTAGCACATCACATCTTATCTTTGTGAATGGTTGTTGTCTAGGTACTATCTAAAAAATACGCATATTTAAGGTCAAAATTTGCTGATCGTGATCGACCACTGACAACTTTCAAAGACAAAAAACAATTTTCAAGAAAATCGATCCAATTCTCAATTTTATCATTGACTAATAAACATTTTAGGCTTGTTGGGAGATCATCCACTAGATACGACGACATTTTAACGGGAGTCTGTAGATGGAGGCATCTCAGGACCACGATTTGTGGCGTCGTCGATGGGGGAGGCTTATATCCAGCACGTTTATGGGCATAAATGAAGATGATGACGAGACTTCTAAGCAAAGATTCTCTAGTTCCGTTTCTAATGAGATGTTAAATATCCTTCTCGACCTAAAATATTAATTTTTGCAGGGTCGTAGAATTCTACAGTATTACAGGCAGAAAGGCGCCAAAGTGCCCGACCACCCGCAAGTCACAGATATCAAAGTATACAACACACTGTTACATGGATATGCTGGGATGGTGAGTAGTCCATGAAATTATGATGAAAGATGACCGTCAATCTTCTCACTGGCGCGGCGAGCAAAGGTCTCCTGACTGATCCCTCCATGCATCACGTTCTTGGAACCATGCGAGATTGTTGCTAGATCAAAGATGGCCAGTTCATCACGCCATCGTTTTCTCGGTCTACCGCGACGCCTTATTAAGTCCATAATTTTGTAGAGGACTCTACAAAGGTTTATTTCAAATTGACCTTTTAATGTTCTACGTCTAATGATGTTCCAAAAGTGGAAATGTAATGTCGCGCTCGACTTTCCTAGTCAACCCCCAGTTGGTATGGAGACTTGAAAGATACCCGAATAATCAGATATCCTAAATATCCTAAACCCTAACTCACCATCCACTAACAATAAGTGGTTTTTCCCTAAAATCATCATTCGCACCGCTAAGGTTTGGAAGACGTTGCCATTTCTCCTGCCAATTACAACCTAGGTCACTGCGAAACAAGAATGTCTTCTAGACCCTCATGATACATCGTCGGCCACATCGTCACTTTCCATCCGGTGAGATTGGCCTTTTGATAGAGAAAAAACTATGATTATTTATTACAAAAACTATTCTTGTGACTATCTTTCTATATACAAAAATAGATCTCTAAATAATTTGCTTTGCTCCAGGGTTTACTGAAAAACGCTTCGGAAATCCTTTCCTACATGAATGAAGATAAAATCGAGCTAAATCCACAAACTTTCGCAGCAGTGTTCGAATGCATTGAGAGATGTCAATCGGATGACAAAGTCAACCTGCTGAATAAATATAATAGTATTATGCAAGAAAAGGTAAGTTTAAAATTCTGTCTCTACTTGATCATGTATTACGGACCACAGGACCACGTATTTATGTGTAAACTCGTCTCATAAGTCCATTGTATTGCGCCGCGCACTAGGTTTAAGAACAATTTTGTTGTGGCTCATTACATTGGACAATAAATGATATTCTATTCATGCTTGTATGTTATTTCTCAGCGTTCTGGACCTTAAAGGCCTGAAATGAAAGGCGTGAAAAAAAATCGTATTTATACTATTTTCCAAGTTCTATAAGTAATTTAGATAGCGGTTAAGAAGTTTTGCGCACATTGTAACCCTTTTGCTATGAATCTTTGCTAAAACTAGCTTTGAATCAATAGCGGTTTTGTAGTCTATCGAGATAATGTTGATTTTAGTAATAAATCTTTTGTGTAAATGTCAATAGACTTAAAAGACAATCGATTCGTAGTTGGTTTTAGAAGGGACCTTAAGTTCGAAAACGTTGAATCTGCATGCAACGAAAACTAAGGAATACGAGACTCTGTATACTATGATTAAACTGTGTAAGAGCTACCGAGGAATAGGAATGATAGTAACTCCAACGCTGACTGATGGCAACTGTATGTTTATAACATTAACGTTAACATGAAGGTTTAATACGAATCAACACACATCACGGTTAAGTTAGGTATTTTTACTAAATATATCTCATCATCAGCCCATACACGTCCACTGCTGGACATAGGCCTCCCCCGTACGACGCCACAAATAGCGGTCCTGAGCCGCCTCCATCCATCGACTCCCTGCGACCGCTACGATGTCGTCGGTCCATCAAGTGGATGGTCTCCCATGTAGGGGGGGATTTGCCATAATCACCACGCTTGGCAGGCGGATTGGTGATCACAGTGTTGGTGTTTAAAAATACTCAGAAGGAAGCTGCTGCCCTTCCTCTGGTAGGTTCCCTTAATCGGCTCTTACGACATCCACGGGTTGAGTTGGAGGGGTCGATATTCGTACGCCGCGGACCCACGGCCTATGTAGGTACTAAATATATGTAGGTAGACATTCCTAAGCTATTATAATGTAGGAGTTTAGATTAACTAGAGTATTACCCGTACGGCCTGAATAACCTTGTACAACTTGAACCCGTGGAAATGATCTGTCCAGCACCCTTAGCACGGGGATTGTTCTCTAGGGTAGAATAGACAATAATGACATCGCATCGTCATACATTGCGTACATTATTGTAGTTGAAGGAATACATTTCAAATAATTTACGCATTCGATGACAAAGTGACGAAATTTTTCTCTTCTCTACACTAGAGAACAATCCCTGTGCTATGGGGGCAGTACAGTACCGCCAGTCCTCCTCTTGTGACTCCCCCAGGCCGCTTCCGCAACATTTTAATCATACCGCGGGCTTGGTTTGTTCGCGAATGGAATTAAACGCAAAGATCTAGGAACTCAGTACCAGAGAGTTTTCAATTCAATGCTCCAAGGTTAAACGAGATAGGCGTTTAAACGATCCTCTCATATTCTCTCTAACTGGCCCAGCGAGCTAAGGCAATGTTTTAAGAAATTAAAACATTGGCTTAGCTCTTTTGTTTTAAGAAAGGAAGAAGACAGAAAGTTCGTTTATTGGTTCACTATGAAGTACAGCTTGCAACTATTATAATATAATTGAGAATATAACGAAATAAAAATTACCTAGTTGTAAAATAGCAACAAGTGACTATATGTTTACAGTATAAAATTTGACTTGTCTAAGTGCTTATTTTGTAAGCCTAAAGAAATAAAGTTATTGATTCTGATTCTGACTAAGCAGCGAACCTATAAGTTCCGTCTCAGGATAATGTAGCTCCACAAGAAGTAGTTTTACTGATGGTGTCGCTTCTAATGACAAATGTATGTATATTTGTAAAATCTTGCAGGGTATATCACTGAACGACCTGCTAGACAAGTCCAAGTTCGTCCGGGACCAACGCGCAGTGGTCCTCCAGGCCATCCGTCGCATTCAGCCTTCCTTCGAGCCTCGTTACACGCCACCTGTCTTAGACTACGACTGTCCGCTACTCAACCATTTGAATAACCCGGAGATTAGGCAAGGTAAGAGTTATTTAAAACTCAACGTCAAAAACCGAATAATTATTAACTATTTAGTTTGTTGATAATTTATTGTAATTGACATTATTGTATTTTTATTTAAATCATAATTATAATGTTATTATTATAATTAAGTATAAAAATTATTTCCTGACCTGTATTATTCTGATAATTGCTCCTACTATAGCACTAAACGATCTGCTACAAAAGCGAGTCTGAAGTTGCCAGACTAAAATAACTTTCTTTTATTTTTCACAGGCTTCAACAATTCCCCTGCTGAAGGCGTGGTCAGTGTCGAAGAAATGGTAAAGAAAGGACGGGATCAACTAGAGATGGAAATAAAAGGAGAGATCGAAGTTCGAAATATTGATAGCAGGGACGAACTGTCGAATACGGTGGTGTTTTGTGTAAGTTGTGTGTATTTTGCCTGTCATTTCAGTAAAATTATGGACAGTGTGCTGGAAAATTAAAAGCTACATAATAATAATGTCTGTGACGATCGCGGCGTAATAATAAACACCTCTAACAGCCCATGGGTGACGACGTGACGTAAAAGGTGACAAAGGGAATCTACCCAGAGGAATGACAGCAGCTTCCCTCTGCGTATATATTATACTATACTAGCTGACCCAGCAAACGTTGTTTTGCCATCGACCACTGAGAGTTTAAGATTATTACAGTACTAACTAATATCGCTATTAAATATTGGGGGTTTTTAAGTATTTTTTAATGCTAAATCATAAAAAAAAATCAAAGCATAGAAATAGAAAATTTGGGGCACTTATCACTTAGGGGTATAAAAATAGTTAACAAACTATTCTCAGACTTACCGAATATACTCAAAAAATCTCATAAAAGTCGGTCAAGCCGTTTTGGAGGAGTTTGTTTACAAACACTGACACGAGATTTTTATATATATAAAAGATATGTTAATGTTTATATATTATACGTACTATGTGCTGCCCGCGCCTTCGCCCGCGTTTTATCGGGATAAAATTGCCTATATGTTATTCCAGGTCCCAAACTATACCCATACCAAATTTCAGGCTAATCGGTTCTAGTTCTTGCGTGAAAGAGTAACAAATATCCATCCATACATCCATCCTTACAAACTTTGGCATTTATAAATATTAGTAAGAAGTATAATTAGGATTACTGCGCTCACCAATCCGCCTGCGCAGCATGGCGATCATGCCAACAAATATGGTGGGAGGCATGCTAGCGACAGCAAGATTCGAAAGAAGGAAGGGAGACTTTATAGACGGCTCACTCTTATAGACGGCTGAATTATTATAAAAATTACCTGGAAGGGATCTCTGACTTAGTGTAGATACCGCAGATCATAACTGTAATGCACACCAGGCTAGTCTGTCTACAATTGTATATATTAATGTGTTCAAATGTGATTATGCTTGTTTCTTGCCCAATAAATTATCATTAAACTTGAGTGCTGCAGTAGAACACGCACGACGACATCAAAAACAAAGAAGTTTGTGGCACATAGAATTTCTGGTGCAATAAATGTGTATTTTATGAAAACTGTCCATAAAACAATTTTCAAGCTTCTAATATTAATTCATTTTCTGCAGAGACAAAAACTCCAAGAAACTGAGAACGAATGGCGCGAAGTGGTAAAAGAGGCGTTTATTCGCAACCTCGGGACTCTCAAGTCCCAGTGCACGGCTTCGCATTGCGCTATCACTTTGTATCCCTATCTGAAAGTGTTAGACGTAAGTATCACAAGATAATTTGAACCTTATAGTTTACATTCTGAGTCTAGAATGGTGCGTTCTAAGTCAGTATTTGAACGCTGTAAATGGCAAATGAGTAGACAAGGATATAGTAGAGCGGAACTTCCGCCCCGGACCAGCTCAAGGTAGCGATATTAGCCTTCACGTTAAACAAAATACTCAGTCGATCTCAGTCGAGCATCTCGCCGACAGCCCGACTCAGATAGACTCACTTTCCGCTCTACTATGTAGTACAAGTCTACTCATATGAAAACGGCTCGGTTTCTAATTGAACTTTGAATCAATTATATTATGTCTAGTTCAAAGTTTTATCTTTGAACTAGACATATAAAGTTATCAAAAATTCTAAATGGCTGTCATTTGGTTTCAATTCGTGGAGTGATTCAACGCACATATATGTAAATCAAATAACGCATATAGAAATTAAAGCAATCAGGTTAAATTACTTGCGTATACAAATATGCGCAAACTAGAATGACAACGGACGTGGCGCGGCCAGCGAAGGTCCGCCTGCGATGCAGGAAGTTGCTGGTTCGATTCCCGGCTTGGGACAAATGTTTTGAGCGATTTTGAAATATTTTTTCCATGTGTTCTGGGTATTTCTATGTATAATAAAAAATATCTATCGATCTAATGTTACTGTATTATGTATATCATTCATCTAGTTATAGGTTAACACAAGCTCTACTTAGCTTAGGGCTGGATGATGTTGTGTGGATTGTCCAGCATTATTTATAAATAATTTTTTGTTTGCAGGTAGATCAATTCGTAAATTTAATAATGGGCGAACTAAGCAAACTCGTCGACGGCAGCGAAACTTACAGCCCGACTCTGAAACTTCTACAAAGAGATCTAGGAACACAAGTTTATCACAAGTAAGCTTTTAGTTTTTCTCCGGGGAGTAAAGGTTCTCGAGTGGCGACGATGCAATGCGAAACGGAGTGTGGGAATACCTCCCACTCGATGGACCGACGACATTGTAGCGGTCGCAGGGAGTCGATTGATGGATGCGGCTCAAGACCGCTGTTCGTGGCGTCGTTTGGGGGAGGCCTATGTCGAGCAGTGGACGTTTAATTTCTCAAACTGTCATGTTGTTTTATACATATACATAACTTTAGTTGCTGACGGAGAAAGGGTACTTTTTTTTAGATTTTGCTATTTTAAGATAGTTCATAAAAATATCTTATGATAATTTTGAAAAAACTAAAAAATCGGTCAGAAAACGACTTCACATCCCATCATTTTACACTTTTTTTAAGTTTTGCGAGACAAATACTAATTGCTCAGGAATTAAATTTATAGGTCCAACTCGGGATCATTCTCTATAAAGAGAAAGAATTTTCTTTAGAATTAAAAAAAAAACATTTTAAAGAATTTTTAAAATCGATCCACAATTGACGGATAGATCGACGAATATACATTTAAAAAAACATAACGAACATAGAAACTCCTCTTTGTTTCCCGAAGTCGGTTAAAAATGTTTTTTTATTATTATAGGGTACCGTACAACATAGAATGGCCTGAGCTCAGCATGGGATCGTGCTCACTGGGACTGATGATGATGATGATGATGATAAATATAGATCCACCCGTATTCACAATATTTCTCCATTTTAATAACGCTCTATGTCATTAAACACTGCAAGCAAATATAAAGCCGCTGTCCCATCGCTGCGCCCAGCTTGCCCAGCGCTGAGCGTAGCTTGTAGCGTGTAGCATTACTTTGCAAAAAAAAATATGCGTAACATCCACTGCAACCCACGAACACGCTACGCTACGAATATGAGATTAATGACGTCATTGCTACACGCGTGGCTTGCTCGAATATGGCGCCTACGCCGCTCAACGCGTGCGACCCACATTGTGAAACAAACGAACCCACGTAGCTAAAATACGCTGCGTGCCCGTGCACAGTAGCTTAATGATAAACGTTATTTTGACAGTCCAAAAATAACATGGCTGTGCGTGCTATGTGCTTATAAGATCACCATGACCGTAGCGTATAAGAAAAATTAAAAGCACAGTTATTAAGCTACTTAATGTTTTCAGATACCAAACCGAGCAGTTTCGGCACAACGGCGTATTAGAAAAGATATCCAAAGTTTACTCTCAATATTGCGATTGGTACATGAACCGTGGCGGGGAAATGAACTCGCGACAAGCGTGGCAGACCCTAACACACCAATCTAGCGAAGGACCTAGTCTAGTAAGTTGAACCTTATGCGGTGTAGCTGAAGGTTGATAATCAGCTAGAAGTCGCCACGATGCGTTGTAAAATCTATCCGAACAAAAATATTAATGTAAAAATTATGCCAATAAATATTATCGTAATACTGGTGTTAAAATTGTTGAGATCACGAGAAGAGCCAAATTGGCCATTTTTTTACCTTCGGCTTTGATGTTGGCAAATCAATTACAAAATTCTTTATTGTACACCACGAAGAAAACATTAAAAATAGACATTACATAAAACATGTACAATGGGCGGCCTTATCGCTTAGAAGCGATCTCTTCCATTCTTTCTTTATTATTTAAGACGAACACTTAAGACTAATACAATAATTATTAGTAATTATATTGTAAGGGGAAGCACTCACTACCATACCACAAGTTTTGTTCAGTATAGCCGATATTGGTAATCAGAGCCCTAAATAAGTGTCATTTACTTTTTATGCAAAAAAATTTTAGCATTGCCATACAGCGAGGCAATGCAGCCAGCGTCTTGGGGACGCTTCCGACTGGTATTGATATGGACCAGTTGAGCTATCTGTAGATTGTTTGCAACAGTCTGCAGATAGCTCAATTGTTTCAATTGTAAATGCTAGTTTAATTTGTTTATATTATTTTACTGTTTATTTTCTTTGCAATAAACGATTTATATTTTTTTATAAATTGAAAGTTATCCTAAATTACTAATGTAGTAACATACGAAACTACTTTCTAGGACATCGAGATAGCTCCGTGGCCGATGGAAATGCGCCTGAATGTTGGCAAGTTTCTATACAACATCATCATCAACGACGTGAAGATAGACGTCAACATGTTCAAGACAAAAGCAACTAAAGTGTGAGTTAAATCCCTGTCTCTTATCTTCTAAGACCCGCTTCACTGAGGACCTTTGTTATACACTAGCTGCTGCCCGCGCCTTCGCCCGCTGTTGAAGTACTCGATTTCGTGGTCAAAATTAGTTTCGCTCTCATTTATAGATCATTATGTTTTTTGTAAAACTAAACCGCTACAAACATAGCTATTTTGCATCCTATGTGTGGAAAATTTCAATAAGATCGGGGACATCGTTTCCAAATGAAGCGGAAAGTACGTTTGTATGGGAGCTAAGGCTATTCGGTCCGTTCTTACACGTTGGGGTTCTGATACACGTTGGGGTTCTGATACACGTTGGGGTTCTGATACACGTTGGGGTTCTTCCAACACAAACTAAAGTATAAAAGTATAAAAATATTTATTTGCAGCAAATACAAAGTTTACGTAAACTATCATATTACATCGAAAATAAAATAAAAATAAACGAAGCTTTACTTAAAATACATCACTGTTGTTGGTACATTTTGTAGTTTGCTGTGTACATTTTACAGGTGATTTTCGTCGACTTCCTCACTAGGCTGAGCCTGTATCGAGGAAGTCAGAGGGCCTACTCGGAAAACGGAAATCGAAGTATCTGATTCGTTTTCAAGTAAACGGTAATCTTAAGTAAGCGACATAAGAGTTGGTTTTGCACGAAAACGAATCAGAAACTTCGTTTTTCCTTTTCTGAGTAGGCCTGCTGAACTAGGTTCGTAGTTAACGCACTTACATTCATAATGAATTCGTAGAACTAAGAAAGTTTTTATAGTTTATTTGTTCTTGCTATTGACTTGAAAAACAAAAGTACACTTCTACTCTGGCGGAAGACCGGCGTTGGTTGTATTTGCAAATACAACTAACCCAGGCAGGGACCGTTTTGTGACTCTAGCAAACTATTTTCTTTTCTATTTTCGTTTCTTTTATATTGTATGTGTCGGAGTACAAATAATCGTTTTTTTTTTCTTCTAGTAAAAAGCTCCCAGCCGTATACAAAGTCCACCGCCCCTGGGGACGTCTAGTCCGCCTTGAACTAAAGCCACATCCAGTACTAGCTCGCCTTTGGTCGGGCGCGGCAAAACCGGAACTCAAGATCCGCACCTCGCTAGCACCCACTTGTGGGCCGCCCGCGCCGTGGACCGGCGTCAATTTTGGTGCTTATTTAGTGACGCCTACACCGCTCATAAGGTAATTATGAACCTAGAAGCGATATTTCAGTTCTAGCTCGCCTTTGTTCTGGCGTGGCCAAAGCATAGCTCAAGATTCGTGCCTCGCTAGTACCTATTTATGGGCCGCCCGCATCTTGGACCGGGGTCGACTTTAGAACTTATCTGGGTCCGCATAAGGGCTTATACACACAGCATCCGTTTTACTGGATCCGTTTATTTTCCCGCGATTGCGTATGTAGTTGTATAAGCGAGTTCACATACCTGACAATAATACGGATCCAGTAAAAGATTTTATCCAGTAGCTAAAAATCCGTAAAAACGATCCGGTAACAATCGTTTACTGGATCCGGAATACTGTCAGGTGTGCGAACTCGCTCCTACAACTACATACGCCCTCACGGGAAAATAAACGGATGTTATAATGTTATATTTAAGCTTATTTGAAGCGCCATCTATTCTTTGTTTTTATTCATTTAATGCAATGCGAAACGTAGTGTGGGAAGACATCCCACTCGATGGACCGACGACATTGTAGCGGTCGCAGGGAGTCGTGGGATGAAGGCGGCTCACGACCGCTATTCGTGGCGTCGCACTATGGGTCAGGAGCGTAATTTTCGTGCCAAAAATCAATTTGTCTAAAGTTAGATTTCTACATTTTTCTCAGTGAATATATAAAGTAGGATAATTGAACTATTATATACCACAAAAAATATGCTATAATAACATATTTTAATAGCGATAGCTTGAACTTGAATGTAAGGAAGTAGATTGATTGATGTAGGAAAATTTGTGATATGACACTTTCAGATCGTTTTTTTACAAACATTTGTTGATAAACTATAACTTATTATACTACTATTAAAAGCGTTGTACTTAACACTTTCCAAGTAATTCAAGCATATTTTTATATGGCTAAGAAAGTTAGCTTTTACAGACCATTTTTGAAAGCCCTCCTATTTTTTCAGTTTTATAAATTCAATATGAGTTTTCGTATTTACCGCTGTCTCCCGACAAGGAAATACGACTACTATAACGTTCCTTGATCTGTAGTATACTCTGAGGATTTAAAATAAAATTTTGCCCCAATTTGACTTAGAGGCAAAAAAGTGTACTGTGGGAAAAAGGGGAAAAATCATGTAGATTTTTTGGACAATTTGGTTTAAATGGTAGCAAATAGGTTTTATTCACTTGATGACCTTAACTTTAGTATTGATTGTTTTATTTTAATAAAACTTAATTATTTTTGAAGTGGAAAACATGGTTAACTGAATTTATGAAGGTACCTATTTTATAATTATTTTAGCTGTAAATAGTGAATAACCGCATTATTTGATAATAGCTATCACCAGTAAGAAACGAAATATTGCGGTTGCCGAACCGGAAACCGCAAAGAAATAAATAAGTTATCAATTTCCAATGGAATATATTTCGAGAAACGTGTGCAAGAAATCGCAATGAAAATCTGTACTGTCGTGTGCAAATATGTTATCAATTACTGTCACTATAAAAAGGGATTCAGGTTCCAACTACAAACATTTAAACTGTTTTGCTGGTTTCGTGGAAACAAGTGTATTAAAAAAACTAAAATGTGTGAATTCATTGTATCCAAACGCGAATTATGTTCTTTTTTATTCGAGAACGATGCCACTTCGGAAAATCTTCTTAAGTATTTGGAAGAAAACTATAACTTAACACCAACTAAACGCCAAAAAGTTGTCGAAAACATACAACAAAATATCTTACAAAAATTCCGTGATCGTTGGTCGAAAGCTAAAAGAACCAAATCTCGGTTTTTGGAACAAAACGCTTCGTGGTTAGATAGCGAGTTCAAAATTGTGTTCGATGATGAAGAATCGTGTCCCACACCAGGAACATCTACGGGTCGTGGTCGACCATCAAAAACATATGAAGACCTGTCAGACAGAAGCAAGGAATGAAAGAACATGGAATTAGTGCAAGAATATGGACTCGAATTTATACAGAACGCGTATTTACAGGGACTTCGATCACAAGGGGAATCAGAAGAAGCTTCCCTCGTAGCTATGCTAAGGCCATTAAGCAGTGATGAGAAGAAAACGATAAGAAGGCAAATACTCCATGAAACACCAACCGTAAGTGCGTATTCTATTCATGAAGCCTTAAGTTTATACATTGATTTAAATTTAACTAAGTCGCAACACGCATATTTAAGATCTGTTCTTGCTAAAAAGAATTGCTCTGTTTTTCCATCATACAATCTGTTGAAGAGTGCAAAAATATCTTGCTACCCACCTGTAAGTAGTATTGAGATAACTGATATCGGTGCCAAAGTAAAATTACAGGATTTATTAGATCATACTGTGGCTCGTATTTTGAAGATTGAATGTACGTAGAAACAAACCTGGATTACAAAGTAGGAAACTATATACTAAATGGGGATGTGACGGCTCTTCCGGACAGAGCGAATATAAACAAAGATTAGAAGGAGAAAGTGAATTAATATCAGACGCTAACTTATTCTTCGTTAGTTCCAATAAAACTAATTAACTTGAGCTCTAATGAAATTATATGGGAAAATAAAACATGCTCATCTCCGAGGTATTGTCGACCTATTTTAATGGAATTTTCAAAAGAAACTCCATAGAAAACTACAGCTGTTATTAATGATATAAAATCACAAATAGAAATTTTACAAACTTCCATGATTAGACAAAATGATGAAATGATTGAAATAAATCATGAATTGTTTTTGACAATGATTGATGGAAAAGTAGCTCAAGTATTAACTGATACTAGTTCTGGAGCAGTGTATACTATATGTGGTGCTAGACCAACAGAAATTAACGATTTAAGTAAGGTTGCATCCAAGCCTGAAAATCAAGATGCCTATCAGTATGGCTTGTCAACTCTGCGTGCGTGGATTCGATGCATGGAATTAATATTACACATATCTTACAATCTGCCATTTCAAAAATGGTCGGCCACAACACCGGAAAACAAGAGACTCAAAGAGGAGAAAAAAAGATATGTATAAGGGCAGTTTAGGAATCAAATGGGTTTACACGTAGATAAACTACGACAAGGATCATGCAATAGTAATGATGGGAATACGGCTCGTCGATTTTTTCAGAACTACCACTGTAGTTCTGAAATTACGGGAGTTGATGAGGAGATAATCAAAAGATTATACGTCATCTTGCAGACCTTAGCATCTGGACATGAAATTAACCCTCAAAAATTTGGTGAATACACTCAGAGTACTGCACAATTATACGTTAATAAATATAGGTGGTATTACATGCCCTCTTCTGTACACAAGATCTTAATCCACGGAGAGAATATAATCAAACATTTTGCTGTTTTACCAATTGGACAATTGTCTGAAGATGCTCAAGAGTCCCGAAATAAGGACTACAAAAAAAAATCGATTGGAGCATTCCAGAAAATGCTCTAGGTCAGCTACAAATGAGGACGTTTTTCATTCATTGCTATATACATCTGATCCATATATCTCTAGCCTTTTTTTTATTATTTTCCTGAGGGAAATGCGCACGCATATCGTACTGCCACGGGGAGACAGTACGATTATGTGGGACTTTAACCCATTAAAACCCTCAGGGTGTTCCGCCTCTGCCACTTGTGGTGGGAACGCAGGAACGTTTTCTCTTCCGCGAACCCACCGCGGCTGCCCGATATCGGGCCCCTCACTGGGAGTGTGGTGCACCCCCCTTCGCGACGCACCAGAAACACATGATGCGCCGCGACCACCTCGGGGACCTTAGCCTGCCAAATGGGCGTCAGACGACCCCGTGTCCAAACGCCCCTAGGTCCCCTTGCGACGGGTCAGTCGAGTGGCCCCGCCGCCTGCCACACGGTCACAGAGGATAGGGAGAGCGGCCCTCGCAATACAGACACTCCTCTTCCCCTGTGACCCCACCGCGTCCGCCATCAAACGGTAGCGACCCCGCTAAGGCCGCGGAAGGCAGGGAGAGCGGCGCACCTCAATACCGGCACTCCTCTCCCGCCGCGGCCTCCACCTCTATGCCGCCATGCCGCCCATACAGCACAGCCGCCCGCCTCAGTTGGGGTGCCTCCCATACGACACCGCAACCTACTACCGCTCCAACTAGGTTTAGAGCGCAAAACCCAGAGGAGCGGTCCGTCTCGGGGCCGGCCATGTCGCCGTCTGCGTTGGCACGGCCCCATGGGTTCCTCTTAGGTTCATCGCGGGTGACCAAGCCGCGATTACTAAGCCCCCCCCCGCCACGGCCAGGCGGGAACCATTTGAGGGGGATATATCTCTAGCCTAAGGAGACCAAGCGAAACTGTTCCGAAAGAACTGTGGCAGGAAGCTATAAGCTATAATATATTTTAGATTTTTAACCAACCAAAACTTTCATTTAGTTTTTTACGATTATTAGTTTTTATTTATATATATATAAAAGTACTTCTATTATAGTAATTATTTTTATTAGTTTCCAAATTATCTTTCGTAATGTTTGTCAAAATTGTTTTTTATTACTTGTTACACAAAATATGTAAGTTTTAATTTAACGTAAAAAAAAAAAATCCTAATAATTTTTTTTTTTATGTTTCAGTATTATTTTATATTATGTCAATGTAGAATTTTATTTTAATTATGTCCATTGGATTAGTTAAAATCCGCGAGACCTAACAAAAATATTTTTTTAAGTCTAGTGGCAATTTTTTTATACTAATAAAGGATTTTTATTTATTTATTTTCATTTAATTTGTAGTCCATATATTTAAAATTATAATTGCGAAAGATTCATAAAGATATTTTAAAAACGGAGAAAGTTACAGATTTTTGACACGATAATTACGCTCCGGACCCATAGTGCGTCGTTGGGGGAAGCCTATGTTCAGCAGTGGACGGGGCTGATGATGATGATTCATTTGACACTCACTGTTGCAGACATTTTCAATAGAAACAAATGTAAATAAGTATCTCTTTCCCCACAGGATGAGCATGTATGTTACCAACCAATGGAAGCGTCTAGAAGAGTCTCCCCCAGAGAAACTGTACCCGGTACTGGACAGTTTGAACCAGCTCGGCGAGGTGCCCTGGGTTATCAATAAGCCTATACTAGATCTGCAGTTACAATTGTTTAGGTTAGTGTTTTACCTTCTTGGTTTTAATTACTTTTATGAATTAGTAGCTGAAAGGAGACATCCGACACAAGACTGGTTCTGACCTGTTTTGAGATGCTATTCCGATCAGCAGGGGTATTTTAACGATCAAAAAGTTTCCGTGACTCGGAATCTGACACAAATCCGCGCGAATTTCAAATATTTTAGCGGTTTTAATTATTCAGAAATCAATTCAAGATTTAATCTGTTACCTGTTTTTTGAATCAGCTAACCTTTGTCTTCTGCAGATCCGGCGGTAACAAAAAACTAGACATCCCGTCTCCATCGAGTTCGCTCGATACTTCCCGATTCGAAGGCCACGCGTTCAAGCGACGCGTCGCCATCAACCGCGCTCGAGGGGAGATGCATTCACTTTGGTGCGATATGCTGTACAAACTGTCTCTCGCTAACCATTTCAGGTGAGAATATACTTTTTATTTTATAAATAACTAGCTGTGCCCGCGACTTCGTCCGCGTGAATTAGTGATAGTGGGTAGCATTTTAATATTTATATCTAATCAACAGCTTAAAAAAAAAATTCCAATCTTTTAGCTTTGAAAATGACGATACTTCTATACAACCTTTCAACCCCTTACAACCCCATTTTTCGCATTAAAAATGTCCTTTCTCAGACTCTAGAGTCGAGTATCTGTGTACCAAATTTCATTTAAATCAGTTCAGTAGTTTAGGCGTGAAAACGTGACAGACAGACAGAGTTACTTTCGTATTTATAATATTAAGTAAGGATAAATAAAAAACCTGACCTAAGTGACGGCGCATAGCACAAGTGGAATTCGCGGTGCACGAAACAAATACTCGAGAAGTTTGAACATGACTTAAATGCGATCGTGAGCCCAATAACGATAAAACAATAAATAACATATCTTAAACTACAAAATACCTATTTAAATCTAATTTTCGTCCACAGAGACTCAACATTCTGGCTCCCCCACAACATGGATTTCCGAGGCCGCGTTTACGCCTGTCCACCACACGTGTCAGTCTTAGGCGCCGACACACAGAGGGCGCTGCTAGTGTTTGCCAAGAAACATCCTTTAGGCCCCAGGGGCTTGCGGTGGTTGAAGCTACACGCTGTCAACCTGACCGGCACTATGAAGAAGCAAACTGTTGAAGAGAGGTAAATATACAATAAGCAAAAGGCTGACACACAGAGGGCGCTGCTAGTGTTTGCCAAGAAATCCCCTTTCGGCCCTGGGTCTTGGTTGGACGCTATGCGTAACCGCTTTTACTGGCTTCGGTCATCGATTTTAATTTGGTCATACCTCATGTTATTCCAAATCTAAAAAGACAAGAATAAAAATATACGCACACACACACACACACACTGAAACATACAAACAACATCTCACCTTAAACGCATACACCGTCTCAGTTCCGCCGCGGGTTAGGGCGTGAAAGTTTTACATCGAAATTTTGCTTTATATTGATTTTAACTCTTCTGTTTATACAGATTGGCGTACGCAGAAAGTATACTGGACCTTATCCTAGATTCTGCACAACGTCCGCTGTCGGGCTCTGGCTGGTGGATGCGATCTGAAGAGCCGTGGCAGACGCTCGCCTGCTGCATGGAGATAGACAACGCGCTGCGCTGCCCTAACCCTGAAGGTATTGCTGTTACACCTTACAAAGATTCAGCTCGACGTTAAACCGTGGCAGACGCTCGCCTGTTGACGAAGCACGGGGATTGTTCTCTAGGTGTAGGGTGCGTAATGTGCCCCCTACAATCCTATGAGTTGTTGTTAGAGTTTGTTAAGTTTCACGTTTTAATCGTACGTAAGTTTAAAGTTATGTTGATGGTCGCGAGTGTACGTCGTGACATGTTGCCATAAGGACAGTTGTTTGCGACTGGCTCTAATTAGCCGTAGAAACACGTCATAACATAAACTGCTGACCCGCGGGAACATGTAACGCTGTATGGTATGCAAATCATACACTAGAGTAGACAATAGAAAATAATGACATCGCATCGTAATACATTGCGTACTTTATTAAAGTTATAGGAATTTATTTCAAATAATTTACGCATTCGATGACAAAGTGACGCAATTTTTCTCTATTCTACCCTAGCTAGACAACAGTCCCCGTACTTGCCCTACTGCTGCCTGTAATGTCTAAAGTAAATTACATTTACAAGTATAATGGGACAATGCGTAGATTCGATGAAATGATTGCATCAAAAAGTCACGGTTCACACGCTCGGAACGTTTTGTGAGGGTGTTAACTTCTGTATAAACAGAAGAGTTAAAATCAATATAAAGCAAAAACTTATCTTGTACTAGATAACTGATATACATAATAGAATATATTATGCATAGCATGTATAATACAATACACATAACGCGGCATGCACTGGGACGGCACGCATATCTTTAAATAGCGAGCATCCCCAAGGTACCCTTTAAGTGCGACGTTCAATTTTATTTTGACATGTAAATTTTTTCTATATTATATTATATTTCTATTCATTAATCTTGTTGTAAATATGAATGATTTATAAATCATGATAATTTAATTATATACTTCGTTACTGCATGCTCACTGTCAACTCCAAACACATGTAATATTTTTGTACGCTCGAAAGAGTAGATTGTGCTGACCTAAAAGTATATTTAAGATCAACTGTATATTACCACAATCATAAAGAAATAAATGGTTCCACGCACGTCAAACACCGCATTGACAACTATGTATTCGTTTAAAGCGTCACACAGATATGGAAGTGCGAGGGTCAGCCATTCGCGTATTCATACAATCCACAAACTGCTTGTACAATACGCTGCCACTAAGGACCTCAATGAGGCCTCAAACATCACATCATGCCTCTTAATAGGCCGACGTTGAATAATTCCCATCCCTAAAGAATTCAGCTCTAATGTGTTTGTCAACAGAATACATGTGCGGTTTCCCAGTCCACCAAGACGGGTCCTGCAATGGACTACAACACTACGCGGCTTTGGGCGGGGACGCGGCCGGCGCCGCCGCCGTCAACCTAGCGCCTTTGGACCGGCCTCAGGACGTGTACAGCGCGGTCGCTGCCAAGGTACACTCTCCGACACTAGACATAGAGCTCACTGTATCACGTCTCATGTGACGTCACTGCGCTCCGTCGCCGTCAACCTAGCGCCTTTGGACCGGCCTCAGGACGTGTACAGCGCGGTCGCTGCCAAGGTACACTCTCCGACACTAGACATAGAGCTCACTGTATCACGTCTCATGAGACGTCACTACGCTCCGTCGCCGTCAACCTAGTGCCTTTGCACCGGCCTCAGGTCGTGTACAGCGTGTTCGCTACCAAGTTACATTCTACGGCATTAGGCATAGAGCTCACTGTAGCATGCGCATGTCTCATGTTCCAAACATCAAAGTCATCATCACTACAGCAAAACAAACCTAAACATCCAACGAATAAACCCCTTTTCCAGGTGGAGGAGATGCGAGCCCGCGACGCAGAAAACGGCGTAGCAGCCGCGCAGTTGTTGAAGAACTTCGTGCGTAGAAAAGTCATCAAACAAACTGTGATGACTACGGTTTACGGAGTTACCCGGTTTGGAGCGAGGCTACAGATCGCTAAGCAGTTGAAAGGTGAGTTTATTTCGAAGTACCTTGCAACCACGGCTTCGCTCACGGAGGTACCAGTATATAGCACTCTTCTTTTTTATAGTCGACTAGCTGCTGCCCGCGCCTTCGCCCGCGTTTTATCGGGATACAGAATAAGGTTATCTGTTATTCCAGGTCCCGAACTCTATACCCATTCCATATTTCAGCCCAATCGGTTCAGTAGTTTTTGCGTGAAAGAGTAACAAATATCCATACATCCATCCATACAAACTTTGACATTTATAATATTAGTATGATTATCCACAATCTCACTTGATGGAAAGCACGATGAGGCTGACGGTGTATCACAAAGTCTTCTAGACCTTCGTGATATACCTATTCACTCTTCTTGTCTTGAAGAGACCCAGATTGTAAATGGCTGGAAAAACAGATGCTGGCGGCAGCCAGCGTCTTAGGGACGCTTCCGACTGGTATTGATATGGACCAGTTGAGCTACCTGTATATTGTTTGGAACAGTCTGCAATTAGCTAAATTATAGTTCTAATTTGTTTTTATTATTTGATTGTAATTTTATTCAAAAGGTTCACTACTACGTCTGTCTATCTACTATATTAACTACCTAATAGTTATTTATTTTTTAATTCAACCCGTTTATTTTATTTCAGATATCGACGACTTTCCCAAAGAGCATGTGTGGGCATGTTCCCAGTACCTGACCACGAAGACATTCGACAGTCTGCGCGAAATGTTCACCTCCACCAAACTTATACAGGACTGGTTCACGGAATGCGCCAAGTAAGTACAAAGATCCAGATTGGTTGTGTTTGATAGATTTGGATTATACATTTCATGGTTATTTCAGTGCGGCTGTGGACTTGCAACATAGTTTTACTCGTAGTATGAAGTCTTTCTAACAGGGCATTCTAAAGTATTTACGGGGTCGGCAGCGCGCGTGTAACGTCCCTGACGTGACTGGTGTCCATAGGCTGCGGTAACCACTTCCTATCAGGTGGACCGCACGCTTGACTTCTACCTTAGTGGTATAAAAAAGTACACAGCGGTTTTGATGCGGTTTTTTTTTTAGATAGAGTGATTCAAGAGGAAGTTTTATATGTATGATTTAGTATCAGCATTGCACCCGTGCGAAGCCGGAGCGAGTCGCTAGTCCGAAATAAATTACTTTAAAATTAATATTACATTCACTGGTGTCGAGCGAAGCGAGCCGCACGCCCTAATAGCGTGGCATCGGCGAAGCGAACCGCGCTGAAACATATCTATATTTGTTTTGCGGTGGTAGCCAGACTAGCCAGTATGTACGTACAGTCACTCCTTATTCCCGTGGCGTTCGCAGCGTCAGAATCTGACATCTTCACCTCAGCCCGTGGATGTCGTAAAAGGCGACTCAGGAAACCTACTAGAGGAAAGGCAGTTTCTGTGCGTTTTAAACATCTTTTCTTTGCGATGCACGTTTAATTTGTACCTTAAATTGCTCGATAATTTGTGGAATTGTACACTTTATTCGCAAACTAAATAAGAGTGGTTTTCCAGATTGATATCCGGCGTTTGCGGCGAAAGCGTGGAGTGGGTGACTCCGCTGGGGCTGTGCGTGGTGCAGCCTTACTATCGCCGCGCGCCGCCGTCTGCCGCCGCGTACAAGGCCTCGCTAGACCAGCACCAGTGAGTATATATACTCTGATATACTCTGATAGAAAGGCAGCCTTATTCTATGAGGGGCATCTGTGGTGTACCTGGCAAAGTTTCGACTGGGACGCAGATAGGGCGTAGGTATTCCAGGTTTAGGAATTTTAATTAGTTTTGGCTTTAAGAAGTTACAAACCCATGGTGAAAGTGTTTGTTTATTTTCGTTATGGATTGTCTCACTGCAGAGCAAGGCCGTAGTTCTATTCATATTATAGATAAAAATAAATTCTTTTATTTCGGACTACCAAAGATCCATAATTCGTTAGTAGTTATGCTAAAGATCTCTTATATTGTATATGTCTTATATTGTATGTCTCTTATATAATTATGTAACCGTAGTATAAACATTCAATTATTTTTTTTAATTAAAAGTGACAATGAATTTTAATATAAAAATAAACGAATTAATTACGGTTAAATTTCTTTAAAACTAAACGAATCATAATAAAATTAATACACATTAATATTTAAAAAATTCATAGAATGTATAAAACGTCTTCTTTAAGGGTCAGTTTTATAGCTTTATCTTGAATATTTCGAGATTCGTTGCGTCTCTAAACTACACAATTTAACTTATCCAACTTGCTCCCATTGTGGCCTGCTACAAAGCTTATCAGTGAACCTAATTTGTAGCGATTACTGTAATTAGAATAAATAATCCGTGTTCCAGACGTCCGTGCACGATGAAGCAGCGGAACGCCTTCCCTCCAAACTTCATCCACTCCCTCGACTCAAGTCACATGATGCTGACGTCACTGCACTGCCAGCCTGCACCGCTTACCTTCGTGTCTGTACACGACTGTTTCTGGACGCATCCGCACACCGTCGATACCATGAATAAGGTATTATAATAACCGCTTTCAACCGCTTAACTTATTAGATTCCTTAGAAAATGAACATACTAAAGAAATTGAACATGTTTTGGTCGCGGAAGCCGAAATTGCTGAGGCAGCCATTACAAACGACCTGCGAAAGATGCTGTGAGCTGGTGACTGCTCAATATAGGGAGGCCTGTGTCCAGATGTGGACAAACATAAACTTATCATCATCAGACCTTCACTTTCTCAAGTGTGATGGTGGTCAGATGGTTTACCATTATCAATATAAAAAAATCATGAGCTAAAATCAGAAAGTATGATCTCATTCGACGGTCATCAAATTTATGATTTCACTAGCTTCTGCTCTCGCCTTCGCCCGCATTTTCGGAATAAAAAGTATCTAAGTCTATATTTGCTAATTCATCTATTGATTGTCCAGACATCCTCCATAAAATTCAATTATACGCGCCTTCTCGCTCATTTAGAAATAATAACCTGTTATATCTCCCTAAAGTTAATACAAATTATCGCCAAAACTCATTCATTTACCGAACGGGCAATAAATTCAACCAGCTCAGCAAGACCTGGATCTCTTTCTCTCAACATCAACCCTCAGATGTGAGTTGAATAAACAATTCTTCAATCATTAAGTAGACAGGTGGGTAGCAATAAAACATTCTTGAAACTTACTCTTAAGGATATATGTAGGTAAATAATATTTATTCAAAATGTGCCTAGTTATATAGAAGCGTAATTTATATATGAGTGTGAATGATCCCTAGCTATAGTAAATTTAGTAGATATTAATTTAACTTACATAGTGCCAACCTTTGTTTTCCTATATTATTCTTAATGTGGAGCTGTATGTGGGAACCTATTAATGGTCACCTTAATGCTAAACACTGTGTTTAATAAGACAATAATGTACCGATGTTTCCCCTAAAATTAATAAATAAATATGTTATTCCAGGTCCCAAACTATACCTATACCAAATTTCAGCCTAATCGGTTCAGTAGTTTTTGCGTGAAAGAGTAACAAAGATCCACACATCCGTCCATACAAACTTTCACATTTATAATATTAGTAGGAAGTAGGATTGTAGGATTTTTGTGTCTATTCTCAAGAGTCAGTTCAATTTTAATTAAAGGCCAGAAAGACTAAAATTTTAAACTTTTACAGATTTGCCGGCAACAGTTCGTGGCGCTCCATTCGCAGCCGATCTTAGATGACCTCTCGGAGTTCCTAGTCAAACAATACAGCTATGATACAAAGTAAGTCATAATCGTACATAAATTATTATATCACTTATTTTTCACTTCATTTAAATGACTATTATATAAAGAAACCCAAAATCTCTTAATGTTCCGACCAGGGTATAAGGATACCAGGTTGCTTAACTCACCACCGGTCGTGTCCCATCTACTGAACTTAGAATGGTAATCAACATCGTATTTTTGGGATAAATTAACTGCTTGGCATGACTCAATGTTAATATTTCGTGAAAATCACTGGGAAGCATGTGGGTACAGTTTTCCTCTTTTCTTGATTTTAATTCTTAGTCAACAAAAAATTCATAAAGTATGTTAACAGATGGTTAACTTGAATGTAAATGTCGGTGAAGAAAATACATACCCTACTATGATACCATTATAAATACATACTATTCATAATGGTCTGCTAACTTAAAACATCTGCTAAGCAGTGTTATTTCTCACTCTAACTTATGTCAATAGAAGAAGACAGAGTGAGAATTAGTAATGCTTTAAGTTAGCAGACTATTATGAATAAGGGGGTTACTGTCTACGACTGAATTTATTTTAGGGCCATCCATTAGGGGCAGACTCCACCAAAGCTGAGCTGAGCGAAGAAAAGTTGTGCTTTAAACAACTTATAGAACGTCGTTATTCACAAATCTCGTCTCCGCTCTGCTTCAGTGGAGACCACCGAGCAGGAGATGTAACATATTTGTATGCGAAGAAACAAAGAAGCGGAGATGTGATCTGTGCCTCGCAAGAGCATTCATCGCAACATCCGTTGCTTCACGCAGCTCAGCCGCTCTAGCCAGCACACATCTCCGCTTTAGCCAGTTCACATAATCTCTGCTCCAGTCTATCTAGTACACACCTCCGCACAGTTTCGGTGGAGACACCCTAGCTGGAAAACGTCTCTTCTCATCTCAGCTTTGGTGGAGTCTGGGCCTTATGAATGTTAACTGGAGGAATAACTATGAGTAAAAATACGACTATGAGTAATAATAATTTAGGTGGATACGGAAACTACACCTTATTTTTGTAAAACTCACTGGGTTGCATAAATATGAATTTAACCCTGCGTAAATTTCATATTGATTGTTATTTCTCTTTTTCAGTGAACTAGAAACAGCCACGGGTTCATTCGACAAGCGACGCGTCAACAGTCTTCTCTGCAAGGTTCCTCCAAAAGGCACCTTTGATATAAACAGCGTGTTGGATTCAGTGTACTTCTTCAGTTAAATTGGACTCTATTACGCATGACACAAGGGTTAGTAAGCTCAGGACTTTAGTCTTCTACTCTAAATTGAACTCTATTGACATTTAAGAAACGTGTGAGTTATGAACCGGTATATTTTAATTTTACGGTTTATATTTGTGGCGAGAGTTTTGTAGATGATTGTGTGTCGGAATCCAGAAAATACTCGAAACTCGAATCAAGTCGCTTTTTTAGTCTTGAATGATTTATTTGAAGTAAAGTTATTCGACGAACAATATCAGCTTCTGATTGGCCATTAAATGCGCCATTATGTTTGTTTGTCAATGATTGATGTGGTAAACCATATCGCGAAATGTTTGCCATTGGTTATGATTTCATTCGCAAAATAATATAGTACAAAGTTATTACAAAGCCATATTACCGATAGATTTGTACATTTTTTGACACACAATTAGAATGATGTTAATAAGAAACTTAAATTTAAGCTTTTTGTAATTTTTAATACTTAGAACTGCCTTTTGGTAAATTAAATAATTATATGATTTAAAAATAATAGTTTGCCTTAAAATTTCACAACATACTTAACGGTAATTTCGGATGTAAGACTCAAATTGTAAGTAAATACTTATAATATTATTAATTAAACAATGAAGAAGAAAATTGTCAAATATTACCACATTTATTAAAGTTGACGTCCATTTTTTATATTGTCTACTTGAATAAAACTTCGTAACATAAATAACCAAAATTATCTTCCTCATTTTTATTAACCTGTTCATTGCATCAAGGTCTGTGATTTGGTAGTATTATAATATTATGTTGATCCTAATCTGTTGTTTTAATTTAGAGTTATTCAAGCTACAATAGAAAGCAAATGTTAGTAACAATTTTCCACAAATCATGAACTTGAATAAATTAACGCTGTGGTAACTCCTTCCCTTCGATAGGCTAAATGAGAGCTGCTCAAAGAGGTACCTAACTTGTTGTTTGGGAGATTATTTAAAGATGGTCCTGTCCGCCTATATAGTTGTCGAGGCACACATAAAAATGGTGAGGAAAAATTGACCCCTGGTGCAGGTCGCGCAGTTTCCTCTTTTTTTTGGTATCAGTATCAAATCAATAACTTGTGACCCATCAGAATTAAGTACAACATTCTGAATTAAAACTAGTTTTTCACCACTCTAGCTCGAAAACGGGGACTTTACTGCTCAAAAACTGTGAGCAAAATAGGTTTTTGCTCACAAGTGGAATAAAAGATATTATTCGACATAGATATTATTACTTGTTGAAAAAATTCTAGACTGCTTTGCTAGCTCGGGATTTAATATCAGCACGCTCAACAAAAAATAGTTTTGCCCACTTGTTGAACAAATAACTATTTTCAATAACTAATAATGTCCACATGTAAAAATTTTATTTTGCTCACTTTTTTGAGCAGCAAAGTCACCCGTTTTCGAGCCTGACTGGTAGAATCTTTCACCAATAAAAATAATATCGTTAGTCTCGCTGAAACTTATAAGGGTTTGACCAATTTCAATATTTTTTCATATTTTACTGGCATCAAAACGGGGGTCGTCTGTTAATGAAAAAAAATGCACGTGATTCGGAATTCACGAAGTCATATAGTAAAAGGATAAATATAAGAAGGGGTAGAAAATAACAACAAAAGTATTATTTCAAATCGCCATTTACTATTACAAAAAGTTTCGAAATCACAGGACTGAGACAGGACTATGCACTAACATTTATTACAGACGGGTTCACTTTAACTTTGAATAATAATATAAATTAAGGAAGGAGTACAAATTACACAAAACAATGACGAGACAATTCACAAACATGATTATCTCGCTAACTCTAAGATTTCGAGTTCATTGTGCTTAAAAATAATATTTGGCGTTTGTGCAGTCTAATAAATTATCTCCTAATCTATATCGTGACTTTCTAATCCTAACAAATCATTCTATCGTGCATTTCTAATAATTACTGATTTTTTTAATCAATTACTTTATGGGGCGCATTTGTTCTCATATTTAGATCAATTCAATGTTCGTATACAATATTATGCACATTGATTTTAAACTTTTACGATCTACACAAGCCATTTTATCAGTGACTTCACTACATAGGTTGAACTTTAACAAGAAATAATTTAAAGCCTTACACATACCAGCATTTTTATACCACCAAGATGGTCAGCTAAAATATGCAACTCCGTTACACGAAATGAAACTCTAACGAAATAATGGAAAGACATATTTTAGCAGAGCAATTCTTGGTTCCCATAGAACATAGGGAACATCAATGTCTTTTGTGATGGAACGTGCGCACATTCACGCTAGTATTCGGTCTCGCTGCTTGATCTGCCGTTTGGTGTGACCCACTGGTCGTTGTGCGCATATTCGTGTCTGAGGAACTGCGAAATAAAGTAAAACATTTTTTATGAAATATTTTTTTCAGTTTTTAAGTTTTGTCTAACAATACGCATAGGCTTAGAGTCAGCGACCGCCAGACCTTTCGATGCCACTGCATCATTTTAAAGCATAACAATTTATGTCTTATTTCTATATTAATACGTTTGAATGTCCATTGGTAAAAATGTTAATCCCATGCCATGCCGTTGCAGTCTGCGTAGGCCTTTAACTTACCTGGGTGACAAATTATCTTCAATTGTTTGCAAGCATATCCATTGAGGAGTGAGAATCTCGTCGTTTTTGGCACAATCCAGGGTCCCGTTGTATATCAACAGATCATCCATAAGAACCTGTAAATAGGGTTCATTTTAGTTTCATTCGATAATATTTATTGTTTTACAATACTATCAAAACTTTCGTAGTTTGACGAATTCATTATGAATGTAAGCGGGTTAACTACGAACCTCGTTTGTGTTGGAAGAACACCAACGTTTCATCCTTTAACGAGGTACTTCATCAGGGTGAGTGCGGTTCGCGTCGTGCTCGTTCACCTTCGCGGCGCACATTGACTAGGTTCGTAATTAACCCGCTTATATTCATAATGAATATTTATTATTTCAATAAAATTGATGATAACTTTACCGCGAATTCTTTGACGCCTCGCGACGGTGTTTTCGCGTAGTTCCAAATCTTCATACCGTACACAGATACTGGAACGTCGAACACGAAAAATACCCTGAAAACATTAAAGATGTCACACGAGAGAAAGTGTGAGGAACTGCTTCGATGAAACTTCTCTCCGCCGACAATTTTTTTGTTTGTAAACTGATTTAATCAAGTGTTCATAGTTATTTTAGAATACGTTTCAAATTAATATATTATTCAAAGTAACATTGTCGTCGAGGGCTTTAGATTTTTGTAAAATTTTAACTATGGTTCATTACCATAATCCGCCTTTGGTTTAAACTTACCTGTAGACGAATAAAACTATATCTACATATAAAACCTACCTGTTCAGTGTGTCGGGCAGTACGGGCGCTAGCCACGAGTGTGCGGCGTCATGTCGTCGCGAGTTGACTCCGTCGATCAGTTTGTCTGGGGTGCGTGCGTCGGGTACAGTGGCGTTACTTGTTAGCACGTTCACGCTGGATGGGTGGGCGCACACGTCTGGAAATTATGAAATAATATTAGGGGGGACCGATGTGGCGCGGCGGGTGAAAGTCCACCTGCGACGTAAGAGGTTGTAGGTTCGATTCCCGCCTTGGGACAAAATCCGCAGTAACCCGTAGTTAACCCGCGTAGATACGCGGGTTAACTACGAACCGAGTTTGTGTTGGAAGAACACCAACGTTGAACCCACCCTGATGAAGTCCCTCGTTAAGAGATGAAACGTTGATGTTCTTCCAACACATACTAGGTTCGTAGTTAACCCGCTTACTTTCATAATGAATTCGTCAAACTACGAAAGTGTTTATAGTAAAATATTAATCTATGTAATGTATTCTATTGTCCAACAATATTTATTTTTTTCTTCGCAGTAATTCCTTGTCAGCACACATATCAACTACTGAACTTGCCTCCCCCAAAAATAAGGCAGTTTTCCCATAATCACAGGCAGGCAGATTGTAAAACTACTTACTTAAACTGAAGGTAGTTACTGCCCTCTCTCTGGTTGGTTCCCTCAGTCGGCTCCTACGCCGTTCGCAGTTTTTTTTGTGTAAAATTTATCTGACAACATTGAACTCACTGCTCTCAATAAGAAGGATCACATTCCCCTGCGGGTCGTACAACTCGACGCCTGTAAGGCCCACGTAGTACTGGTCGCCCCACGTTGAGAATATGCTGATTTGTAGAACGAAGCCGGTGGGCGCGCCTAGCTCCACTGACGTCCCGTAAACTAGGCAGTCCATTCGGAAACTGTCCGAGTCTTTTGCGTCTTCTAACCTAGAAAAAGGATAGTTTGTTGGTATAAGCTGGAGAAGCCACTGGGTCCTGAAACACAGTTTTGAACTAGCTCAGGAGCCTATGGAATCACTACTGTCTGTGGAACTGTTATAGGTACATAGACTTAAGGCAGCTACACAGCTATTCTAACTCGATCGAAAAGTTTCTGTGACTCGAAATCTGGCACAAATCTAATGACTTTAGATTCTGTCAGAAGGCAGTTGATGGAAGGACCAAAGTTTGGAAACGACCAGGAGAAAGATAAGCTCAGTGTAACATTGTTGGAAGAGAGCCTTATAGTAGAGAAATTTGCATTTTTTGCGTTCCTCTAAATATGTCCTTTGTCCATGGTAAAACAATGTTCACTTTACTTACTGCCCAGCCTCAGCGCACCAGCACGGGTCGCACCGCCGCCGCCAGGGGTGGTGCACTTGGACGTGTCAGTTCACACACCTGACAGTATTCCGGATCCAGTAAACGATTTTTTCCAGTAGATAAAATCCTTACAACGCGTTCGATCGCTTAATGGATCCGGAATACTGTCAGGTGTGTGAATTTGCTCGTAAAACTACATACGCCATCACGGGAAAATAAACGGATCCAGTAAAACGGTATTGTAACCCCTTTGTATAAGTATAAAAATATCCAAGTTTTTTAATCGGAGTATAGGTCCTTATTCCGTGTCTCACCTATCGTCGATATTGGCCGCATCCAGCTGATGCACATAGTCGTAACAGACATGTCCGGGCGCTCGGCGCAGCAGTAGCGGCCGGTAGTGCAGTGCCTCACCGTCCAGGTACAGACGAGCGTGGCGCACGCCCGCGTACGACAGGTCCATGCTGCTGTTGTAGTTCCAGATTCTTACACCTGGAGTTGACTTGTTTTATATACACTGGAGAGAAGACAGATGAAGAAATCTAGCCTCGGAATTCAGATGGGATGATAAATTGATTAGGAGAGGATATTGTAGTTCCAGATTTTTATGCCCGGGGTTACGGAATATGACTATAAGAAAGCAGAATTCATCTACGGGGAAAATACTTAATTGCTTGATGACAGAAAAGAATCCTTTTAGCTAGGCAGTTCGATGGTGTAGCGCTTTTGGTTTCGCGCTTATGCACAAGGCCTATAGTGAGTGACCACGTCTCGAATCCGTAAGTCAAGACGAAAGTCTTTAACCAATGTTTGTTACCAGTGGGTAACAAACATTGGTCAGAGACTTTCGTCATGAGGCTCTGCGGTATCTTTGACCAGAAGATATTGCAAAGTTTCCCGAACGTTGCCCATCCAAGTTGGATTCGTCGGCTGACCTTTTTATCGAAGTTGGATTTACCTAGTTGGACCATTTGGCCTAGGTAGACATAATGATCAACAACTTCGATAACATCGTCCCCAACATAGACCGGTAAGGCTTATATGGTTACCGGTATGGTTGGTTTGGATACACTAGAGTTGAGACGCAAACTGCATTTAGACATGCACTACTGTCTAGTTCTTCGTAACAGAGTGGATAATCCTGTGATATTAGGTGCAATTACCCTTTACGTCCCTAATAATTACATTAGAACGGGACGCAGGTTCCATCGGCTCTTTGCTCTACAAGCAGCGCGTACGCAACACGCCGGTAACGCTCCTACACTCCGAGCACTCGCACTACTCAACGATTTCTTACAACAATTCCAACATGTGGACATATTTAATGATAGTTTAAGCCATATCTACTTATATTTAATGATAGTTTAAGCCATATCTACTTAAGTTTAAGATCGTACCTTACTTTTAAATAAATTATCTGTTTATGTAACCCACCTATTTGTAATCTGGTTTTTAATATTTTTTCTGTATTTTTTAAGTCTAGTAGTTAGTGCTTTGGTGTAGACTGTAAGCTAACTGCTGTATTTTATAAATAAATAAATAAATGGTCATTTGCATATAATTATGTACCTACAGAAATGATGACTTAACTTATAATTTATCAGCGAATGGCACCAGAATCAAGCTGCGTAGGTAGTATAAACATTGACTGCGATCATCAATAAGCGGAAAGGCGTTTATCCAACAGTGCACGGTTATAAATTGATGACGAAAAAGCTACATTCGGAGTTTCAAAATCTCTAGAGAAGGCGACTGTGTTTAAAATGTATCCTGAAGTAAAAAGAGTAGTAATTAGTAAGACATCTTACTTGTTATCTCAGTCAGCTCTTTCAACTCCAGTATAATATGGCAGAACTCTGTGCCACACTCAAATTCCGTGCACCACATATCCTCAAAGTCGCTGGAGAGATTCCGTCCGTTGAAGAGATTGTTGCACTCGATCAGATTGCTGTGCTCGGGGCCTTGGTCTTCAGAGATAAGGGCTTTATATGCATACGCTCGGTAGACTTCTATAGGTTCGTTGTAACAGGTTAGTTCTATACCTGAAATGGGAGATTTTTAAGGTTTTTTATCAGCTATTAACAAACCCATATGGAAAAGGGCAGTCAAAAAAGTTGATTTAGATGTTTTTATAAATTTTGTAGCTGGTTTAACCACGGTGGTTCCTCTCTATATCCCCTCATACTTGGGCGTTTTTAAAGGTCGAATTTCAGAGTGTTCATTACAATAGTACAAGATATGTATACCATAACCCAACACGCTACGTATCTGTGCTGGAAACTAACGAGATGATTCTTCTATTTTCACATTGCAGTACAAGACTTGACGAAGAAGTGACCACGGAGACATCGCAACATAATGACTCAGAATCAGAATCAATAACTTTATTTCTTTAGGCTTACAAAATAAGCACTTAGACAAGTCAAATTTTATACTATAAACATAGTTATTATTATCAAATAAGAAACAAGGTGTTATTGATATTCTCTTCACTTAATTTTTTTGTCCACAAGTGGAAGAAGTGAAAAAGAAACCACTAGCACATTATAATATCACTTATGTGTTTAATACATCTTTATTTTGCCTATCTAAATCTAAATTTAATGCGATTTAGATACATGTCAACACGTTGACTGCTGATATCACACCGTATAGGTACGTTCCATTCAAACTTACCTCTCACACAGCTGTTATGTGCCGCCGCACAGACGTTAGGTTCGAAAATACGTTTTACGGGTGTGCTGAGTCACACAAACGGTGTGTTTTCTTATTCGCTGGGCAAGTGCGGATTTACGCATATGTTGTGTTTCTATCGGGTGTGTGGTCTCATAGTAGCATAACACACCGTATGTGTTTTCTTGGTTTTCGTAGTTTCTTTCAGAATTTATAGGTAAAACTTGATTTATCATATATATATATATATATATGGACTTACGTATTTATTTGTAACGTGGATTTCAAAACAGAACATTGAATTTCTTACATACTGACAGTGCGGAATGGAGCGACATCTGGCCAAGCATTAACATCATTGATGTAATCATCTATGGAGTAACTGGTTGGCGGGTCCGATATACCTAATAGATTAAATTTCTTAAGCATTCACCTGTTAGTCCAATGAGGTGTCCATGCCCCCAGTTGGACATTAGCGTCAGTTTGATCGTCCTCGCCTCGTACTTAGTATCGTTTTCACCGTCCAACGACCGCAGCAAGGCGACAGGACTCAGCGAGTGTATGCTGTTGTTCGCTGTGGACGGCCGCTTCTCGTTTTCCACTTGATCGAAGGGCTCGTTGTCTTTCAGCAATGATTGGAAGTTCTTGTCGTTTTGCATTACTGAATCCAGGATTGACGGGTCTTTGGTGAAAATAATTGTCTGTACAAAAGGTAACTACTATTGAAACTATTGGAAAAAAGTCCTGTGAGTTAAGTCCGTGATAAGTTTTTGTTTGCCATGCTCTTAAAACAAGTCGCCGCCGCTCGTTTTTTTTTTGCGAAGTGGAATCCCAACATGAGGAAACACGCATAAGGCTCATCCAAAGGATGATCCGAGCTGGCTACGGATTGGACTCCTGAAGCCGCGAGGCAGACCAAGAAACACTGGGACTTAGATCGATACCAAGCGGCTGGCACTAGACAGCACTGATCAGTAACAAGCGACGAGTAACGGAAGAGGTATATGCTCCAGACGAGGAAAGTACTTATAAGGCTTCTCTATGATATGCATATATAGCTAACTTACATCGCCAAATGATGACAGAGGTCCTTTCAACTCGCCGCTAGCTCGTGCGATCTCTCCGTAGAAAATGACCTGATCGTCTAGCTTTATATGGACCAGACGGACTCCCCGCGTTGAGTATATGCGCGACTTGTTGTAATTCTGCAAAGTCATACATTACATTAATATCATACTATAGGAATTTTAAGCGGAGAGCTGGCGGGAAACTGCTCGACAGACAAATATAGCGACTTCTCTTACTGACGCCCAGGGGGTCATTAGCGTGTCATGCATGCTTTAGGACGCTGATATGAGGAGGGATAGTTAAGTCTTTCTACGAACTGTCTCAAGGATATCCACCAGAGATGAAAAAGGAGTTCGATCCCGCCGGAAGACAAATTCTTGTATGATCCGAACGATTGCCGCTCGTCCCGCGTCCACACTGTGCCCTCCGTCAGCATCTGAACCTAAGGCTAGGTACGGCCACTGACCCATATTCTCAGCAGAGCCAGTTGCGTGTTGGTAGCGAGTAGAGCGGACAAAGCCAGCGGGACAGCGAGCGGTGCGGTTGCTGTCCACGCGTGCCGCTCGTCCCGCGTCCGCACTGTACCGTCCGTCAGGTTCTGGACGCGGCCTTGGACTGTTCCGTCGCCAGTTTCGCAGTCCGTCCATATCTGGGGAAAAGGTGACGATTTTACCATAGCTGAGAAAATCTTGGAACTCTTCCTTTGAACCAGAGTGTACTCCGTAACAGCAGCGTAGCGTGGAAAGGGTGTCTCAGCGCCGATTTTAAAATTTAAACACGAATATCTTGGCAACCAGCAGGACTAGCGGAAGGGGAGTCGTAGCGTTCGGTAGGTGATTAGTGCGGATTTTTTTGTCGCTATGTCGCAGTGGTCTGGCGCGCACTGCGCTTACGTAGTGGAGGCATTTGCAACGAGTTTTCGTTGAGTGAAGCACGTTGTTTGAGTTAAGTTTCGCAATTCTGAGAGAGCTATGTCGGTTACTTTGGTTCTTCTGCGGATCTCTTCATTTCTGATTCGATCTCGCAGAGAGACTCCGAGCAAAACCCTCTCTATTGCTCTCTGTGCGACCTTGAGCTTTCTGACGAGGCCTAAAATGAATGACCACGTTTCAGTGCCATATGTACTGGCAAAAGTGGCAATACATACTGGTCAAAGACTTTCGTCTTGAGACACTGCGGTAAGTGGGACACCACAAGCTTCCTGAACTCTGCCCATCCGAGCTCGATTAGGTGATTGACCTTCTTCTTGAAGTTGGACTTTCCTAGTTGGATTATGTGTCCTAGGTAAACATAATGGTCGACAACTTCGAGAGTGTTGCCTCCAATTGATACGGGAGTTGGTACCTACTACATGGACATTTGACATGATTTTCGTCTTATCCAGGTTCATTCTAAAGTTTCCATTCATCCATTGCCTGTTGACGGTTAAATAAAAAGGATTCGTCCTTTCTCTCTTTACCTTTTCAATTTCCACAACGTTGCCTCTAGAATCAAACAACTCTATTCCATTGAGTCCCACAAATTCTTTATCACCCCAATTAGAAAACACCTTGATTTCTAAAAGACGTCCTGTAGGAAGTTCCGGTATAACAAACTCGCTCTTGACTTTATCCTGCGTTGTTGAGTTACTGGAAACTGAACTCAATGACTTGGTTAACTTCTTGACTGGGTTTTGTTGTGTGTTGTGTTCCTTTGGTTTTCTGCGCCCTTTGCCCTCCGGTGGTCCTGGAATAAGTTTAATTTTTTAATATCAGATGCCAAAAGTATTTCTTAGTATACTATACGATCCTTCGTCTCCTTATGCTAATATTGGTCCTTCGAACCGTATATTTTTCGTCAGAAACTTTAGTAAGTATGGTGCGGCGAACCTTATGTACTTAGGTATGTCCGATAGTGTGAAGTTATTTTGTTATCCTTAGTTAGGTATATCAACTTACGGGGTCCAAGAATGACGTCATAAAAGTCCTCGTCAACGATATTATTAAGGCGGCGGTGTCTCGGTGTTACATAATGCGGCAGTAAGTCCGACAGGAAGTCATTCGAGCGAGAACTGTCATTCGAGGTGTCGCCCCAGTCCATGTTGCCACGGATTAGCATGTATTTCCGCCGGCCATTTTGATGATAACCTAAAAGTTTTATTTAACTACCGTCAACTGAAAAACTTTTAAATTGGCGTTTAAATTGTTCAATAATTAACAAATGCTGAGGCAGTGCAGCTGCGGTGACGTAAGATTCGATCCCTGACTCACCATTACTGTACCGCAATGTCCCGGCAGAGTGCGCCTCCTGCAGTCCCTGAGGTTTCGTCAAAAACTCAACGGATGATGTGGTCTCTAAAGATGTTCTTCGTGAGCTTGGCCTATCACAAACAATAAAATAAGAAAAACCTATTGCTAATTACGCAAATGACACAAACTAATTAAGTAGGCGATATTCAACTTCCTTGCAGAGGTATGATTTATGATCTAATAGCCCGGCCATGCATTCCGTCTTACCTGCGCAAACTTGTTTGTGCAGGCATGCTTGCAAGTAAGGGCTCATGTAATCAGCATCCGTGTTACTGGATCCATTTATTTTCCCGTGATGGCATATATAGTTGTAGGAGCGAGTTCAGACACCTGACGGTATTCCAGATCCAGTAAAGTAAAAAACGGTTAGGTGTCTGAACTCGCTCCAACCAACGAGCTGATAATGATGTTTTGATAATAGCTGGGTAGGTATTATTTTACTCACATGATACTAGCTGCGCCTAAATTTTACTACGTACCTACCTAATTAGCTTAATATTGTAAAAATCACAATACACTCACCTGTGATTGGTATTAGCTTTTTGTTTCCTAAAGATTTGGTCTAATGTCGGCGTCGAGTCACTGTTAATTCGAGTTTCTTTCATCTCCCTAGAAATAAAGTGGTTGAACTATTAGTGGCATACCTAAATGAGTAAGGCCAAAGTCAATAGTCAAATTTCAATTGCAAGAATGTTGTACAAAGGATCATAAAGAAGTAGGTCGTTTCACGTGCACCCTGCTAGGGCATGGTAATATTTCTCTTCAGAATAAAATATATAAATGCTTATAACCCCGTTCGCACCAGCGCTTTTTTAACGTCCGTTAAAATGTTCACACAGCGGCGTTTTTAAAACGCGACGCTTTTTTATCGCACGCTTTCTATTTCACTTTTCGCTTTTCTATTTTCAATGCTGAGCGTTGGGCCATAAGTCGAATAAACCATAAGAAACTTCTTATTATTATTCACTCGAGCCCTAAAATAGCGCCGGCGCTGGCGTTAAAAAAGCGCTCGTGCGAATTAGGGCTAAATTAGGTGTTGGGGAGGAGCAGTGTCGGTATTGCGAGGGCCGCTCTCCCTATCCTCTGTGACCGTGTGGCAGGCGGCGGGGCCACTCGACTGACCCGTCGCAAGGGGACCTAGGGGCGTTTGGACACGGTGTCGTCTGGCGCCCATTTGGCAGGGTAAGGTCCCCGAGGTGGTCGCGGCGCATCATGTGTTTCTGGTGCGTTGCGAAGGGGGGTGCTCCACACACCCCAGTGAGGGGCCCGATATCGGGCAGCCGCGGTGGGTTCGCGAAAAGGAAAAAGTTCCCGTGTTCCCACCACATAATCGTACTGTCTCCCCGTGGCAGTAGGACATGCGTGATCATTTCCCTCAGGATAATAAAAAAAGGTGTTTGTGCCATAATCTATACCTAACTATGATAATAGCGGTATAATAAGTAGGTAGGTACTTTACTGACCTAGTTTGCAAGCCTGAGGTGGCCTAAGAGGGTTTTATGTAAACAAGACTAGAATTTGTTTAAAATTGTTGGCAATTTACATAAGCTACCACAACATGAAAGAAACGGTCTTCAATTTATGGAGAGTCAACACATACACAACCAACCAATTTCAGACTGGTTGGTCGGTTTCTGTTATAATCCTGACATACCAACCGTTTAGAAACAAAATATTAGGTATGTAACAAAGACAACACACGACAAACGACAAAACAAGACTAATAGGTGGCAAAAGTTCTTACTTGGTAATGTTTTCAAGCCACATGGACTCCTCGCTGTCCCCGTTAGCAAATTCAAGCCCATTCTGACTATACGCCATCCTTTAGCCATCAGAATTTTAATATCTTTCGTGGGCCTATAGCTATACTTCACTGCAAGTTTTGCACATGGCTGATGCCTTAATATATATCTTATTGATGAAATATATAAACTGAACTATATAACGCTGAAAAATATATAGAAAAACAATATTTTATGTATTTAAGCTCTGCCATAGCACTTGTCACTTTTGAAACATTATTTTCGACTCTGTTTGTTTGACCTTGGTTGCTATGGAGACGATTGTTAATTGAGTATAGGCCACAGACATGATACTAGCTGCGCCTGTATAGGCAGCATTCATGATACAGGGAACGTATAAAAAGGAAGGAAGTAGCAAGGCAAAAGGAAGAAAAAGAAGTTACCCCGCAACTTCACAAAATGAACACTTTTACATTTTATTTATAAAATATATAATAATATTATAAATTTATAGAATCATACTTAATTCTTTATTTTTTCGACTTTGCTTTTGGATCGCTGCTGTCTAACTTCTAGGGCAGGGGTGGCGAACCTTTTTGAACCAACGTGCCATTTTTTTTCTACAAAAAATCTGAGGCCATAGACGTGCCACCAAATAATTTTAACCAAGTGATTATTGGGTGGAAAAATAACAATACTAAATACCTACTAACAATTCAAAATTCTTTATCGACTGCCATAAATTTATTTTGCATTTTATAAGTTTAGTGTAATTAAAATTAAACACGAATGTACCTATTGTGTGATTTCTGTTGTTGCAGTTTAGATGACAAATACATTTAGGGTTGTAAGATGTTACGTTTAGCAGAATACATACTGAACTGGAGTCATATGCTCAACGGTATCTAAGAAAGTCTTTAATATTTTTCATCTCTGAAAATAATAACTGGCAGGCATGAAAATTTGGTTAAATTGCATGAGCCAGCTTCTTCAAACAGTAGTAATGAATTCCATATTCCCAAATTTTGATACTGGCATTTTTACTTCGATTACCTGTCTAATCTTTCACAAATACAGATAAATAAATAAACTATGTATGAACAGTATGAACTATAAATCTTTCATTTTAATCAATTCTGTTTCCTTGTTTCAATAAATGTTTGAATCCATTTTGAACAAACCATTACTTCCGTGGCGTGCCTTTAATATTGTGTCGCGTGCCATCAATGGCACGTGTGCCATTGATTCGCCATCCCTGTTCTAGGGGGTATTAATAGAATTGTGGGGTATAAAACCAAAGGCGCCACTGTCCATTCTCCTGGAGAACGGACAGTGGCGCCTTTGCTTTTATACTACACAATTATCAATGGGGTTTTATGGGGCATTAGACTGGTACTTCACACAGACACACATAAATATATCTCTCACAAATTAATTATAAGATTTTATGAAGTTAATCGATTCGCGCTTCTGAGGATTCGGATTTCCGGCCGTGATTTATCAATATCCGGTAAAAAACATGCCGAGACGCTAATGTCAAAATTGTTTTATACTGTCACTGTCACACGTCACGTCAGGTCAGTTATGTTGTGTTGGCTGGATCATTCATTGTCAATGTTGGCTGCAGTTGGCTGCACACCGCTGGCACGTCAAAATAAAAACTATTATAACTAACCTCGAAAATCTCGAAATCCTTACTTACCGAATAATGAAATAGGAAAAGTGTCAACAAATTTGTATTATTCGAAGTTTTTTGTACTATTTCCTGCTTTCGTAGAAGTGATATAATCATCCACCAATATGACAGACGCCGACGAAAAAAAGCTGAATGAAATGACGACTAAGGCTGAGCAAGAGGTAAAAGAAATTGCACATGAAGTAGAAATGCTAGAGAAAGGAGATTTCAGTTTCCTGACCGACCCAAAACTCGACAAACTGCTTGCCGAAAATGAAAGGCTTAAACATAGGTTGGCGGTTCTCGAAAATGCAATCAAAGTTGAAAAAGCCGGCTCGTCTGGCGCTGCGAGGCCCAGTAAGCGACCCACGCTAGTCACAGACGTACAATCGGTGGAGGGAAACGTCTGCCTTCTGAATGAGCTCGAAAATGTGTTCGAAGTTGCTATTTCATCAGCCTACCCTGATTTGGAAGCTCCACCGGTAGCTGTCAGCATTTCAGGCAACAATCCGAAGTTTGGTGATTACCAGTGCAACTCAGCCATGGCTATCTCACAGTTACTGAAAGCTAAGAACATCAAAACTAACCCTAGAGAAGTGGCCAATAATATTTTGAACAAAACACCATCATCTCCACTCATCGACAGGATGGAGGTAGCTGGTGCTGGATTCATCAATATTTATCTAAATAAAAGTTTTGCAGAACATGTATTGAGCTCCGTTCTCAGGTTTGGTGTCAAACCCCCACCAACTAAAAAGGAGAGGGTTGTTATTGATTTCTCTTCACCAAATGTTGCTAAGGAAATGCATGTTGGACATTTACGTTCAACTATTATCGGTGACAGTATTGCCAGAATCTTAGAATACTTAAATAATGATGTCCTCAGGATCAATCACTTGGGAGACTGGGGAACTCAGTTTGGTATGCTGATTGCTCATTTACAAGATAAGTTCCCAGACTACAAGACTCACTCTCCTCCCATATCTGATTTACAAGCTTTTTATAAAGAATCCAAGAAACGGTTTGATGAAGATCCAGACTTTAAAAAGCGGGCTTACGCTTGTGTTGTCAAGCTACAATCTCATGAACCTGACTACTATGCAGCTTGGAAGTTGATATGTCATGTTTCCGAACAGGAGTTTCAAAAAGTTTATGAGTGTCTTGATATCAAGATTATTAATCGAGGAGAATCATTCTACCAAGATAGGATGGACACTATTGTTAAAGAATTGAAAGATCAAGGACTTTTAGAAGAAGATGAAGGGAGATTGATCATGTGGGCAAATCCTGAGACACATGAAGGTATACCATTAACTATTGTTAAGTCTGATGGAGGATACACATATGATACATCAGACATGGCTTGTATCAAACAAAGGGTGCAAGAAGAGAAGGCAGATCGTTTCATTTATGTAGTAGATGCTGGTCAACATACCCATTTCATTACGCTTGATGGTTGCGCACGGCGCGCTGGCATTCTCAAGGGGAACAAGAAAGTAGAATTTGTCGGATTTGGAGTGGTATTAGGTGAAGATAAAAAGAAATTCAAAACCAGGTCTGGAGATACCATCAAATTAGTTGATCTAATGAATGAGGGCCTTGCACGATCCCTTGAAAAACTTATTGAAAAGGAAAGAGATAAAGTTCTGACTCCTGAAGAGTTAAAACAGGCTCAAGAAGCAGTAGCCTATGGCTGTATCAAGTATGCAGATTTGTCTCACAACAGGATCAATGACTATGTGTTCTCATTTGATAAAATGTTAGATGATAGGGGTAATACAGCAGTGTACTTGCTCTATGCGTTGACTCGAATTCGGTCAATAGCCAGAAACGCGCAGATTTCATTTGACACTTTGTTAACAGAGGGCCAGAAAACTGGACTGAAATTCACCCATGAAACAGAATGGAAATTAGGCAAAGTATTACTTAGGTTCCCTGAAACTATTCTTAAAGTGTCAAAAGACTTATACATCCATAGTCTTTGTGAATATTTGTATGAGATTGCCACAGCTTTCACAGAGTTCTATGACAAATGTTATTGTATAGAAAAGGATAAGGATGGCAAAATTGTTAAGATATTCTATGATAGGCTTGTGCTTTGTGAAGTTACTGCATTGATCATGGAGAAGTGCTTTGATATATTAGGAATTAAAACAGTCTCCAAAATGTAAAACTATATAACAGTGTTCCTTGTGTGTGAATTAATCTAATCTTTTACTAAACAAATCACAATTTGTTTTAATATTTATTGTACTTTGTAGGTATACCTATAAAAACATCTAATATTTTAATATTATACCTTATATTATTGAAAACTTAACTATGTATTTTATATAAATAATAAAACAAAATTAGTTTAAAATCTGATTTTATTTATTCCCAAAAACCTCTACAAAACTATACCAGAATCTGATATTTCTATATTATTTCATGAGCTTACTACAGTTACATAGTAGATGGAAAATGGAATTTCATACTTAACTCATTGAAGGAAAAATTGTATCTAATTACAATTACTTACATGCATCATAGTTTACTCCTTCATATAAAGGGCAATAAAAAATCTGATTAATTCCATCAATGCATACTTGCTTATATGGGTTGTATTGGAAAATAGGGTGAGAGATAATATAAGGCAAGTACCCTTCTAAGACTTGTACTAACCTAGATATTAACTCAACGTAGGTTGCAGGGATCTCACATAGGTAAGTTACCTAGTCACTAGCACAAATATCATCTCTTGGAAGACTCTTGAGGCAAGGCCTCAAGGCATAGGTACCTACTTATGCAGGAAATAGAAAAATTATTAGGTTTATTTTGATGACCTCTTAGGTTGGGTCCAAGTGAGCGTTTCATAGTTGTGTGTTGCAAAAAGAATTGTTATTTCTATTGAAAGTATTTCGCCACTCACTAAAGTACGCTCGTTTAGCCCCATCCTTAGAAACCTGGTTTTAAATAACTCTTCGGTAACATGTAGGTAATTTAAAATATACACAAGTATGCCTTTAATTTCAGGATTAAATTCCATGAAATTCAGATGACAACAAACATTTTATTCAATGACCTTTCAAGTATTTTTGTGCAAATAAATTACCCTGTGAAAATTTTCTCAACCAATTACAATAATTTCAAGTAACCCTAATATTAAAATCTTATCAGTATTAATTCATTCATTTTATAGATAGGTGGTAATGTAGCAAGAATGACTAGAAAATTGGTAACAATTTATTTCAAAACTTTGAATATGTAGTGGTAACGAATCTTTTAATAGAATCGTGTTCGCTCTGTAAAGACAAAGGGTACAGGGTGTCCCGTGGAAAATTTCAATACAGAGCACAGTGTTTCTGAAGGCGCTAATCTTAAAGAGTGGGAGTGTTATTATATTATAAGCGCACTCGTTGCGATTTTTTGGAGTCATGAAGCAGTGCAGCATTGCACTATAGAACTTCATAGTTTTTATCAACATTACCTGAGTAGTAAATAATTATGATGATAACTTTATTTACAAGATCTCGTTTAATACTTATCTACCACTGGACAGAGGACACCCTGTACATGTTCTTAGGTCAATAGGTTAAAATACGATGTGTGAGCCTCTGTGTGTCAGTATCAAAAGTCAGAATGTAATCACTCCACTTTAAAACGGACTATATTGTTTGCTAATTACAATTCATCTGACTCACATTGAATACCATTTCAAAGTTCAATAGAATACAGCTAGTTTGGATTAACCATATACAGATATATTCACCGCACATTAAAAATAAAATAGGCAGCTATGTCACAAAATTGAACAAAAAAATAATTCACAATATAATTTATGGAAAAAATAAAAATACGTTTTGGAAGTCTAGCAAATCACCTAGTCACGATTGAGCAAAAACTACTATGCTCCGTCCATACATTTATTTTCTTTAGACTGAATAAAAGAAAGCAATATTTCATACATACATAGACTCGCTTCTTTTTGAGAATAGTCATGCGAATCTATCAACTCGAAAAATATTGGGACTAACGAAAGGTTCCATATTTATCACATTTATACACGTACTTAATCAGCATGCATAAAAAAGTTATTCTTTCATTAAGTCAGAGAAAATAAATGCGTGCACGGATTATACCTGCATAACTTTACTTGTAAAAACTATTTTGCTAGTGTACCATCTAATCAAAATTATCTGCTTATTTTTCAGTAATAATAAAACATGATATAATGTGTTTTTTTAAGTAAAGCTGTAGGTATACATGATTCTAAGCTGAGACCTAACTTAAGATAATGCCTAAATCTAAGTAGGTTCATTACAAATAGATTCAACTAACTACACTAAACGTAGGTATATCGAATTATACTAAGGAAAAATCACATTTAGGTGTATAAAAGGTTCCTGTGAAACTGGATCTCGTATAAGTATAATAATAGGTAAGTATAAATCTCTAAAAACCCCAAATATACATCAAATACTAAAAGTAATCTAAAAAGGGCCTGATTGGTCTCGAGATTCAAGAGATAACTAGCTATAATAGATAGACATTACAATAACGTTTAACAATATTCTACAAAATATACACATTTTTGTTAGTATTTGGCGAACTACAACAACTACTGGAATAGGTACCTTCATTTCCGAGTGTAAGCGAAAGTGACACTGGTGTTAGATGTCGCCAAAACTAAACTAATTTGACAAGACGAAGAAGTGTTGGCGTCCCTTTCTTAACAATATAAATAAAAAGGATGCCATAATTTCAAATTAGTTTATTATGTCGACATCAGAATTGACACCAGTTATCACTTAATTTTATAACAATTCTAAGAGTTTATAAAAATTGTCGTAGTTTGATATATTAGAATGTGAGCGGCAAACTACGGATTCACCTGTAGATAATGTGCCTGAAGAAGTCCCCGTTAAGAGCGTGCGCCCACGGCGGCTTTTTGTAGCAATGCAATCGCGCGACAGCATCGCGACTGTATCGATGCAAACGCGCGACCGTTTCAGACACATCGGGGTAATGAAGACTGGAAAGGGGTGCTCGAGCGTTCACAGGAATTTCTGTATCGATGCTGAATCGCGACTGTATCGATGCGAATTTACTTCAGCATCGCAACAAAAAGTCGCCGGGGCCAGCGCTGGGATGAAACGTTGGTGTTCTTCTTACAGAAGCAAAATTCGTAGTTAACCCGCTCACAGTAATGAATTAAGAGCGTCGATTATCGCCGCGATAATTATCTAATGACACGTCGTTACACTCGATCGTAGGTGGGGGTTCCCAAGACTCCCGGGTACAGATCTAAGGGCTAGGTAGGTACTATTATATTAAAAGTTCATACCCATAGTGATAGGGGGTATATTGATTTAAAATACGTAGGTACTATAGGAATAAAAAGTACGGAACTTCTTTGACGTGATATTTCTTTTAGAGCTCGTCCCCACTTTTCATCTGTCGGGTCCGGGTTTTAAGCGGATGATTAAGTGGCAGAACATTTTATATGAAGCTATTCACACTTGTTCGAAACCGATTTTGTGTCGGCACCGACATGAAATGTCGGGTGTTATGTAATCCCTCTACGCTCGGAAAAAAATGGTGTCGGATCTTGCTCGCCTATGAGTAAGTATAGAGCTGTTGACCTCCCCGCTACCCCTTGTTGCGTCCGCGCGTTCGTCACTGCGATCACACACACACATCGTAGCGCGAAAACAGAGTGGTTGTGTTTTTATTATAGTTTTTAGCACGTTTGGTAATTTGTAATAATGGAAAGAAATATAAACTCTGAAGAATTGATCACACTAGTTCAAGAGAGGGCTATTCTTTGGGACAAAACTTTAAATGGATATAAAGATAAGCAACCCCAGAATTGGGTGCACCCAATATTTTCTTTCGTTTCTTTGTTTTCTTCTTAAATAATATATCTCAACAAGATTTTCGTCGACGTCCATCATGTAGAGTCGCCACGCGTAGAGTAGAGTAAATTGGCACCAGCTTTGACCGTGGCCGACAACCGATTATTAACCGTTAATGTGAAGAGAAGATCCGACATCCGAATAATATACGGATCCGATTGACGACAAGTGGTAGAGCTGTAAGTTTACGATGAAAAGCTAGAATTAGCTAAAATAATTGTGTACCTAAGTAATATTTGTTAATATTTTTATGGGCGTAAGAATTTTAACGTTTTTTTATTATTAAATAGTGAGTTATTAAAGGTTTGTCTAGATTCTACGATCCACGGCATGCAGCAATTTAAAATATAGCTACCTATAGTGTATTAAAATTTTGGGTGGTTTTGAATATGCTAAAGTCATTTCATCATCATCATTATATCAGCCCATACACGTCCACAGCTGGACATAGGCCTCCCCCATACGACGACGCCACAAATAGCGGTCCTGAGCCGCCTCCACACATCAACTCCCTGCGACCGCTACAATGTCGTCGGTACATCGAGTGGATGGTCTCCCATGTAGGGGGGGATTTGCAATAATCACCATGCTTGGCAGGCGGATTGGTGATCGCAGTGTATAATAAGTTAAATAGTACATTACGGGATATTTATCATCATTTGAATTTTGAGCCTTCCAAATAGCGATGCAATCGCACCACTGGTAAACGCGCGACTGTATCGATGCAAGCGCGCGATCGTCTCAAACGAAACCCGGGGAACGAGCGGTACGAGGGGTGCGCGAGCACCCCTCTACTCTTCGTCGCGTCGCGTACAGACGCGTAGCTGTAGCGCGTTTCATCTTTACAAAAAGTAGACGTGGGCACGCGCTCTTAGTGTTGTGAATAACCATGATAGTATCAAAAGTTTTATGGTTGTGAATATGGTTTTCACAACCTCAACAACATGGAGGTCAACATCGACTGAAGCAGTTTGGAGTAGGTAAAGGCTTTATAGCTCATACATCCAATACCGCCTCCGCATAGAAAATAAGCATTAAAATGCTTATTTTTTTAACTTTTAACTCGTTGTCTTTTGATAAATTATTGACCATAAGGCTTAACTTGTAACTACAAACTCGCTACTAGCGAGTGGGCCCACGCGCTGTCTGCTAATTGGCTGTGTTCGAAACCATGTTGTGCACTATAATTTTTAATACTTTTTACAATGTCTTCATGAACATAATCAAAATACGACCAGCAGATTAGTATTTTTAAAATAGTATTGAGTGTTGCTTATTTTGTTAAAGTCATAATTAATTAATTTTATCTTTATGTTTATATAGGTACTTTACTGACATTCTATATGACTATTGCTTGTAACTTTATGATGTAATTATGTTTTTTTAATGTTATTGGCTTTATTAACAGTTTTAATTCATTAAATAAAAAAACATGGATGGTAGGCACATTTGGGACTCGAATATTTTTTTACGTCATCCATCACACAAAAGATATCGACTGACTGCAATTTCCCGTCTGGTAAGGTTGCGGGAAACCGCTGGATACGGATAGCGCAGGACAGACCTTGGCGGAGGCCTATGTTCAGCCGTGAACAACTCTGGGCAATATTATTTTAAACGAAAACTAAATCTATACAGCTTCGGTTTGTCGTCGGTTAGATCTAAACAGCTGTACAAAGAAACGTCTGGATATACGTTAACCAATTACGGACAGGTACAAAAATAACTTTTGGAGATTCAAAATTCAAACATTCGAAGACAGTCTTCATTGGGTTTTTAGTTCGGGGAAGAGATGTCTTAATATGGCAAGATAGTGTACACTGGCAGCTAATGCTACGAAGACATGCCAGATGGCGTGTGCGAACGGAATCCGCCCATCAGACTTGAAGAAAAACACGCCCATGAGGTAGAGTATGCCGCCCAACTTCAGATCTGACATCGCCGGGAACTGGTGCTGAAAATGAAACAGATTAATTTAATTAATACCTACTAAGTGACAACTAAAATAATTTTAAGAAATAAATAAACATTTATTTATTTCTTAAAATTGTAACTATATAGGTTGTTACAGTATAAATTAATATTATGGTAAACACTTGTAGGTAGGTTTAATACAAAACTAAAAGGTAAGTAAAGAAAATTACGTCTTTCAAGAGCAAAAGTTATTTTATCTGTCTGTTACCTTTTGACGCCTAAACGCATGAATAGAATAGAATATATATTTTTAGCACAAACGTAAAAAAACTGTGGAAAAGTAAAATAGTAAACTAACGTTACACCAACTGTGCCTTGTGCTGTTACGTCTTTATGTTACGACTATTTACAGTTTACTTATTATAATAAAGAAAGATATCTATTATTGTCAAAACAAATAATTAAAGCAACACAAATTAATATAGCCTCCTGGCCTTAGTATTGGCAGGCAGGTGGGCAAATAATGTGATGAGTAGGTTTTCAACGTGCTACCATTACCGTTCATGAGATACAGCCCGTTGACGGGCGGACGGACAGACGGACGGACAGCGGAGGCTTAGTAATGTAATTAGTCTATGGTAATAGCCAATACGGTCCAGTTTTCACCTTTTGGGTACGGAACTCTAAAAAAGTTTTCTGGTGCCATGGAAACTAAACCTATTGTATTTTATTCAAATTCTTATTGCTTATTAGTATTACTAATTTATTTATGCAAATCCTAACTCTATTGTTTTATTTCCGTACTACGCATTTATGAATACCTAACGGTCATTGAACGAGTTACCTATTTTCTACTTTCCTGTTACCTATGGAGGTAGTAGGAAAGAAATAAAATTTTACCACAGCCAGTAAGTTGGATTTGGATAGAAAGCTGATGAATTTAGCTAGTTATAGTTCGTTTATTGATAACGTTCATATGTTACATGTCATATTGTATTGCTATTAATGTGACCTCAAATATATTTTACCCTAGTCATAAATAAACAATGAGAAACGGAGTGTGGGAAGACCTCCCATTCGATGGACCGTCGACATCGTAGCGAGGGAGTCGTTGGATGAAGGCGGCTCAGGACCGCTATTCGTGGCGTCGTTTGGGGGAGGCCTATGTTCAGCAGTGGACGTATACGGGCTGATGATGATGATGATGATGAAATAAATAATGCTGGACTGGTGGATAATACACAACATTATCTAGCCCCAAGCTAAGCAGAACTTGTGTTTAAGGTACTAGATGACTGATATACATAATACAATATATTAAATAGTTTTATTTTTATTATATATTGAAAATACACAGAACCCAGAACAAATATTTACAGATCGTACATTTGTCGCAAAGCGGGAATCGAATACGCCACCTCCTGCGTCACAGGCGGACCTTCACCCGCCGCGCCACATCGGTCGTCAAACTGTACGGTTACCGTTAGGCGATAGAACCATGGAAGATTTCTTCTATCTATGATGTATAGAACTAAATCTACTGTACAAAACACGTTTTCCAAGAAGGCACTAGCAACCGAGACATTCCTTAAATTTTTAATGCCCAAACTGAACTCAATTCCGTTATATGAAAGTTTTAAATGTTTGCGTTCCATATAGGTACCTAGAACTGGATTATTCTGAGAATAAGCTATTTCTATTGGAAGTAAATTAACTGTTATTTATTTTAAATCAGGGTTGGCATGATTAAAACAAATGGTTTTAAAACAATGTTTAAAACAGTTTGATTTTAAACCGTGTTTTTTATCACACGTTTAAAAACACAGATTAAAACAAGTTTTAAACATTGTATAAAACGATGAGAAAAAAACAAGCTTTAAAACTACTTTTCATTGCGAATGAATGATATAAAATGAAAGTAAATATTTTTTTGATAAGTTATTTATTCAGTCAAACAAAGATCTAAGTACCTACCAAGTACCAGGATTTATATGGGTAATGGGATAAGATAACACGTATTTTTGAAACATGCATTAGATAGTATAGAATATTAAAAATTTCAATTTAAAATCAATCAAAAACAAAATTATAACAAACAAAATTACCTATATTTAATAAACATTATAAAATCAAAATTGTTTGTCAGTCAGGAGAGTAAGACAATATGACAAGATCAAGATAACAATTATTTTTTCTTTTCCTTATTAAGGTATTTAAAAACTGTAACAAGTTTTGCAGCTTTCTCTGTACCCAGTTTATTTCGTACGTCAGAATGAATAAATCCAAATGTTGAAAACAGTCTTTCAATTCCAGCACTTGAAGCTACAGCAGTGTGAAGCTGAGCCACTAAGTTCATTGTTTGACCATTAATTTGTTTTTTTAATGACTGCCACCATTCGAGAGGTCCGACCTGATTTACTACATGATCTTCAAATAGAAAGTTATGAAAGGGATCTGTCATTGCCCTGTATTTAACAACATAGGGCATCGCCTCTTTGTGATAAGCTTCTATAAATAATAAAGCCTCAGAATTATCTTCACTCGTGAGTTTTTCACCCCTGTACTTAGGATGTAGTAAGTTTGCTGCAAAATGAGCTGGAGACATTGCCATTTCATAACGAGCTTTGAACTTCCTTAAATCATCCAATGAATACTCGGTCTCACGCAGTCGTACATTCTCTCCCTCAAACATATTTTTAAGCTCTATCCATGCTTCAGTAACTTCGCCAATACAGCAGGATGTCTTTTGGGAGATGTCAAGTGTAACTGCGATGTTTTCCAGTTTTTTGTAGAGAGCCTGGACTTGTTGCTTCAGCGCCATGTCATTTACTTTCAATGAAATTGACAGATCTATAGCAGTTGAATGATTTAAGCGTATATCTGACATTATATGCCAATTTTCTAATAACACTTTTAAGCAGTCAGCCATTGTGTTCCACCGTACCTGTTGTGGTATAACAATTGCTTTTCCACCAGCTTCTTTATATTTGGCAGATGCAAAGTGAGTGTATTTGAAGTACCGCATTATCGACTTAACTTTATCAGTAATATCTTCTGCATTCAAATCCTTTGCTAGAAGGTTTAATATGTGTGATGAACAGCCGTATGTAAGTATATCCTCGTGAGAAGCTAGTTCTTCCTGTTGGGCTAAATCTCGTCTCATACGGCTCATATTTGCTGCGTTGTCTGTCACTACACTTCGCACCGTACATTTGTAAGTTTCACATTGTTTTATTGCCGCAGTAGTAACTTTAACCAAGTAGTCAGCTGTATGGCTTTCGGCTCCTGTGTCTATTGTATCAATTAAATGAGATGAGTCTGTCAACACATCGGTAACACAGACACAAACTATCGAGTCCTGCCTGACATTACTCCACCCATCAATTGCCAGATTAACAACTTTGTTTTTCAATTCATTTTTTACGGCTTCTTGAGTCGAGTTGTAGACTTCGTCGAGTAGCTTGCTAGCAATTTGTTTGCGGTTTGGAGGTTTATATCCTGGGCGTAAAATTTCCATTAATTTCAGTAACTCTGGGTGTTCTACGTGGTTAAAAGGCGTGTTAGTAGCAAACATATAACGAGATAATTGTAAATCAATTTTCTTCTTATCTTCTTGACTTGTAGCAATAATAAATCTTTTCATTGAAATGTTCACGCTCGCGCTGCTGCTGGTACTGGCATTTTTAGATTGAAGAGTAGTAACAGAAGATGTGGGTGTAGCAGAAGAATTATCTGAAGATCGGGAAGAACCAGCATCACTCAACAACTCCTCCTCCACGTCCCTGTCCGCGTCAAGATTTGCGTCAGTGTTAGAACCGGTGGTGGTGCTACATTGCTGGAAGTGTGCCTCCATTCTTTTCACAAGTCCAACTAGTTCTTTCTTACATTTTCTGCAACGCACCCTATTGGTCTTCAGTGTGGTATTTTCTTGGGGGATCGATGTGAATTGTTCCCAAATTGCATGCTTTTTGCGTCCTGGAGTTGACATTTTTATGAGGTGTTATCAGTCGCAGAATTAATAATGAAATGAAATGTGAGAAAGAAAGGCACTCGTATTTATAGAATTCATATTAAGTAATTCCCCGCCGGTAAAGTCCCGTTAGGAAAGTCCCTAATGGATGGCTGTCGAATGGAATAGTGGTTATTTTATTCCCCTCATTTAAATATAAATATTAGGGATGGGCCTAACTTCGGCATTCTTCCGAAATTCGGTTGAAATGCCGAACATTCGGTATAAGAAAAGAGTGAAATAGTTGCACAATTTTGATTTTAAGATTAATAAAACATTAAAAAAATCAAATCTGTCATACTCACTCATACCTGAATAAATAAATAAGCCTTTTACATAATTTAAAATCATGGTAATTTATTTATTAATCAAGTAACTAACTGTCATTATCAGTTTCCTTTTTCGACATTTCAATCTTAAGTTTTAGAATTAAAAAATCAAATTCAATAAGTTCTTATTAAATTAGGAAGTCTTATGATTTGAATCAAATAAACTTTTTGAAAATTCAATATATTAATTACTTATAGGTATATTTTATTGTTGTTTGTTAGTTGTTACCATATAAGTGCAGAATAAAAACCGAACTTCGGCATTTTTGATTTTTAAAATTCGTATTCGGTTCAAACCACATTCGGCCCATCACTAATTAATAAATATTGGGGGTGCCCCTATTCATAGAATAGAATTTATAGTTTATAGGTATTTCCCCGCCGGTATAGTCCTGCTAGGAAACATTCAGGGTGAATGTAAATCGTTTAGTAGTGATTAGAGATACGCAACATAAAATAAATGTTTATCCATTGATCGTTTTTTGTCAATATTTATTTTACTATAGAAAATTTGAAAAGTCAAAAGATCTAGTCTGGAAATGAAACATTATAGGTCGAATTAATTTAAAATAATGCCCTAAACTAAAAAGGACAAAAAAAATAACAAAACAAACACTTGTTTAAAACAATTTGAACTGTTTGTTTTATAAAATTTAAAAAAAACTGTTTTTTTTCCAACCCTGTTTTAAATATTCGGCCAGCTGGAAAAATCAGCTAAAAGTATTTGGACAGCATAGATAGATAGATAGAAAATTCTTTATTGCACACTTATTGGTAAGAAACAGAAATACAAAAAAGACAATTTTAAAACTAAGTTACAAGTGGCGGCCTTATCGCTCGAGAGCGATCTCTACCAGACAACCGTGGAGAGCATATGTTTTGGTTGGCAGTAAAATATATCAGTAATACTTGGTCGGCTTCAAAATTAGTTTTGGTTAGTAAATAATATGCATAAATAATGTTTCGGTCAGTAAAATTCAATATTTGGTGAGCAAGATTATACTTTCACTAAGCAGAAAATTTACACATTTGTATTTAGAAGTTTTTATGCATGTTAGATTTAATAACCTAATATATTATTATTAATGTGGACGGTAAAATAAGAATAATCAGATCTAAAACGTTAGTCAACTATGATACATATTTTATACATATATTAATTAGTTAGTGGGTATGAAAAATTTAAAGAAGGGAAAAGGGTTCCACGCAAAAAAAAAACATTAAATTGTGAATTCTACGCGGGTAAAGCTGCGGCCAAAGCTAGTTTAAAATAAACTAAGTTCTGAGGTCTCACAGAGCAAGGGCAAATCTAATGCAGCGTTATACGCAACCAGTTTCCACCGAGGACATTAGAACGTTACCTTCATTAACGCATGTTCACACGATTCGGTTTTTAGCAGGGTAGGTTTTTTGCAGGATACGGTTTAGTCACAATAAAATTTGATCCGGGAAAAATCCGATTCGGTTTTCTCCGGTCTTAAAACCTAATGCATGTTAAAATTGTAGTGTGTGTGACTAAACCGTATCCCGCATAAAACCGAATCATGTGAACATGCTGTTAGGCGGCAGGTGAGTATATGAATCTGTACAAACCTCGTTTTTAAATACGTACTTTAACACTGCGCTTAAAAATAGTACCTTGTCGTAATTGCGCCGGCTTAGTGCCACAAACTGTAATAGTTTTTAGTAATTAGTTATTATAAACCTATTTAGGTATAGAATAAAGTCCGATCTGTAAAGTATCAACTCTACAGATCGGATTATCTTCTACGGAGTAGTTGAGGTCAACAGGTCAGGGCTCATTCGCACATCATCCGTTTTACAGGATCCGTTTATTTTCCCGTGATGGCGTATGTAGTTGTAGTAGCGAGTTCACACACCTGACAGTATTCCGGATCCAGTATTTTTTTCGAGTAGTTAAAGATCCGTAAAAACGGTCCGGTAACAATCGTTTAGTGGATCCAGTATACTGTCAGGTATGTGAACTCGCTCCTACAGCTACATACGCCATCACGGTAAAATAAACGGACCCTGTAAAACGGATGCTGTGTGAATGTTCCCTTAAACCTATAATAATGCAAAGAGTTTTGCGATGGGGTTAAAATACAAGAGACTTCACAACATAATTATGTTTAAAAAAGGTTCGGTTTCGGTTTCGGCTGAAAATCCAAGTTCGGTCGGACACTAGTACTCGTAGGTATATAGCCAACTTAGATTGTGCTATAGCTTCGAGAATACCCATGAGCTTAACCCCCAATAAGCAAAGTGACCTCACCTGAACCAGTAAAAGCTTTTAGTCTGATAAAAACGATATTTAGAAATATATTACTTTAGTTTATACCCTTGCAGCGAACCCAATTTAGTTACTATCGATATCGTATCCTACACACTAGCCATACTCGATGTGGAATGTTTGTGAATAGACCACGACGTATAAAACTAAAACTCACTTGCGTCGAGTTTCAGATATTAAATGTAAGAAATATTTTTTGAATGGTCGATCTCCAATCGAAAATGTAAGAGCGCTCGGCTACGGCGACTTTTTGTAGCGATGCTGACTCGCGTTCGCATCGATCGATACAGTCGCGTTTCTGTCTTGATTCAGCATTGATACAGAAATGCCTGTGAACGCGCGAGCACCCTTCTCCACTCTTCGTTCCCCCGATGTCGTCCGAGACGGTCGCGCGTTTGCATCGATACAGTGGCGATGCTGTCGAGCGATTGCGAAACGCGCGACCGTATCGATGCACACGCGCATCGGCATGCATCGCGACACAGCATCGCTACAAAAAGTAGCCGTGAGCGCGATCTAAATTGCGTATAAGTAAAGACGCGGCAACAGAGTTGGCCGGTATTATATGTTTATCAGTAGCATTCTATTAGTGACTTACGAAATCGCTTTTATATATCTAAATCAATAATGCTGGTTGTTTTTGAAAAACAACGAGATTATATCATTTTCTTGATTATAGATAAAAAAGTTCAAAACAATAGGTTTTCCCTCAATTATAAGTACTCTTTCTTATACACTTATCATAGGTCACTGATCATCATCAAGGTCGTCTGGTAGAGATCGCTCGTGAGCGATAAGACCGCTAATTGTCACATTTCTTTTTGTTTGAAATTGTTTGTAAACTGTTTTGTTAAGTGTGCAATAAAGTATTTTCTATCTATCATAGTTTTTTATTTTAGACTACTACCAATCAGAACTTTTTCGAACGACTTTTTAGAAGCAGCATAAAAACGATAAATACTTATGGGTATTATGAATTTGATGGGTTGGCTTTTCCCAGCAGTTGCATCCAATGTTCTCTTTTCTTTAGATTTGATAGGCGAGATTAGCTCATGATAAATTAGTCTATAATAGTACCTAGGTATTCGTCAAAATTTTTGGCCTCCAAACGCATAATGCTGAAGTCCAAAAAATAATTTTGTGTTGTGAGTTGTTTACGAACATTGAATCTAAAGAATGGCTCATGTAATGTATAGGATTGCCCAGGGTTTGTATGATGGTTGTGGATGGAGATTTTTTCAGTCGATAATCTACCACTTTATAAATTACTAACTGCTGCCGGCGGCTTCGCACGCGCTTTTAATGTACCCTATGTCCGTCCCCGGGATACCATTTACCTCCCTGCCAAATTTAATTAAGATCCGTTCAGTAGTTTTAGCGTGAAAACGTGACAGACAGAGTTACTTTCGTATTTATAATATAAGTAAGGATTTACACTAACAATCCTAACTAATATTTTATAAATGCGAAAGTGTCTTTGTTTGTTTGTCCTTCCTTCACGCCCTAACTAAGTACCAATCGAGTTGATTTTTGGTAGAGTTAGTTGAAAGGATGGAGAGTAACATATGCTATTTTTTATCCTGGTAAAACATCAAATTCCCATGAGAAATTTACGGGAAAAAATACCTTTTTATCTCCTTAGCAATGTGAAACGGTTTCACTCGCATCAAATTCGAATTTAATGCGGGTGAAACCGTGAGAACAGCTAGTAAGCTATATATTCTCATTTCAATATTTATTCTCAAAAAGGACACGAGTAGCTTTCATCATCATCAGCCCGTACACGTCCACTGCTGAACATAGGCCTCCCCCAAACGACTCCACGAATAGCGGTACTGAGCCGCCTCCATCCAACGACTCTCTGGCTGGCGGGAGTCGCTTTACTCGTGTCCTTTTCGAGAACAAATATACGTATTTTTATAACGAACCTAATCGTTTCTAAGATTAGCTCAATTCGCGCACTTGTATCTCCTTGTCATTGTCATCCCGTATGAATAGTAAATTGTACTCGTTGGTACATATTTGATCTTTGCCCTCGACAACAGGAAGTCTTCAGTCTAATTTAGATCATAATGACCTTTACGTATTCATGTTTAGCGATTCCGATATCATCATCATCATCATCATCATCAGCCTATACACGTCCACTGCTGGACATAGGCCTCCCCCGTACGACGCCAGAAATAGCGGTCCTGAGCCGCCTCCATTCATCGACTTCGATATAGCATTCATAATTTTAGTTTGTAATTGTAAGTAATTCGAAACTTTTATTCAACTTGCCTTGTATGTTTGTTCGGGTCAAATCTTGAAACTCAATTTGAGACCAGTTATCCTCAACCGATTGAGCTGAAATTTGGCTTACTCATGTAAGTTCGGTAATAATGCAATGCCATGCTGCTATCGAGCTAGTCTGATGATGGAAACCGACGGTTGCCATAGGAACTCCTAAACAAAACGACGTAACCACGTCGAGTTGGGGTTCGTTGTTTGTCTTCCCAAGCACTTTAGTCCTAGATGATATAAAAGCTTGTATTTAAGTTTTTTTAAATTATAAACAATTATTTAATTGTAATTTTGTTGTGGTAAAAATCTACGTACAAAACAAAGTTTTTTTTAAAGTTATTAACTTTCATAGTTTTTCTGTGTAAAAGTTATAAATCGTGACAACTTCTAAATTCATTTTTTTTTAAACAACTCATTCTTTTAGGTTGGTTTTAAAAAGTTCTTTAGTTTACCCCTTCTAACGATATGTTACAGCATGATATAAGAAATCATTTATTAGGTGGTCAAACTATGAGATACTTTACTACTAATCACAAAAATTCCTTTTTACTTAAGTACTTTTTAAAACTTATGTCGGTCCCAATACCAAACATCCTGTATATTTATCAACGCGGTTCACACTAGATATTTACAATTTGTATTAAAATGAATACCTCGATAATAATGCCCATAAGTCTCATGAAATGAGTATTCAGTCATATCAGTTTTTGGTTGACCTAACCCTCGCAAAAAATTATGTGAGTGATGAAGACAACGAAAACATTTGCGAAGCCAAATAATTATGCAAAAATACTTACATTCGAAGTAACGATAATAGCCGCCGGTCCCAGCCCCATAACGAGATACAACAGCAACTCCAGCATCTTGTATCTCTCGTGGAAGATCTGCTGGTACGTTATACCGAGTACTGCTAGTAGCCAGATGGCCCAGCGCAGTTCCCTCAGCATCCAGCAGGACAGCGGACTCACAGTCAGCCAGGGGAAGTAGGAACTCGCGATGAATATGTAAATCATTGCACGGTCGCAGCGGTGTAGGAAGTGCTTCATTTTCCTGGAAGTAATTCACGTTTCTATGGCTTTGGCTTTACACTTTAACTCAGATTAGTTATGACGAGCAACGGTAGGAAGTTATTAGAGCGCGCGCCCACGTCGACTTTTAATAGCGATACAAACGCGCGACTGGTCAACGCGCTACAGCAGCATCGCGACTGCATTGATTGAAGCAAACGCGTGACCGTCTCAGACGATAGCGGGAGAACGAGCGGTACGAGGGGTGCGCGAGATCCCCAATCCACTCTTCGTTGCCCCGATGTCGCCTGCAACGGTCGCGCGTTTGCATCGATACAGTCGCGATGCTGTAGCGCGTTTACCAGCCGCGCGTTTACTTCGCTACAAAAAGTCGTCGTGGGCTCATAGAGATTCGATACGATTTATAAAGCGACCTATTTCACTGAGGCTTTATTTAGGTCTACGCGTCTTACTGGTATTGGAAGCTTTGACTTTGACAATCAAATTGAATGGCACGTCATCTTGCTAAGAGTTAAATTAAGGATTCTACTATTGGATCGTTCTGACTGAATATCTATCTATTTAGATTTATTTAGAAATCTATCCTTTCAGTACTCGAAACTTCAGTATCAAGCACCTGATGTGTGAACTATCAATAATCTGTGGATTTGTTAGAACAGATTAGTACGCTTGGATACATTTCCGACGATAACAGATAAACGCTGATTGGGGCGTGCAAAGGTCAATATTTTATAACACTTGAACTTGCAGTTATTAAACTTATTAACAATGGAATTTAGATTTATGGGTCCAGTGAAGGTACGAGAGTCAGAATCAGAATCAATAACTTTAGTTCTTTAGGCTTACAAAATAAGCACTTAGACAAGTCAAATTTTATCTAAACCGAAGTGTAAAACCGCGTACGCTTACGGGGCGTAATGTACCATTTTCAGCGAGCATGATACATTACGCCATGCCTTGCCGCCGCGCACCGGAGCGGCCGCGGCGTGTGCTTACTACAATCCGCCTCGATCATGTCTCGATCGATGCTCATTGTGAGCGCTTTCTTTCCCCGTACTGACGGAACGAACGCTTGCTGTGTAACAGTGGCGGATCTACTCATTTGCCGCTAGTAGGTTATTCAAGTTTTGCCGCCCCTAACTGACCTCTATAATTCAATACACTTATCTAATTCACAATCATATTTTTTAAAATAAATTGACAATGTAATTCCAATTGGTTTGTCCTTAGCACATCAGCTTTTTCCCGTTATTAGTATGAATAATAATAATAATGTTGGACAATTCACACAGCATTATCTAGCCCCAAGCTAAGCAGAGCTTGTGTTATGGGTACTAGATAACTGATATACATAATACAATATATTACATAGATAGATATTTTTTATTATACATATAAAAACGACCAGAACACCCTGAACAAATATTTGCAGATCGTACAAATATTTGTCCCGAGGCAGGAATCGAACCCGCAACCTTCTGCGTCGCAGGCGGACCTTCGCCCACCGCGCCACATCGGTCGTCAAAATGTGTTGTGTACCAGGGGACCAATGTGTCAGTTCCTAGATTATTTTTGAAGCTCACGATTTTGGTAAGATTATACTGGACCTAATAACATTTAGGTATTTGATGATATTCTTTTCTATATCTCCAAGACAATAAATTTTTGGCCCAAATTTGCCGCCCTAGGCTTCAGCCTACTCAGCCTGCGGGTAAATCCGCCACTGCTGTGTAAGTGCTCATATACACGAGCGGCAAAGTGTCAACGGCAGAGGTAGTTGTAGTCGTCGACGTCTGCTGTCGATAGTCGACGGCTGCCGTCAACTGTCGACGGCTACAGTTACCTCTGCCGTTGGCATTTTGCCGCTCGTGAATATGAGCAAAATATAAGCACTAACACTACGCCCCGTAACGCCGCCGGTCAGTAAGTACGTATATCGCTCAACGGCTATTTGATATATAGTCATTGATCCACTAATCCTTAGTAATATTATAAATGCGGAAGCGTGTTTGTTTGTTTGTCTGAAAACTAGCGCCGCTATTAGCTTCGGCTTGTAGCGGCATAATGCTGAGACAGGGCCCTTTTTGTCCCTAACACTGTTCATATCTATTTTCTTTATGTATGTAAAAGTTACCTGTACTTTCCTATATCTGTAATGTGTCCTGTTATGTTATGTGTTATGTATGGCCAAATAAATACATATTCTTTCTTCTTTGTCCTTCCTTCACGCCGCGCCCCGCCCTAACTAAGCAACCAATCGACTTGATTTTTGGCATAGAGTTATTTGAAAGGATGGAGAGTAAGATAGGCTACTTTTTGTCCTGATACAAGAAGTACTTGGTAAAATACCTTTTTATCCCCCTAGAAATGTGAAATTCGAATTTAACGCGGGTGAAACCGCGGGGAACAGCTAGTAATATTATAAATTCGAAAGTAACTCTGTCTGCTACTTTTTCACGCCCAAACGGCTGAACGGATCTCAATGAAATTTGGCAGGGAGATAGGTTGTATCCCGGGGAGAAACATAGGGACAGACATTAAGACATACTATTCATACACGAAAAGCGCGTGCGAAGCCGCGTGCAGAAGCTAGTATGACGTAATGGTAAAGCGATGTTGTTATTATTATAGGAGGCATTGAATTTCGCCACGAACAATACGATCTGATAGCTCTATGACACCAGACACCCTGCCCCCATTTCGTCATGTTTGTGGTGGAGGTAAAATAAAGACTAATTATAATCATAAATAAATAGAAAACCTTATTGCAGGAAACTCAGGAAAGATATAGTAGGTACAAGAAGTTCTTAAAATCGAATTACCTACGGTATCCAGCAATTGCCCTGCATTTTAAATATAATTTGATTGGTTTGTAAAATACAGTTATAGTTTTAAACTGTTTTTTAAGTTTTGCGGGATAAATACTAATCCCTCGGGAATAACATACATATTTATGAGATCAGCAAATGTTTAAGTTTGCAAGGAAGGATGTATGAATATTTCAATTTCAATTCAATTCAATTTATTTATTTGTGAAAGTAAGTAAACATGAATTGTATATACTATAAGAACATTGGAAACTGCTTTAGTTTAAAACTGTGTTGCAGCTTCCAGTGCCCAACCTTAGACTAGAGCTCAAACTATAATGAAATATTTAGATTTTTACAATAGTTAAATAAGAGGATTATATTGTATGTATTCATAATTTTAGATAAGTCACTATCCCCGTTAAATTGTGTATGTTGAATAATGTAGTTGTGTGTGCAGGTCCCCTGAAAACACCAGTCTCATATGAGTCAGGGCGACAGGAGACCGCGCGCTCGTGTGTGTGTGTGTGTGTTATGTGTGTGCACCTGACCGATTGTTTATGCGTGTAGATACAAGTAAATATAATAAATTCATCAAAAATTGTGTATAGTTGTTGAAAGTTGTTATTTTTTCTGTTTCATCGTAAGTTAGTGTAATTAACCACTTTTTAATATGTTCTTTACATTTGTAGTAGGAGAAGGAATATATATCAAGAGCTTTATTTCTTCTGTTATAAACTAAAGGGCTAAGGAAAATAAAATGGCGATGGGCGACAGCAGTACGAGCAAATTTCATAATGCAAACTGATGTTTTCTTCCTTCTTTTTTGGTTTTCGGTGTTTTCAGGGGGAACATAGGTTAGGGATCTATGTTTACGCATCATTAACTTTAACAGAAACAGTTTACGGATAGAAAGGAGGTTACTTATTGTATAATAGTCTGGGCTTATATAGCATTACTTTAATTAGAGCCCTTTGCGCTCTTTCTAGTCTGATCAACGGTGTCTTTGGTGATCCTCCCCACACTGTTATGCAATAACCAAACACCGATTGTGCCAACGCGTAATATACTATTTTCAGTGTAGAGATAAATATTTGTTACTCTTTCACGCAAAAACAAGTGAATCGATTAGGCTGAAATTCGGTATGGGTATAGTTTGGGACATGGAATAACATATACTTAGGCTATTTTTTATCCCGATGAAATGCCGGCAAAGGCGCGGGCAGGCAGCAGCTAGTTCTCTATTACAATTACAAAACTCTTTATTGGACACCGCAAAGATAAATAAAATACATAGATATTAACATAAACAAGTACAATGGGCGGCCGTATCGCTCGGAAGCGATTTCTTCCAGGCAACCTTTGGATGGATAGGAAATAAAAAAAATCATAAAGGCAAGGGTGTATACAACTTTAGTATATAAAATTTAATTATACTATATATACTTAAAGTAGAAAATATATTATGTATATGTAATAAATAAATAAATACCAAGAGCAAAATAGATAGGTACCAATGTTTACTTTTCTGACAGATAAAAATCTTTGAGGCGAGCATTAAAACCAGGTAGAGATCCAGTTTCCTCTATACAACTACGCAAGAATCATGCAAATCGTTCCATAATTGAAGGAGAAATCGACAGACATAGATATAAAATTCTTTGTTGCACCCTTTACACAACAAATACCAAACAATTAGGTACAAAAGATGTGATTGGAGGTCTTATCGCTCACGAGCGATCTCTACCGGACAAGTGTGAGCGATCCCTACCAGACAACCATGTGCCATATCTAACCTACATACATAAAAAACATATGTACATAGCCGAACATAGTACCTCCCTTTTTTTGCATTCTCCATTTTAAGTCTGTTCAAAATACACAGGCAAATAGACGGCTTATTCCACTAATCCCCTTACATAATCCCCTGCGAAGGGGATTTGTGGAGTTTATGTCCACCAATGCCCTGCGCTGCTTCTCTCCTCTATGAGCCGGCAGGGCATTTGTGGACAAAATCTACACAAAACCCCTTCGCAGGGGATTATGTATCTATTTTGGCTTTTCACTAATACCTTATTAGTGAAATAAGCCAAAATAGACGAATCTTGAAAATATTATCCACTGAACCCGTTCTACTCTACATACAAACAGCTCGAGAAAGGAAACGGACAAGTATTCACTACCTATTGGGACCTCTCGTGAATTAGGCACACAATAGTTTTCCGTCCAGAGTCCAGTCGCATAACGATCACTTTCCTGCTATTTCAGATCTGACCTCGCGACTGAAGCCTTATTCTTGCGTGGCCTAGGCTATTTATATAATACCTTTAGAAACAGGTACTAATATGTAACAGATAAGGTATTTGTGGGCAGGTTATTACACCCATATCTTTAGATAATTTCTCATTTAATCCTCCACTCAAACTGGACCGAGCGTGCTTCGAGCATTCCTCCAAAACATACTCGAGTTCGGTATGCTTAATCATAAATATTTCTTTTATAAAAAAGTAATTCCATTGTTTTATAAACTAGACGCAGAAGCAAGAAAGCCCACCTGAAATTTACCAGTTGCGTAAAATATTAGAGCCAAATCTAAAATCTGAGGAGCATTTAACGTAGGTCGCGAAGTACCTTGAGATGACAGTTTAATTCTCCACTCGTATGAGAAAATTTTGTAAGGTAAGTTCAAGTGGAGGAATTTTGTGCGATCAAGCATACCAAAACGCATTTGGAGGTAGAGTCGAGGTTGAGTCGAAGTCGAAGTAACGACTAAAGATGTGGGGGTAAATCTTAGACTAAGACCAGTCTAAGATTAACCCCAAAACCAAAGCCTTTGCCGCACACCATTTTATTGGCAATAGAGTGGTGCACAACTGTTGCCGGACATCGAGTTATGGTATACCTACGATGGATGGAGGCGGCTCAAGACCGCTGTTCGTGGCGTCGTTTGGGGGCGACCTATGTTCAGCATTGGACGTATACGGACTGATGATGATGATGTATGAACACCCACTCAAGATCAAGAGTACCTTGTCTAAGAATAGACATCTATTGAATTATCTGGAGAAACATAGGGGTAGTTGGTAGGTATGTTTGTTGTTCCTTTGTTTGACATCGACACGCAACGCGAAATGTCGACGGCTATTGATTGTTATGTCGCTCAATATGTTACCGAGTACCGAGCATAGGGTGGATGGACGATGGGGGAAAATTTGACTAATGTACAATACCCCTTTACACTCGGGATGATACGAGATAGAAATAATTTTTAAATAAAAACTGGCGACAAACAATTAAGTTTTTCCGAGCGCAACCGACGTCGATCGTTCGTGATATTTTACACGTGGATTTTTAAACTTTCAGCTTAAGACTTTATTGGCTTTTTAGATTTGTTATCAAAACAAAAAAATTATTTCGCAACTAGATTCGCAAAAAGTTGCCGGTTGTAAAGGAATACAAAAACCTAATGTAATTTAAAACTATTATTTCCTGCTATTATTCAAGCAACGACGAAATTTAATAATAATATACGTTTGCTAAAATAACAAGTGCGCCATTAAGATTGCGGGTAGGAAACTAGAAGGGGTAAACATTTCTGTTCAATATATTTAGAATTGATATGGTCTATAACTTTGTTAAAATGTGATATTTATTTTATATACAATGTTATACAGTTTATCAGCCTCAACTCTCAATAACTTTAATAAATACCTACAACCAATTTATCTAATAGCCTAAGTGGTGATCGTCCAATTAAATAGGTACCTAATATATGCCAATATCTGTAGATGTACAATCATTACAATACATAAAACAGAGATTATATATTACTAGTTGCTGTCCGCGCGTTTGCCCGCGTTTTATCGGGATAAAAAATAGCCTATAATGTTATTCCAGGTCCCGAACTATACCCTAATCGGTTCAGTAGTTTTTGCATGAAAGAGTAACAAATATCCATACATCCATCCATACACTTTGATATTTATAATATTAGTAGGATAGGATTTAGTGATGGATGGGGTAACCTTGTATTACAGGCCATTCAATATGAAATAAAATCAGAAAAATTCAGCCGACTTTAAAAAGTTTAAGATTCTCGGAAAAAGCGCCCTTCTCCGTCGTATATTTTCAACGGCCTATTTCAGTATGACCTTGACCTTACCTATGTCACAATCTGAAGAGAGTTTTTTTCTCGACAAAATGGTTAACATTTTTAGCTTTGAAATTCGAGATCTCATCGTAATTTTAATGGTGTTATTTATAGTTTTTGGTTTACAATAAAGTTTCGATCTATCTACCTGCTGGTCTATGTCAGTTTCGGATGGAATGTTAAAATTCAAGGTAAGAAAATTATATTCAATAAGATTTTTGACTGAACACGAAAGCAAATGTTTTTCAAACCATAAAAATATGCGGTTCCGAAATATTTACTCACGTAGGTGAGCGTAAACAATTACAAAAAATCCGAAGCATCCCCGAGAATTTCGTAATGCCGCCGTTCCGTTATTCCAAGGCCGTGACCTACTTCCAAGGACGGAACTGGGAACCATTAATTGCTCATTGGGAAGCCTGGATCCCACTTTATTGGGGGTTGTGAGGCATGATTGGGTAATTCTGCGGGTAATATAATCAATAATTGGATAACAGTATGCAGTATGCAAGGGCATTGCGGAATGTAAGACCGACAGAACAAACAGTACCTAGGTACTCTATAGCTCTAGAGTTCTACAAAAAAAAGACTCTTCTACCTTTTGGGAGAGAGCAGAAATTATATTAACAACATCAGTTGATATTGCTAGTGCTTCCCTTCTACTTAATAGATAAAAGCTAGGTCACTACTTAATAGATAAAGGAGAGATGGAAAAAAGGTACTTAATAACCTATATGTAGCAATCCTTCTAAAAGCCTAGAAGATCTAAAATGCTTTTCAACTAAGCAAATCCGCCATTCCTGTATTTTACAAACAAAAAATACCTATGCTGATCATTTCATACAGAATCGTATAGGTTAGCTCTAAAGTAAGCTAAGCACAGCTTGTCTTATGATGATGTGATGATGCGGAAACCCTGGGGGCCAATTCTGCATATCACGTGATACTTTATCGAGTCATACTCACTATCACGGGATAAAAATATCATGTGATATTATCGAGTGTCGCCAAAACGGCGACACTCGATAATAAATATCGAATTGCTGATTTTGTCCATAGGTTTTTTTTTCCGGTGGTCATTAAAATGGTTTTATTGTTAGAGGACTCATCATCATCATATCAGCCGATCGATGTCCACAGTTGCACATAGGCCTTTACTAAGGATCTCCACAATGACCGATTTTGTGCTGCCCGCATCCAGCGATTTCCCAACCTTAGGAGACTAACCATATATAAACATCCACGCTGTATAAGTTAACTTACGTCTCAGCCCGACTGCAGCAAACACAATGGAAGGTGGTGGATACAGCAAACAACAGACACAGCGCTAGTCCATACACGACGGCCGCGATCGCCTGGGGGGCGTTCAGGGACCGCGTCAGCAGCTCCCGAGCCCCGAGCGAAGCAGGCGCGACGCATAGTGCGTGCGTGCATACGTTTGCCACGTTCTCTACCTGTCGGCAAGGCAAAGAGAGATCGTTTGAGTTGCAGGACAGTTTTCATAGGGACCGTAAAACGGGGTGAATAGAAATGGACGAGCAAAATATCCTTTTGCAGAGATCAGATTCTCTGCCACGGTAGGTGAACAGTCACGGACTAAGGATACTTCCACTGCTACAAGCCAGGTAATGTCTTGGTCCATGTATTTTGTCCATTTCTATTCACCCTGGAGTCTCTACGTAGCTGGTTATCAAAGATCAGCTACAAACGTGGACTAAAGGTATTCGCCCAGTTTTAACCGGTATTGGAAATCGTCATTTGAAAAATGCAGACAAAAATTCATACAAATCTGCCGCGTTTAGACTTATTTGCATAACTTTAAATGGTATTGGGTTGTTTGGTAACTAGCATAGCTAAAAAGATTTTTGTTATTCTATGATCTAGATTTTGTCGTTATAGGAAAGAAGTAGGTTAGGTACCATACATCGAACAATTTAAGAAGGGAAAAAAAAAATTTTTTTTTTTTAGTAATAATGAGGTGCTTTCGAATACGTTATATTAATATATTTGACTGATTAATAAATAATACTTGAACTTTGAACTAAATTATACAATTAATTAAGAATTTATATGATTGGTTTCTCAATTATACAAATCTCTGTGGTGACAAGTTAACAAGTCATAGGCGAACGAGATATGGCACGATTTTTTACAGACGTAGAGGGCTCTGCTAAAGTGTGTTTGTTTGTCCTTCTTTCACACCCTTACTAAGCAACCAATCGACTCGATTTTGACATAGAGTTAGTTGAAAGGACGGAGATTAATATAGGCTAGTTTTTGTCCTGGAAAAACATCAAATTCCCATGGGAGATTTACAACCAAAAAACAATTAATTACCTATCCCTCTAGAAATGTGAATTTCGAATTTAGAGGTGGTAAGTAAAACCGCGGGGAAAAGCTCGTAAATAATATTTTAGTGTTTGTATTGTGATCTTAGAGTATCTAGAAAGGGAGTTGCCAAGCGCTACTTTTAGTACTAAAATGATTCTGACAGTTTTCGCGGGAGGCGAGGTAGCACGGTACAGCACACATTTACATAATCACGCACACTAATGTAGAAAAATTAAGCGTCTCTATCATAGAGAAATAAGTAGGTAGAGGTAGCATAAGTCATTTCCGGTCTTTTAACTATGTATCACCCAAGGTATCACCATAGTTGTCATGTATCTTTATTTATCCCTCGGAGTCAACCTATGAGTAAAAGAGATAGCTGGTGTACGTATCGCTATACTGAACTGTCAGTGTCAATCGTGTCAGCTTGGAACTGACTAGTTAGTTCAAAGTTGTAAGAATGATGAACTTTATTGAAATTCTAAGAAATTACTGCGTTTTACCTAAAACTTTGTTGAAAAAGTGAAAATATGTCGGTTTCCGCTGTGTATAGTCCTTCAAGAAGGACGAAAGGTGGAGTTAAATTCCCGGATTTGTCATCACATGCGTAAGTTTTTCCCTCAGTATAAAAGTTAAAGTAATTATGTTTATTACTAGAAATCTGTAGTAACAACATTTTAACAATCTAGTTCATGTGTTCCTATGAGTCTAGCATACAAATAATGTCCAAAACCATGAATAATTAGCAGAGATAAATTTAGCGTCTGTGCTAGTGATGTGCTTACCATCACATTTAGTTTTCGGGTTATTCCCCATTCGTCCCACTATTTTCGGCCAAAACTGGTCCTATCAGGAAAATAAAATTGATTGCTGATTTCACACTACGCCTTCTACCAAGGAATTTATACTCACATTACTCACCTACACCCTCTACCAAGACGTTGGCGTCATATTAAAACTGTCGCAACTGCTATTCCATTTGAATCTAAATTAAACAATATTACAAAAAACAATTGACAAAAATATCACTTACTTGTGATAGGAAATACCGTGGTACCTTAAGTTTGATGTTGTTCTGATCGTCTTTTACACCGTAATACCGCACAATTCACCATTTTCACTGATCACTACTTCGCGACACAAAACGACAGCTAATGGTCGCGGTTACGAGTGAAGTAGTTTTATATAACGTGTATGGCCATATGGCCGGCAGAGGGGTACGCCTTGCGTTGACATCTCCGTTCTAGATACTCTAAGATTGTGATTGAGTGTGAATATAATTACGACCCCAATGACGATTATTGTTTAGATAGATAATTTTTATTCATTTTTGGAGAACAATTTATAAAAAATAATATTAAAAAAAACGATTATTCAATATCCCTGTGAGAAATTTCAGATAACCATTGTCTCAAAAGGCTTACTTTACATAAATAGGTACATACATTGTTTCTGCATTTGTGGCTAAGGACCTTAAGCCGACTAGGTGTTTTTATACTTGATCCTAATAAGTAGGTGAGTAGTGGCTGGACCTACAACTACTACATGCTGTAAGGGTTGGCTGGCAGAAATCGCTTCTAAGCGATAAGGCCGCCCATTGTACTTGTTCATGTTATGTCTATGTTTTTTATTTAACTTTGTGCTGTACAAAATAATGAGTTATGTATTGTATGTTTGATATACTTGGAACAATAGACACAATATGTTATCTCTCAGATCACTTTTATATTCATTCAAATGACAAATTTTCCATTAAAAAGCCATTAGGAAACATATATTTCGATTTCAATATTGATAAAATAGTCCCATTTTATCAATATTGAAATCAAAATATTATGAACATCCTGTCACTGTGAAGATGTCTCTATATTTATGATGGTTAACATTAATAAGTAATCATCATCTCAGCAAGCCAAGCATTACAGACCTCGTCAATAATGCATTATTGACGAGGTCTGTAATGCTTGGCTTGCTGAGATGATAATGGATGAAGCACAGCATAGCGCTGGTCCCATGTACAGGTGACAAAGCTTGAAGGCCAAGACCGCTGTAAGCTTCATCATCATTTCAGCCTGTAAACGTCCACTGCTGGACATAGGCCTCTCCCATACAACGCCACAAATCGCTGTAAGCTTAGCTTGAGTCTACCTTAGCGTGACCAGCAGGGCAGTCATTGCGGACCATACCACCATTGTATAATGATTCACTTAGGAGTAATTTATACACAAAAAAGGCCATATAAGAGAATGTACCTATACTATGTGACCCATTTTCTAAGATTTTAATGAATCTGTTATGCTTAATAATTCAATGGAATTAAACTCTTTAGGTTCTACAAGGTTTTTATGTATGCTAGGAAGAAATCCAATTAGATGTCTGACATGATAGCTTCATAAGAAACATCATAGAAGGAAAAGTAGAAGGAAAATGAGGAAGGAGACCAAGAATTAATTATATTCAGAGATAGAGTCAGATCAAGGAGAAAGTCGCTGTCATCCTACTAATATTATAAATGTCAAAGTTTGTAAGGATAGATGTATGGATGGATATTTGTTACTCTTTCACGCAAAAACTACTGAACCGATTAGGCTGTGGTATGGGTATAGTCTGGGTCATATAAGCTATTTTTGACACAAAGCAGTATGGGACCAGTTGGAACAAGAAAAGTGGAGAAAATTGCATTATTGCACCAAAAAGAGCTAGGCTCTTTAATTTATAATAATATAACTAGAAATCGAAAAAACACATTCTTGGATTACAATTTTTAAAAGAAAAATTCAGATTTGTTGTATGTAAATAATAAATTATTCAACATGAGCGTAATATTCTTCAAACAATGTATGTAGGTAGGAAATCCACGTCATAAATGATATGTTGTTTCTATTGATAGTTCCTAGGTTGATAGTAATGTTTTATAAATAGTACAACCAGGAACAGGTTCTACCAGGTGCCTAACACAGTGCATAGTATCTATTGCAAAGTCAGTTCTTACCGTGGTTGGCACATAAGCTTTGTTGCCTTCTGCTTTTACATTCATCCATTTGACGCTCTTGAGCTTCTCCCAAGGAAGATCACAGTGGAAATATAATTTACTCTCATTGAACTTAGATTTTAGTTTCATTATTATCACAGAGAATAAGCTTACAACGTCACCCATTTCATGTTTTATTTGAACTGAAGCAAAACGGCCAAAAGACCATCAATTGGCTTAGTTTTAGAATGGATAACATTCATGATATCAATCCAATTTACATTTTTTCATTTGTTCGAATTACCTATACATTTTTCGTATCAAAACTCAACAACCACCTCGGTCGATGCGCAATGACAGAATGAATGGAATGAATGTTCTTCTTCTTCTTTTAGCTTTGGCTCTATCTGGAAAACAATGTTGTTTTCGAATCATCAAGTGGTCTTCAACATTCGACAGTTGTTGCCAAATGCAGGCAGGAAACGAACTAGGGTTTTTTATTTCGGTTTCAACGTTGAGAAAGGCTTTTCTCAAGTCATCTGCTGTCGCTCAGAGAGCCTTGCAGGCTTCTCAAGAGCTGTTCGTTAGCCTCTTGGATGTTCTGGTCTTCTTGGGAGATAGTTTCGGGGGGCTCTAGGAGTACCCGGGGAAGGGGTCGGAGTTTTTACGTCCGGTGGTCTCGTGTGAAGAGGAGCGAGTCCTCGGATGAAGTATTAGAGGACACCGCCAGACACAGTTCTACGCATGTCCGGTTTTTGTTAGTGTGGCTTACTCGGTTCGCGATTCCGATACGCACATGGCCAAAATCAGCATTAGCATCAGGTTATGTGTCAAAAAACGGTATCAGCAACAACCCTGTGAAAGTACTAAAACGTGCCTGTTAAATATGGGACTAATCAGGAATGAAATCGGCATTCAAGTGTATTTTTTCTGATTCGGACCAGTTTGGGCCGAAGCCAGTTCGGCTCGGCAGCAAAGTCCTTCCCTAGTCATGCACACTACTACAAATTTGCAACTGCACACTAATAAAAACGGACAAGCGTAAAACTGAAAGGCTGAGTCCATAAAATTCTTGGTCCTAGCCGTTGAGATGTTTTCGAAACGAACGACGTTCAAGACGTTGACATTTTACTGCTGACATTGACAACAGAGATCGTATTTTTTTCTTCTTACAACGTGATCGTAAGCTATAGTCTTTTGAGCATGGTACTAGGTAACTTCTTATAAATGAATTACATACATGCCACCACTGTTCTTACTGAAGGAAGTATGTAGTAGGCTAGGCACCATGCTCAAAATGGTTCCACGGAGCTTAGAAAAGTTCTATAAGCTCCGTCCTCTCTAGCCTGTATGATTATTAATTATTGTAGCGCATTCGGTACCTCTGCGCGGCGGGTCTGTCTCTCCTGCATCTCTTCTCTTCTGAGATTCTAGGCAGGTTTTACGGAAAGTTTACGCCATGAATCTAATCCAAGCCATTATTATATTAATGCAATTTGCAGTTCGGTAGTACCTATAGGTATTGATTTGCAGTTTGGTATTATTAATTAGCCTAAGTCCAGCTCTGAATGTGTATGGGCTGATATGATTATTATTACTTAGGTACCAACTGCAAAAAGGCATTTACCTAGTCTTAGAACAGGGCTACTAGAAGCACACTAGCACAAGTCTGCCAGTTTTTATTAATTTAGTTATCTCAGCTATAGATACAGAAAACAAATGTTATTTTACCCCTTGTCTATTGTACCTATTCTTGTTATCAAATAAAATTATTATTTGTAAAGGATGTGACATGACTCGTTTTAAGACCCTGAAAAGAAACAACAACCCTTGCATAAATTGATTTTACTTAACACTAATTCAAATAAATAACAATCAAGATCTCAGAGGAGAGCACAAAATTACTTATTCTAAAAAGGTTTAAAGAAAGCTTTTCAGTATTGCACTTATGGCACAAAGCAAGCCTAGAAATTATTTTCAAATATTTGTAAAAGTCTTTTGATCTCTGCTATTCTGGCTGCTTGTGCCTGAACTGGTATCATGGCTTGTGATACCTCTTCTCCTTTGGCTAGGATTGTGTACATACTTTTTATATTATTATCCATAGCATCACAAGTTTTACCGACTGCATCTTTATAAACATCCATATTTTCAGCTGTCAATGAGGAATTGGAATGTAAGATGCTTGAAAGGTTCTCAATCAAATTGTCTACGGATTGTGCTATCTTCTGTGCCTCATATTCGAGATCATTCAATACTGTTATATCTATTTGTCCAATTTGAGGTGCTAGAATTTGTCTGTAAAGTTTCCCAGGAGTGCTTGATCGAGAGGCACTGGAACTGCCAAACACAGGAGTTTCACCCTTCTTGGTAACTGGGCTGGATAGTTTGATTTTAAATTCTAGATCATCTGCCACATAGTGTGTCATATCACCTTCATACCGAACATGCCCATCCATGTTCAGAGGGATTTTGTCCTGTTTACGGTGCTGTGAGGGTAAGTTTAAGGGTCTGGATGGGCCAGGAAGTTTCTCAAATTCTTGGGTGTGTCCTTGATCGGAACCGAAAGAAATCTCACTGTAGGAGGCTGTCATACGTGCCGATATTTCTTCGTCCATATCACCATCACCCGGCTTTACCTTTTCATCTGAGGGCGACACAGGTTCATTGGGCTTTTCATCCATTTTTTAATTAAGGTAGAGCTTTGTATTGGTAAAAGTCACTCACTATGATATGAAGCCACACTGTTAGCCGGTCGATTTAGGTTTGGAACACTTTGTTTAGCAAAATAAATAATTAAAATCCTACAGAACTATTTTATGTTCCGACAAAAATCTACAAGAATCTTTGTTTACTTGACTTGACTTCTTTGTTATTGGCAATAAAGTCAGTCAGTAAACTGGTCTATGCTGTAGCTTTACCATGGATTATTATAACACATAACGTAGCACATAACGTAATACGTTATCAACGTCATTTCCGCTAATTATAACGCGCATAACGCGATATTATCTTTGCAATGAAGTGAATTATCCTCATATCTGAATGAATCCTTATTATAACGCCCTCTAATGTCAATTCGCGTTATATTAGTGGCAAAAAGTGCTATAAGCGCTTAACGTGTTATAAATGTTTTAATCCATGGTAAGGCTTTTTGGTTTGCCACTTTGCTGCCAATGTCCAGTGCATGGATTTACCTTTTTTTTTGTTATTTGACTTTGAAGATTTAAAATGATTATTGTAGTGACGTATGACTTAAGAACTCTTTGGTTAAGATCAAAGGGCCTTTCTCCCATAGATTAGGTACCTAGTTAGTTGCCTAGGTAACCTTGTCAACAGTTATGTCAAAGCTTATTTATCTACCGTATTTCTTTGTCGAATAAAGCCAAATTAAATGGTATTTACGTAATTTCATTACAATTTATTCGACAAAGAAATACGTAATAATAATAATTTGTATTTTGTCATTCTTTATCTTTGAAGTGTGTTTCTGATCTAACATGTACGTTACTGATTTCTGATCAGTTATCAACACGAAATGTCTTCCAAGTAGATAATGTTTCCACTTTCGTAATCCTTCTACAATTGCGTAAGCTTCCTTTTCTATCGAAGGATGATTCAACTCAGAGCTGTTGAGTGTTCTCTATAAACAGCGTCCACTTCTAATCGTACACAACCTTTGTGCTGACATAATTATCGGCCATGACATCTTGAAGGACCACTCAAGCCTTAAACTAAGTTTTGGAGGACCACGAGAACAGCTCAAGATTTGCAACGTTATGGAAGCCTCGGTCCCTCCTGCGTCGGTATTCACGAACCTTTCTCCTGATATCAAACCTATCGCTATCAAGTCTCGCTATCACAAACAAGACGATGAACAATTTATCTCAGAAGAGATATCCAAGCTCCTGGAAGACGGTGTCGTGGAAGAAAGTGTCTCTCCCTGGAGGGCACAAGTGCTAGTGGCTGGTGGAGGAGCACACAAGAAGCGCTTAGTTATAGATTACTCCCAAACCATAAACAAATTTACGGAATTGGACGCTTACCCTTTACCTCGTATTGAACACATTGTCTCTGAAGTTGCCAAGCATAGTGTATTCAGCCAGTTAGACCTGAAGAGCGCTTACCATCAGGTCCCTATCTTACAAAGAGAGAAAATATACACAGCCTTTGAGGCTTGCGGCAAGTTGTTCCAGTTCACAAGGATACCATTCGGCGTCACAAATGGTGTCGCAGCGTTCCAACGTACTCTGGAATATGTGATAAACAAGGAACAGCTACGTGGCGTCTATGCGTACCTTGATGACGTTACAGTCTGCGGGAGAACGATGGAGGAACATGACGAGAACTTAAACAGGTTTATGACTGCCGCAAGAAAATATAAACTAACACTTAATGAACAAAAGTGTATCTTTCGAAGGGACTCAATCAATTTATTAGGTTATACAGTCTCTAACAACAGTATGAAACCAGACCCGGAAAGGCTTAAACCTCTCGTGGAATTACCCGTACCGAAAACTTCTACAGAACTAAAACATACATTAGGCCTTTTTGCCCACTATGCGAAGTGGATCGATAGATTCTCTGAGAAAATACGCCCACTTATTGACGCAACGAGCTTCCCGCTTAGCGACCAAGCACGAAGTAGCTTCGATGCTCTAAAAAAAGAAATTCAAAAGGCTACCCTGATCACTATCGACGATAATGAACTACTTACAGTCGAAACAGACGCATCTGACTACGCTATTGCAGCAACACTATCACAAAAAGGCCGTCCCGTAGCCTTCTTTTCGAGAACACTCAACAGCTCTGAGTTGAATCATCCTTCGATAGAAAAGGAAGCTTACGCAATTGTAGAAGGATTACGAAAGTGGAAACATTATCTACTTGGAAGACATTTCGTGTTGATAACTGATCAGAAATCAGTAACGTACATGTTAGATCAGAAACACACTTCAAAGATAAAGAATGACAAAATACAACGCTGGCGGTTAGAGCTTTCGTGTTTTAAATATGACATCGTGTATCGACCAGGTTCACAAAATACAGCAGCTGATGCGCTCTCTCGTGTATGCGCCTACATGAATACTGATAAACTGCGTGTATTACATGACTTACTCTGTCATCCTGGCGTGGTAAGAATGCACCACTGGGTGCGCTCTAAAAATTTACCCTATTCTATCAATGACATTAAATCTATTACATCTTCGTGCCGTGTATGTGCCGAAATAAACCCCAGATTCATGAAAGGTTCAGCACATTTGATAAAAGCCACTGCACCTTTTGAACGATTAAACATCGATTTCAAGGGGCCACTTCCATCGAACACGGAAAATAAATATCTGCTCACGGTGATAGATGAATATAGTCGTTTCCCTTTTGCATACCCGTGCGAAGATATGACAGCGGGCACGGTAATAAGATGCCTCAAAGACATTTTCTTCACCTTCGGACAGCCACTATATATTCATAGCGACAGAGGAACTTCTTTTATGTCTAAAGAAGTACAGACATTCTTAACTTCAGCTGGAATAGCTTCATCACGGACTACACCGTACAATCCACAAGGGAATGGGCAGGTCGAAAGACTTAATGGCACCCTTTGGCGTACTATCCAGTTAAGTTTAAAATCAAAAGAGATGCCCATAGAAAACTGGGAACACGTACTGAAAACTGCACTCCATGCTGTGCGTTCCCTTTTATGTACGGCTACAAATATGGCACCACACGAAAGGATGTTCCACCACCTAAGGAGAAGTCCTAACGGAGAATCTTTGCCATCGTGGTTAGTGCCTGGGCCAGTACTAATGAGAAATTTTCGACGAACCTCGAATAGTGACCCGTTGGTAGAAGAAGTAGAGTTGATTCAAGCTAACCCTAGCTACTCTCACATCCGAAAACCGAACGGGAGAGAGGACACGATTAACAACAGACACTTAGCCCCGATGCCTGAGTCTGATGATTTTGATAGCGCTGAGTCTGACATATTTGACAGTGCCAACACTTCCGGGACAGAGAATGAGAGAACCACTGAGCGACCTATTGCCCGGATGCCTGAGTCTGATAGCGACAAGGCTTCTGAGCGTCCTGTTGTCCAGACGCCTGAGTCAGACAATGAGGAGCGTCCAGAACCGTCTTCATCTTCGAGACCCCAACGCATTCGGCGGGCGCCCGTTCGTTTTAATGATGATTATGAATACTTCTAAGGCCACGGAGAATGACGTATGACTTAAGAACTCTTTGGTTAAGATCAAAGGGCCTTTCTCCCATAGATTAGGTACCTAGTTAGTTGCCTAGGTAACCTTGTCAACAGTTATGTCAAAGCTTATTTATCTACCGTATTTCTTTGTCGAATAAAGCCAAATTAAATGGTATTTACGTAATTTCATTACATGTAGGTTGCATTTTTCCTTCGATCAGAGAGCAGGGAGCGTTATTTTGTTCGTCCAAAATTATTTCCGGAACGCTAAAACTGTAACCTTACTATGGAATATAATATATAACGTAACACATAAAATAACACGTTAACGCTAATTTTAAAGTAAATAACGCGTCACGTTATTTATAACGCGGATAACGCGTTATAAGCGCTAAATTTCTTTGTTCTTCGCATTATAAATAACGTGGCGCGTTATTTATGTAAAAATTAGCGTGAATAACGCTGATAACGTGTTATACGTATAGCCTTATATATATAACGTATATCAGTAAGGCTACTGGCTTAAACAAGAAGCAGCCGCTGTTGCTGTCACGATTTTGTCATCTTGATTGACACTGACAGATAAAAAAATACAAAATTCATCAACATTCGACATTTGTTCGTAACTTCATGGCAGTCAATAAAAACATCGTGAGTTGTGAAAAAATTTCGAAGTTCTTGGTACAAAACGTATAAAATATATTGCGGTTCTTTGAAGCAATCTCATTCAATAAATTAGAATACATATTGTCTAAACAGGGGGCTCAATTGGTGAGTTCATCTATTTGAAACCCGTTCGGGCAAGAATAGAATTTCATTCCGCATAAAACATGGCGATCTGGCTCACAGACATGTGCAGTTGGTAGGGCTTGTCCTTTGTCACGTCCGTGGAATGGTCTTTTGATGGCTGTAAATATAAAGTACTTATTCTTATGACTATTGGATTGCGTGTGTGTGATAAGTGTTGGCCTGTTGCGTAAGTGAGTTTGTTGGGTCATTTGGGAAGGTAGAACGTGCAGGCGCGACTATGGTGAAAACTCGTCGTAGCGGTGAAAACGGCGAAGTTGAGGATGTGAATTGCTCTATGAACGACGTGGGTGAACCACCAGATGAAAAGGCGAAGAGTCCTGTAAGGAAATGTGTTATTTTGCGGATTTGCAGCCTATTTGCTTTGTGTAGAAGGTTGCCACTTCCTGTCCTGAATTCCTTTAGCTAGGTACCTATTACGGCTACGTTTGCATGGTGCTTTTCCTGTATTCCACAAGTAGTGAGCTAAATTTCTATCAAAAAGCTCGAAATGCAAGTCTAAACAACACTACTGAAATTCATTCTTACCCATTTGTGTGGAAGAAAACTCACAAGAAAGAAAATCAAAGATCAGTGTTTTTAATCTTATCCTTGATATTATTTTGGATACCTCTCTTTCATGTCAATAATAAGAAAACAGTTAAGAAAAATGCATGTATTGGTAGTATAGGTGATGTAACTTTTATAGGTATGTAGTTCCCATAGCCTTGTGGTGATTGTGTGGTAACCATGCATGGCCTTGCTAAGGTACTTTAGGTTTTAATAAAGAATTAATTGTAGTATGTATAGGTTATTGCTTGATTGAGTAGCTATTTCCATAAGGGTCCGCCTATTCAAATTTATGCAGTGATTGCATAAAGTAGAAACCACTTTGAAGTTTCCGTAGGCTTGTCACTTACCTGGAAAGCCCCGCTGCAGCATAACATGCATTCTAATATGGGCTTTAACTCATACCTTTTGGATGAATTTTATATTGATAGCATAAGATGACAGACAGCTTACGGACCACTTAAGTTTGTGGGAAGCCATTTTGTCATTGTAAAATATATCTAAATATAATGAATTTAAGTCTATATTTGAATGCATGTTTTTGTGCTGCGTTGTAGTGGTATTGCATTTATGAGCGCTGAACTTTATTATTTGTAAGAACTAGGTAGTGGCTATGCCTTTATTAGTATTACTTCACAAAAGCACTTGTGATATTACAAATCATGTGATAAAAGCAGGGTAGTAGCATAGACAAATAATACAGTTTCATATAATTCTGATATTATAATGAAAAATCATCATCATATCAGCCCATACAATAAATAAATAAATAATAATACCATAAATAACTTATATTCCATGTAATTTTCAGGAACCAAACTTGACCCCTAGAGAGCTGAGGAGCACTCAATCTCAATATAAGGTCACCAGGAACATTCAGAGCTGGCCACCCAAGTGTAAGTATTCCAGTACAGAAGTTTTCATGACCCAGACAAGTTTGTACAAAAGTGGCAAACCAGATGCTATACTTAAAATGTTAAGGGCCAAGGCACCTCTGAAGCAAATGTTGTGGGAATCACTATTTTTTTTTGCATAAATGACATCTGGTCCTAAAATACTATTTTTTTTACTACTCTGTGTATAACCAGATGTACATCTGGGCTGTGAGAGTTGCCCTAGGGTGTTTAAATACATGTACATGTGGGGCTGAACATGCAATAATGAGGATTCTACAGAACATATCCGCAAAACCCTACTTTAAAGAGCTGGAGATAATTACCCTTCCATGTATTATAATACTCCAGGTCGCGGTGTATGTGAGGACTAACTTAGAATTGTTCAATAAATATAGCGACACTCATTATTACAATACTCGGCGAGCGGACAAACTCACCAACCTGTGAAATTTAACGGGCATTATGGTACAGACAGTGTACAACAGTCTTCCTGAAATTCTAACGAAGGCAACTAGCCTGACATTATTTAAAATCAAACTAAAGCACTGGCTCACCAACAATACCATATACAGCTATGAAGAATTCTTAGCCTGTAAAAGTGGCTATTATTATCTAGCTAGGTAGATACACTATTTATAATGTTGTTTACAATTTTTATTTAATTTGTTTCATAGTGTCTATAATTTGTATTGAAATTATTTCTTTATTAATTTAACTAATTTAACTTAAATAACTCACTTATAATTTACGAAATAAATGATTATTATTATTGATTATTGTTTATACTAGAGTCTAGAGTCTAGATATTTGAATAAGAACTTCATACAAAAACTATAACAATCACAGAAAACAACAAGGTAATAGAAACTTCTGCAATTTGTCTGCTCTGATGATATAATTATAGATGTCATAAAATATTTTCCACCAATATTTCTTTGATTTTGCAAACTCTGTCATCATCTCTGATGTTTGCAAATCATATCTAGAGTATTCAAGAATAGAGTAATATTTGCTTGTATTAAAGAAACCATGTTATTTTTAAGGAGAACACTAGCCCAAGAAACCTGTGGCTTGTAAACTTACTGCCAAATGTTTTATACTACACCTGCTCGGAAAGTTACTATTCCTTTTCTAAATATAAGATAGAAAGTAAGTCATTGCAAGGGTATAGGAATCCGGGAGGAAAAACTCTGGAATTTCATTTCTCACGCGTTTTAGCGGGAGGGAAATGTGTATGGAAATCAATTTCTAACGTGTTCTTTTATTTTAATTTCTTAAAATATCGGCCGGTAGCTTTGGTTATTTTCATTATAGGTCAAACAACAAAAAGTTATTACTCCAAGTCCGCTTATGCCTCTTCCGATTTCCGAACAATATTTTGAAAAAAGAACCTAAGTGACAAAGGCTGGCGCGGGAAGTTCTAAATGTGAAAGTTTTATGACACCGCCAGAAATAAAAGATTTATTCTGCTTTTTATTTTTCTCGAAGGTGTAATATAAAGCACTATGTATCACTCGGCAGAAAGTGCAATTCCTACCTCGTGTGTTTTAAGACACACAAGGTAGGAATGACTCACTCTATAGGAATCTCGCCTAGGTCAATGTACTATTATGTTAACGGATATCATACAATATCGTACAATGTACTATTATGTTAACAGATAGTCGCAGGCGCAGATCCATCAAAATGCCCAGGATTGTGTTCCCGGAGAGCGACACAGAGGGTGAAAAATATTCAAGACGGTAAGTTAACACATATTTTATTATAATATTAGTGTGATTAAATAGTAGAAATGCACAGGCTATGGGTCTATATCACACAGTGTTGAGTTTATTATTGTCTCATAGCTAGTTATTAGGTATATTTTTATAAATAAATACTCAAAATAAGGATACAAACAAATTGAACTGGAACCTTCTATTCTAACATTTAATTATAATTTCTTTATAGTTCACGGGGCATGAGAGTATTCTTTGCTGGCAACAACAACTCTGCAAATAGAAGTGTGAGAATTCGCCGCGGACCGCGAAAGAACTATGGAGAAGAGAGTGAAGATAAACCTATACAAGAAAGTAAGGACGTTTTGGTTATTCTGTATCTCTTTGGAATAGCAGTAGCGGCGCGAAGGAGCTAGTTATCAATAACCTGCGTACTTAAAGTATGGGATTGAGAATGACTTCATCTTTCAAAATCAGAATCAATAACTTTATTTCTTTAGGCTTACAAAATAAGCACTTAGACAAGGACTTAGTGCTTTCTTAGTACTTTCATGTTGTCCTGCTAAAAACAGATTCGAACTGCCGAGCTGTCTTGCAATCACGCACGCCAGAAAGAAAATAATTCCAAGGGCTTTCAAATGTCAACAGAGGGGCTGTTAACATTTGAATGATTTTCGTTAATTGTATTTGTATGGATATGACCTCTGAAATCGCTTTCAAAGCCAATGATAGGCTTTCAAATGTCGATTGTAGAATGAGTGCTTTTATGCGTTATCACACTTATCACACAGCAGAGCCAGACAGCATAAGATATAACGTCATTGTTAATCACATACCTTAAAAAGTACGCAGGTTATATTCTTCTTTATCTACAGATGTTCGCCGCAGCTGTAGAAAACGCAAGCTTCTCCACCACAACTTTAATGAGAGCTGGATCACCAATGAGCTGAAGGTGAAAGGGTATCCGGATCTCTATGGATTCCTAGGGAACAGCTCCTCGGATGAATATTCTTCTGGGGATGAAACTAGAAGCAGGCAGAAACAAATTGTTGTAAGTTGAGACTTATTTGTATGTTGTATTTTGTCATTATTTTAAGCATGTAAATGAAGGCAGTTCACATATATCGACTCATGGGTATAAAAAGGTTGATATGATTCCTGATTGTTGAAAAATAGATCATCAAGCTAAGAGAGATATGGAGAGGGGTTGGACTGTTGCTGGAGATCACTTACGCACCAATGCTTACCAAGAAACATTATAGAGAGCGCAAATCTATGACCTGTCAGATGTAACGGCTGTACTGGCTGCTTAGTAGCATAAGTGTCGGAGGATGTTGCTATTCGACAGCACAGTTGTGTCGAGTGCCATGTGTCATTTCTCATTTCATATTATGAAATAATAGATGCAGGCGTTACTTTGCGGAAATCCATTGCACAAAAAAATATTTAGTAACAATTCCGCAAGAGAAGGTTATACGCGGAATTGTTGCTAAATATTTTTTCATTCTAATATTGTTTCATATTATTGTTATTTTGTTAAGTGCTGTTACAGTTACAGTAATGATTATGTACTCAACTGTACCTTGCGCAGTTTCACATTGAAAACTCATAAAGATTTGCGCTCTCTATACTAATCAACAGATTAGGTAATGTTTCTTCGTAAGTTTTGGCACACCAAGGCAGCCACATAGTGATAGCCGGTAGAAGTCCTCTAGGCAAACCACCGGTTTTCAAACAATGGTGGTCTGGTTTATTTACCATTTCAGGCTCAGAACCACGTCGATACACCAGTCGCCAACCTATCGATCATCGATGAAGAAACCCAACATGCCAGACAAAGGCGCACTTCCGCGAGGTTTAATAACAACAAGAAATTAAATGTGAGTTGTTTATCAATATTTGTTATACTAGACCTGTTCGGTAAGTGTCGTATTACTTTTCTAAACACGAGGCAGAATGTCGTACTAAAATACCAGAGGGAAAACTCAGTGGAATTCCATTTCTAAATAAAGAACAAAGTGAAAAACACCGTGCGACTTAGCCACGGATTAGGTATTGCTTCAACAACTTAATGGAAAAATGTTTAAACTTAAATTAAGGAAATGGCTTATTAACAATGTTCACTATAATGTAAAAGAATTTTTCGACAGTTAGGTAATTATCTGCCTGATTGGTTATTATTACTATTGTATTTTTATCAATATTGTAAAACTAATTATTGTGTGTCCGAATTATTTCGAAATTATTTATTATTAATTCCGGCAGAATGTCGTCGAGTGATGCTGAAGATTCTAAAAATATACGAATAAAGCACTATGTAGCATTCGGAAAAAAGTGGGATTCCTAAATCTCTGTATTTTAAGACCTACGGTTGCGCCCCATGCCTCTATTGGCAGAAAACTCTCTCTCGTTAGCAAAGAAAACGGGCATTTTCTCGCCACGGTGTACAATGTTTTAAAGGGTATTCTATCATGCTGTGATTGTAAAGAAGCGGAGTTTATACGGAATTTCAAACAAACCGGAAAGATAGCGATGTACGAGATGTATCTCAATCTCTCAATCTCTTGATTGGCGATTTTTCATTTCATATAATTAACCCCAAGAGTGTCTTAGACTTCAATAGTTTGTTTCTTCAATTCTTTTAAAATACTCATTTTATTTAGATGTACACATATAATTTTGTAACTTTTTGGATGTCGAAAAAACTGAACGAAATTAATTTGACAGCATTTAAAATATAGTTTAACCTGTCATTTCAATAATATACAAATAAAAAGTATAGAATCCTTCCTGGAATCAAGTCCCGCCGAAATGTAAATTTTTGGGATAGGTATAATTTTATTTCTTTATTGTTTACATATATATATTTATTATTTATTTATTTATTTAAAATACATAATGACAGGTTTTTTTTACATAGGGTCCTTTTTAGTAGAATTATAAATTAGTTTAGTTAATTTGCCATCTGAATCGACATAATTGTTAAATTTTGCAGGGCGGAACAGATTCTGAGTCCGACGAAGAAAACAATCAGACAGTGATAGAAAAAAAACCAGAGAGTAAGGAAGTTAAGAAAGAAGATGAGAAGGCAGAGGTTGAATCTAAAGACAAGAATGGGAAGGAAGAAGTCACAGCACAGGAAAGCGAGAGGTATGTTTGATATCTTTATATATATAAAAATCTCCGTGTTTGTTAGGTCAGCTAGTTTTACTATAAAAAAAACTGTTGCAGTTTGACAAATTCGTTATGAATGTAAGCAGGCTAACAACGAACCATGTTTAGAAACTTTTCATCAGTTAATCATCTTTTTATGTCAGTTTATGTTTTCTTATTTATATTTCGGCTAATATTATTCATCTTTTAATGGTCTTATAACCCTCAGCAGTCAATTTTGACTGCTTCGCTAGCTCGGGATTTAATATCGGCACATTCAACAATAAACCACTTTGCTCTCTTGTTAAACTAAATAACTAGGTGTTCATTTATTTTTCATTATTTTATCAGCAATCAAGCTCCTGTCCGTTCACTGCGAAGGAAGGCCAGAAAAACACCAAAGAAAGACGAAATACGCAATGAAACAGGTAAACAAATAATATTAGTAATGATCAGGGGCATGATTCTGTATGACATAGGAGATTCCTTGCCCAAACCGTGTGACGTCACAACGTGTTTTAAACACAAACACGATTCCTAATCGTGCCTTGGTGTGGAATCTAATAAATTGTATTCTGTATGCCACAAGACTAGTTGTCTATGCCCCGTGTTTTGTTTTTCTATCATTTCACATGATTCGTTCAAAATTTTACTACTGGTCCACTCGGAAATTATCGGTTTTATTATAAATTATTTTTTGTTTCCAATTTTTTACTCCAGATAGAAATATCTTCAATTATAAGCTTGCTTAACCGTAATATACAATAATTTAGTGTGATTAGAAAGTTTAGAGGTCAAAAAAATATGATTTGTATCATTCAAACAGGCATGACTAGTTTCGGAACGAATAGTTTTCATTTCATTGTTTGTTTTGAATAGTATAACCTAAAAATATCTATCATTTTTAAACCACAAACTACTAAGGTATTCTAAACAATATCCATGAGAGAAGCAGTAAGAATAATGGATATTCTTCTACGAAGACGCGTAAGATGCTGGCGCCAACAAAGCACTAGAAATAACAGGAGGTTACTCAGGGATTCTGCGGACCCTCTATCAATGGACCTTAATTTGTTTGTGCGCTACAAAAAGAATTATATTCTTTTTTATGCGGGATCCTTGCAAGCAGGATGACTCCAAAGTGTACAAGCATAACACCAGACATAAGTAAGTGCATCAATAAAATTAGTAATACACCTACGCTGTTATACCTAGTACCTTTATATTGTACCTATTTTTTAATCCTTAAAACTGACAGTAAAGTGATTTTAGTAGCTTAGCTATATGTAGGCACCCATAATTTTTTTTTTTTAGATATAACACTTAATTTCCACTAATTGTTGTAAGTATCAAAGATACCATGCCATCAATGGTGCCATTGTAAGTGTACATTACATTTTAGTTCATCATGCCCATATTTCTTGATGGTTGTGCAGAGTTGCATTTAACTGATGATCTGCAAGATTGTCCAAGGGAGGAGGATGGCACCTATTTTTATCTATTTGACACAATGAAAATTATATCTGCCTTGTTTCAGATATGTGACAGAGCAGCGGTTTGTAAATAATTGGCATATGTGCAAAATTTGGAGGGCCGCTCATGATAGTTATGTTCGGCAATCATGGTCTATAAGCCGGTTCATTGAAGATAGCACAACAGTGGAAAATTGAGTGGCTTCTAGGGGACTCTGGCTATCCCCAAAACCAATTAGAGCTGATCATACCTCAGAAGCCCACTACATTAATATGCACATTTATACATCTGATCTGTGTTGAACAGTGCATAGAACTCCTGAAATGTTTACCCCACAAAGTGTGCAAAAATAATTAATGCATGTTATTACTATTACACAAGAAATTAATGTGATTGTAATGTGTAAAATTTTATCTCTTGTTTGTAATAAATCTATAAATTATGTCTTATTGTCTGTGTAAGCATCTCTGTTGTAGGTGCATCTCTTGTTTATAAAAACGAAATAAAAGAAAGATTGTTATTTGGCAAATTTATTTATCAAGTTTATTTCATATATCCTGTTAATTTTTTCAGTTTGGTGGGTGCACTGCCCACCCACCAACCTGAAAAAAGTATATCTAGCTATGGATCTGGTATGTGTACTCTTTTATCCGCACTGAGACTCCGGTCCATTGTGCATGGTTTTTTTTGCTAGTGTAACCAGCCTTTGTTCAAAAGCATAGAATCTTTCTGGAATCTTCACAGGCTTCGAGGAGTGACATGAGTTGGTCGAGGATTTTGTGTCGTTGCGCTGTTACTCTTGAGTTCCATGACTACATGAGCAGCTGATTCTTCGTCGCTGAGGCACCCAGAAAGGGCTGTCTGTTGCTCCGACGGTGAAGAGGTGTTTGTTCAGTGGAGTGTCCCCACTAGGACGCGTTCTGGTCAGGTTCAGTAGACACTTAGTTAGTCTTGGTGATGGGCCAATTGTCGGCGTGTCGGAGTCTTTCCGTTCCATTTCGTCGGCGGCGACGTCGTTACCTATCCGATGTATACTAGAGGAGATCCTCTGAAGTGCCAAATGACGTTAGTGCACGAGCTTGGAGTTGCAGCTGTTCCCTGCGAAGGCCAGCAGTAGCCAGGATGCGCACGCATTGGTTGTCTATAGGTATCCCTTTTTTGCATTGATAGGTAGGTACATTGATATTGAGGTCCATTGAGTGAATCCGCTCCCGTAGCCGTCTTAGCTGTCTTAGAATCGTCCGTATATTCTCAATTCGTGGGTGCCTGATAAATCTCTTTGATCTTCTCTATGTATAATGCATCTAGCTTATTAATTTTTTCATAATAGTACAAATACACAATGTAAACAAAAAATCACATACACAGAGACTAAAAAGAAACGAGCCGTAGTAACTATTGCAGGAACACGCTAATCTGTGCCATAACACGCAAGGAGCGAGCGCGTTTATTTGACAGTTCAAATCGTGCTCTAATCGCACCGTGTCACGGTAAGGAATGGCAAGTATGGCATAGGGAATACGATTTTGTCCGATTCCACGCCGCTGTCTTGTCGTATCTGTGTAACGCGTTTGGATTGTCCATACAGAATCATGCCCCAGTACTGCAACCTAATAGCCTGGGCCACAGGCTCCATCTTGCTTGCGCAAACTGTGTTTGTGCAATCATGCATGCAAAAATGTTTGAGCGTGTAGCCCGGCTATAAGATTAAGCATTCTTAAACTATGTATAATAACTCTATGACTGCATACTAGAAATCGGACTCCTTTTTCATGAAATTGCATGAAATTATGCATTACCTTTTTGGAGTTGACAATGTAATTGACAATAACATTTTAATGGCATTTAGTAGTTATATTGTTTGTTATGTTTTAAGTTTATTAATTTTTATACTTTTTAATTATTTAGTAGGAAATGATTGGTTATAAAGTTCATGTAAGTGTGTTGTTGTACAAAGACTTCCAGATCCTTCCACGTCACGAAAATCTCGGAAAAGACGTCTCCCCCCAACCAAGATTCAATCTCTTTTTGTATGAGCCTGTTATATTCCACTGCTGTCCAATCTTATAAGCGTGCGTTTAGCTTCTCGTTCAGCCTCACGCTTTGCTCAGCCGCGAGGTCATTTTCTGTCTCTTGAGATCCATCCATCAATGGCTGTGTCTAGACTGGGCAACCTGAAAATTATATAGCTCAGCATTGCCTGGACCGGATGTCTCGAGCGTTGCTCGTGCAGTCTGTTATTCACGGTGGTTTTTTGAGAATGGCGGTGATGGCCAAATCCGAGAGAGTTTTTTGTCATCTATCATAATCTGGATTTTGCTTTTGCACACCAAAATAATACTGGTATTTGTAACACACAGTGTCTGAGCTTTCGTCCTCCGAGTCGGGCAGCGAGCTGACTCTGCGGCGGGCGCCGCGCCGCTCCAAGCGCACGCGCAAACCGCAGCCGGCATTTGTGCAGATCGCGCAAGCGGAAACAAGGGCGAGAGGTAACATACACTAGTAGAGCCCATTAATATTTATCAGTGGGCACATTAGACTTTAAATTAAATTCAAAAAGACACAAGGGCTAGAGGTAACATACGCTAGGAGACAAGGGCTAGAGGTATCATGTACTAGAAAACCCGGGCTAGAGGTATCATGCCCTGGGTTAAGATATCCAGAAATCCTACAACAGAAGACCGCGGCTAGAGGTCGCGTTTCCTAATGTATGTTACATTAGGAGACGCGGCCTAGAGGTAACATGCACTTTTTTCTAAATACTGCTAGGCATAGGTCTCCCCGAAACTCTTCCAGGAATTGCGCTGGATTGCCAGATTTCACCAATCTATCCGGAATCAAAAAGTTTCCTAGGTCTGTCTCGGCATCGTCACTCGTGGACCACTGAATCTAGACTTTTTATGACATACAAACAAATACAGAACTGTAAGGTTCACCGTCGAAGGATCCGTCGTGGAAGCCATCAACTCAAGTCAATACTTGTATCTATCGGCCCAAAGAAGTCCATTACATGATATGGCCCAATTAATTCAATAATTGAATAATGGTGGACCTTTCACACAGCATCCTCTAGCCTGAATGGTGGGGCTTGTCACCACGCTCGGCAGGCGGGCTGGTGATTGTAGTATTAGTGTGAAAACATTCACTGGCGAGCGTCAGCGGTGATTCATATTGTATTTATGTGGATGCTGCCTGCCTATCCCCCTATTGTGGGTTCGATTGAGTTAGTCTGTAATCCACACATGGGCTATGAAAGTTTGCCCAATCATCAATCTATGCATGGGTAACCCTTTTCTATGGCATAAAGGTCATTACTCTATGACTGAGCAAGCTTTCATAATACGAGCCTTAGGTTGCCTGTCCATTGACGCGGAGAGAGGCAGCGGAGCGGAGAAACGAAGAAATATTAACCAATAGGATTGCATGAACGGAGATTTCATGCAATCCTATTGGTTAATATTTCTTCGTTTCTCCGCTCCGCTGCCTCTCTCCGCGTCAATGGACAGGCAGCCTTAAAGTGGTTAAAGAAAAATGAAACTTATTTTCTTTTCAGCAAAAACCTTTACTATTCGGAAGAAACCATACCGCTTACGGGAGAGGAAGCCCAAAATTCTGCGTAGGAAGACTATGAGATGTAAGTTAATTATTTCAGAGACATTTTACGCCTTTTGAGAAGTCGCAACGCAATGCAATCTCTATTCGATGCGCAAGGAAAGTTAGGTGCATTTTAGCTCTTAGTGTGCTGATGCATTTTAAAATTTTATAATTCCAGCACAATCCCCATCAACAAGCAGTGACAGTAGCTCAAGCTCCGATACCGAAGAAGATCTCAACGTGTCAATGAAAAACAAAACCAAAGGACGACAGAAGAGCAAATCCATGGACGACAAGAAAGGCGACAGAGCATTACGAGACATACAGCCCGTAGAACTAGACGGAAGGGTCAGATTCTCTTCCGTAGGCGGGTTAGAAGAGCACATCAAATGTTTGCGAGAAATGGTCCTCTTCCCTCTTATGTATCCCGATCTATTTAAGAAGTTTAATACCCGACCGGCTAAGGGAGTTTTGTTTCATGGTGGACCGGGTACAGGGAAGACGTTATTGGCTAGAGCGCTGGCGAATGAGTGCAGTCTTATTGGCGGGAGAAAGGTCGCGTTTTTTATGAGGAAGGGAGCTGATTGTTTGAAGAAATGGGTGGGAGAGAGCGAGAGGCATTTAAAGCTGCTGTTTCAGCAGGTGAGGGATTTTGTCGTACTTTAATATCTTGTCTAGTATAAGCTCTATTTTCTTTATATATAAGGAAATAAAGCAATTTGATATTTAGTCTTAAAACGGGATCGCTCATACATATATAAAATAGTAGGAGTGGTCTTGTTAGGAATATTTCATGGATGGTTTTGTCTATTTATTGGTCAAGCATGATTTGGTGATTATGGCTCATCTACTTTTGAAAGAGTCTTTGAAAGGGCTAAAGTGATGACTTGATGACTTTCGTAATGCAACCAACTAATTTACTGTGTTTGAATTAATTGTTGCCCACAAAACTTACGTACCTAGTACCTAGCCCAAGCCGTCAGACTATGGAACGATCTGCTTACTTATATTAAAAAAACCACATCTCATCGCATTTTTAAAAGGAAAGTCTACGATTATTATTTAGATCAGAACAGCTAGCAGTTTAGCACCTGCACCGCCTTCCTTTGTTATTCTCTTTTAAGCTTTTTTTGCCTGGAAAGAAGAAATCGCTGTAAGCGATAAGGCCGCCAATTTTTTTATATTTAACCAAAAGTTTTTCCGAGTAAAGTATTATCTATCTACCTAGAATCGTTAGGTACCACCTACCGATGCTTACCCTTCTATAAACTTTACAGGCAAACAAAATGAAGCCGTCCATAATTTTCTTCGACGAGATCGATGCACTAGCTCCTGTGCGCAGTGTGAGGCAAGAGCAAGTGCACACGAGCGTGGTTGGCACGCTCTTGGCGGAAATGGATGGACTTTGTGATAGGTATGTTTCACATTTATTACAGCCGGTAAGCAGTCGGCGCTCTGCGTTAAATGATCCGACGTGGCAGGAATCGAATTAAAAGTAGTCTGAATAATAGGAACTATTCCAAAAGTGAATTCCTATTGATTCAGAGCCGACTGTAGACTTGTAAAACTATACTAATCTGGGTCCAGGGGGAGACTTGTCTATGACTTTCAGACAACTTGGTCGATCCCTTACGAGCTGCCGTAAACTAAGGATTTTTCAAACACTGTCATAGAACCGAGTAACGAGAAGAGATAGATAAAACTCAAGTTTGGTTTATCTGATAATGTTTATTGGGGTGCCCCATAGTCGACATCTGCAAGACCGTGGGGTCATTCAAGGTTGTATGGGAGAGATCGCTCTTGAGCGATAAGATCGCCCATTGCGGCTTATTCGTTGATTATTATTTGGTACATAATTTTTAAGTTAATTGTATAATAAATTATTATCTATCTATATATCTATGTTGCACAGAACCGAGGCGTATAACATAGAGGCCTTTGCAAGTTCTGGGCCAAGAAGGGTTAATGATGGCAAGCTATTTTATCAATCATACTTTTTTATGAAGGCAATTGTGTCTAAAATACAATAAAACCTAAACCCTATGTGCAGAGGCGAAGTGGTCATAATCGGTGCAACAAACCGCCTGGACGCCGTCGACCCAGCTTTACGCCGCGCCGGTCGCTTCGACAGAGAGCTACACTTTCCCCCACCTCATTCCGCGGCTAGGGCGGATATCCTCCGGATTTATACCAAGGAATGGAACCCGCCGATAACAGATGATGTTATTGAACATGTTGCAGATATTACAGCTGGCTATGGAGGTAAGACAGAGAGATTAGCTTCTTTATGCTATTGTGCGTGTAAAACTGCAAAACCCCCTCCTCATTCCGTGGCTACGGCGGATATCCTACGGATTTATAGCAAGGAGTGGAACCCGCCTATATAACAAATTATGTTATTGAACACGTTGGGGATATTACACCTGGATATGGAGGCAAGACAGAGCCAGTTTAGATGGGCTTCATGATGCTATTTTGCGTGTTAGAAGGGCTAGATTTCCCCTAGCTAATTCTGCGGCTAGGGTGCATATCGATATCTTAGGGATTTATACCAAGAATTGAAACCGGCCTATAATGAACAATGTTATTGAAAGTATCGCGGATATGACGGCTAGATATCAAGGTAAGAAAGATAAACATTGACAGTATAGTTATCTAAGAAGGTTTCGTAAAAGACATGGCTACACTCCCCCAACCCTAATGTACGGGTAGGGTCCCAGGGATTTATGCCCATGAATAGCACCCGCACCAAATCAACCTCAGCATAATAAAACTGTGTTGTTCCAGGATCGGACCTAAAAGCCCTGTGTTCGGAAGCAGTGTTGAAGTCACTACGTCGCGTCTACCCGCAGGTCTACGAGAGCGAGCATGCACTAGTGATTGACTCCAAAAATGTATGTTTAAATTGCTTAGTTTATTTATTACTAGCTGCTGCCCTCGCCTTCGCCCGCGTTTTATCGAGATAAAAATAGCCTATATGTTATTCCAGGTCCCAAACTATTGCGTGAAAGAGTAACAAATATCTATACATCCATCCATACAAACTTTGACATTTATAATATTAGTAGGATAATAAATATGCCATCTAAGAGAGCGCACATGTTTGTTGTTTAGTGAGAATGTTTGCGGTTGCGATTGATTTAATCATTGAAAAAACCTCTGCATTGACAAAATCTCACTTGATTTCACATAGATCGTGGTGTCATTTTTGCTATCGAGTATCGAGAAGAAAAACTCACTAGACATCTCATTTGTGCAAGGTTAATTAATTATTATTAATTAATGAATAATTATTTTAAGTTACTACATAATTTAATCTCCCTCTGATTCAGGTGGAAGTAATAAAAGACGACATTCTCGAAGCCATGAGAACACTAGTAGCGGCCGGATCTCGGACCGCTCCGCCCAGCGCCCGTCGTTTACCTGTACACTGCGAACCGCTTTTACAAACGCAGTTGAAGACAGCTGCCAACTTGCTGGATACGATATTCCCTTTAGATCCGACGAAAAGGTATGACCTATATAGTGAATGAATGAACACTTTATCGTATTTAAATGAACATTAATACAAAATCGTATATTTAATGAAAAAATAAACAGTACAAAAGGCGGCCTTACCTCTGAGAACGATTTCTTCCAGGCAACCTAGTCAGTAGTATATAAGGAATGAGATCACAAGTAACACTATGTGTAATATGGTTTCCGGGTACACAAGAGTCGAACAAGAGTGTTTGTTGACTTTCAGCTTATTTCGAATCTCCGTTACAAATGCAGTTGAAGACAGCTGCTTATTGATTACTATTTTCCGTTCTCCCTTCCGGATCTACACAAACGTATATATACAAATGTAACTCTGTGTGCTTATGATTACCTGGTACTTAAGTCGAAAATAAGAAGTGTTAACTGCTAGCTTACTGCGAACCGCTGTTATAAACATAGTTGATAACGACTTCTAATGCTGGATACTATCTATCTTCTCTTCAAATTATACGCAAAGGTTCAACGGTATAACCTTTGCGGATCACGAAATCACGAGTAACTCTTTGTATGCTATGTTTGCCTGGTACATAGAGTGAAACAATAATCTTGAATGTCAGCCCTTGGAATTCTACGCAAAGGAACGAGATGATGAGTAACTCTTTGTGTGCTATTTTTCCTGGTAATCTATGAGTTGAACGACAGTGTTAACTGTCAGCTTTTTGCGAACTGTTGTTACAAACGCAGTTAAAAACAGTTGCTTGCGGTTTTATCCCCTTCAGATCCTACATATAGGTATGAGTAACTTTTTTTTGTTATATGATTACCTGGTACTGCAGTTGAATATAAGTGTGCGAGGCACTGGCTTTCGGAGTTAAACTAGGATCATTCTTCTGACCTGTTTACCCTTGTTCACAGGATAGGAGAATCACTGTCACCCAATGTGCTTCTTGTCAGCGGGCCTTGTGCGGAAACTTACGTAGCGCCGGCGTTGCTCGCTCGCCTGGAACATTGCACGGTGAAGGAGCTCAGTATAGCCACGCTGCATTCCGCTCTCACCTTTACGCAGGAACAGGCTGTTATATCGGTAAATTTGCTGATATTTCCATAATTTAGGAATGAGAAATTTGAAAGGGCTATCTTTTCTACACAGAAAATAATGTTTCTTCCCGTATATCTGACTTAGAAATAACTTATAGGCAAGACGACTGATTTTGAGAAACTACACCGTGATATTTTTAGACATCTACTGAATGCAAAATAAATCATATCTCTGCAAAAAAAAACGGCTTTCGAAGGAAAAATACAGCTTTTAAAAATTAATTTTAAATTTCGCTCAAAAACGCTAAAATACTCTGACGTCATACATGCAGGAACATCTGACGATACAGAATGATCATAATATTTTCAAGAGAAGCTTTACCAGCTATTCTGTGCATTCACATTACATATTGTGACGGCATGACGTCACAGTTGTATATTCTCTGATTGGTGTTCAACGTGTCATGGCGGATTGCTGTATTTTGTAGTTTTATTTTATCAAAATAATAATTAATCTCGATCAAAACATACAATATAATACGTGTTTTGTAATCTATGGCTCGGGTGGTATAATTAGGTAAATACATAATTTTTGTGATTTTTAGTTAGTGTCGTCATCCCTATTGTCCAAGAAGCGACCGCTACAAGATTATCACAGTATGAAAGTAACGTAATAATCCAACGACCGCGACTGAACTCCTTTACAAACAGTGAATATATGTATCACAGTAGGTTTGTTACGGTTGATTCTGAAATAATCTACAGGCGCGAAGGGGGCGGCCTCCTTTTCAAAGAAGCGAATATATCGTAATAGGTGTGTTAGATGTGTTAGTTTTTATTCTTTTATAACCTAACAGCCGCAAAGTGTCCGCCCTATTATATCAAGAAGCGACTGGGGTTTATTACCTTAGTCGGTTTGATTCTGAAATAACCCAATGACCAAAGGCCGCCTTAGAGCGCTTGTATACATCCGTTTTTTTTGCTGAACGGATCTTGATTAAATTTGGCAGGGCGGTAAATAGTATCCCGGGGACAGAGATAGCCTATTTTAAACTTTTGCCTGCGAAGCCGCGGGCATCAGCTAGTTGACTATAAAAAACATCTTGCATCTCCCAGGTGTTCTCGGAGTGCCGGCGCGCGGACCGTGGCTGCGTGCTTTTCATCCGTGACGTGTCGTCGGTGTGGTCGCTGCTTCGCGCGTCGCACGGCGCAGCCCTATTACTGCAGCTGTGGCGCGCACGCGCAGCCGGTCCCGGGACTCTACTGCTCGCCACCACCGCTGAGCCGCACGCAGATCTGCCCACAGAGGTAAAAGAAAAGAATAGCAATACATTGGCTACAAACATTACGACTCGGCAAAAGTAGTGTAGGACCAGGTGAGATGACGACCAATAATGGAACGTCTTAAGGTCAAGATGATTCAGTAATCTCGCTGAACGGCTGAGCTGGCTAACTTGCCGTGGTTCACCCATTTCTCACCAACTTTTTCCCTTTCCAGTTGCAAGAACTTTTCCCGATCCACAAAGAGTGCGTATACAGCGTCCGAGAGCCGAACGCTTCCGAAGTGATCGCCTTCCTGAAGCCGATCATTGCCGAAGCGCTGCAGGACCCGCCCCCTGTTGAAAACAATGAACCACCGCCGCCGTTACCTCGAGGTTGGATTTTGAACTTTTTTATATCGTAGCAACAAATTTAAATATCATAAGTTTTCAAATGTTATATTGTGCATTTATGGGGATTATTGTATAAACCTCCTTCCACATTACCAGAGCCATGAAGTTGTAAAGTTCTAGGAAAGAGTGTGCGTTTTTGGTATTGAGTTAAGCAAAATTATATACGGAAAGATTTGCCTCAAAACATAATCCTCCAAGAAAATCCAAGAAATCTCTGAATCCTGCATGAATGATGCATGCATGCATTATGCAACAGTTAAAAAATACGGACTTGTAGTTTAAGCAAAAACTCTTAAAATTGACATAGTCCGAAATTGTTCAATGTTGCATTATTGCAACGTTGTTGAACTATTTCGGACTATGTAGTATTTATTATTATTATTTTTGTGATACACAGGCAGCTTATAAGCTGATGCGTGTAAATCCGAGTCTTTGTCAATGCACTTTAAATATTTTTTCAGTCTATTTTTAAAAGAGTTCACTGAGGGGGCACTGATCACTGATTCCGGTAACCGGTTCCAAATTTTAACTATGTGATTAGGCAATATGTGCTCTCTGGGTTTGCTGGTACATTACATTGTCCGTTTCTGACGATTCTTATCAGATATCTCTTTCTAGCCCCCCCACCACCGCCGCCGCGAGAAAGCCCCGACGAGATCAACCGGCGCAAGCGCAAAGAAGACTACAAACTACGAGAACTGAGGATCTTCCTGCGCGATATCTGTCGCAAGCTGGCTTCTAACAGGCGGTTCTATAAGTTCACCAAGCCTGTAGATTTGAAGGAGGCTAGTAATAATATCCTATCCTACTAATATTATAAATAGTATGAATGTATGGATGTATGGATGTATGGATGTATAGATGTATGGATGTATAGATGTATGGATATTTGTTACTCCTTCACGCAAAAACTACTGAACCGATTAGGCTGAAATTTGGTATGGGTGTAGTTTGGAACCTGGAATAACATATAGGCAATTTTTATCCCGATAAAACGCGGGCGAAGGTTCGGGCAGCAGCTAGTTGATAAATAAATAAAAATGGATAATTGCACGCATCATCTGGCAACAATGAAAGAGATTATTCATACAATGAAACAAACATTGCTTGTATACCATACAATGCGACTGATGTGGCGTGGCGGGTGAAGGTCCGCCTGCGACGCAGGAGGTTCAGGATCGATTCCCGCCTTGGGACAAATGTTTGTACGATCCGCAAATATTTGTACTGGGTGTTCTGTGAATTTTCTATGTATAATAAAAAATATCTATCTATGTATGTATTATGTATATCAGTCATCATATATAACACGAGCTCTGCTTAGCTTGGGGCTAGATGATGCTGTGTGGATTGTCCAGCAACATTTATATGCTCGACCAATATGTTGAGAAATGGAACCAATCAGTTGCTACTATAATACCGCTGGCTAGTGTACTGCATATAGATAAAGAGCAACAATGATCTTCAATCTACAACCACGAATTTGACCAAGTGCGAAAAGATGGCGAAGCCTTACACGCCATTATCACAAATTCATTAATGCATTTCCATCAAATCGTTACCATATTTCTCAGTAAATTTAAATGATAAGATTCAATTAATACTATTTCTTCTGTTATCAATTTTAATAAAAAAATACTAATGATTATTTTATAAACAAGACCCGCCGCGGCTTCGCACGGGTAGTATATAATTGATATTTTTAGAGCATCGATATCATACGAAGCGTAGAGAGTATATACTATACTATACTAAACTAAGTTACGAATGGCGGTCTTATCGCTCGAGAGCGATCTCTACCAGACAACCGAGTATCTTGAATTGTTTTGTTATACATATATCAAAGGGCATCGTTTTCGGTTTAATCTCCCAGGCGGCTTGTCTTTTTCCGTCACTTCCAACAATTATCGTTATATATCAACCAATTTACACAAAACCATGACGAATTATATACTTAAACCTTCCTCATGAATCATTCTACTGATTGGTGAAAACCGCATGAAATCCCTTCAGTAGTTTTTGAGTTTATCGCAAACAGACAGACGCGGCGGAGGACTTTGTTTATAATATCAGTGAAGAAATCCTTATTGATTATGATTGTGAGTTTTTACATGATTGGTTACAGGTGACAGACTACCTCGACATAGTGGAACAGCCGATGGATCTCGAGACGATGATGACCAAAGTGGACATGCACAAATACAACTGCGCCAAAGAATTCCTGGACGATATAGACCTCATCTGTGCGAACGCCTTGGAGTACAACCCTGATAGGTAAGCATCTTGAGCTTTTCTATATGTTAAAACTTCAAGGTAGAGTTCTTCTGAAAGTTAATCAGATGTTTCAAAATAATTTCATACAATAATCGAAGATAAAAGTTAACTGCTGGTTATTTAGATAATTATCTTTCAGAAGAACTGACATATAGCCGGCTTTCAGCAGAGCAGAAGGCAAATTCTGTAAATTGTGCCGGAGCGCATACAAATGTGTAAATTAACCTTATTTATGTCAATATAGCGTCATAATTATCAGAAAATCAATTCGAATTTTGAATTGATTTTCTGATAATTATGACGCTATATTGTATGATTTGAGAGTGCTCCGCTCCTCTATGATAAAACTGGGTCTTAGTATTTATTTAATAGCCACAGGAGCTTTCGGAAATATTGCGAAAATTCCATACGTAAATAAATAATAGATATATACATATCTGTTATACTAATAGTATAGGCTGATGATTAACGTAGATAGATAATTAATTAATTTATCAATTGCATGTGATGACAGCGTACCGCGTCCTAACGAATGTCTATCTCACCGACGGGAGCGAGGAAAGCAGCGTAAAATGCATGTATCTAATAATAATAATAATGAATCCTTTGTTTCATCCATTGTTGACAAAACTGTAGGTTGTAGAAATGTTAGAGGTGTTGAGAGATAAAATACACTTTATTTTTAGTTGACTTAAGTCTGTATTTGAAGCGTATTTTGCAGTATTTGAGAACGTGCCGAACGTGAACGTGCGATTATACAATTCGCACCGCAAACTGTATAACGAATATTGGTGTGTTTATAAGCACGCTTATAAACTGTTACAGAAACAGGGACAAAAAGCTTTATCTTCTGTTAAAATATTCAATGTTGCTAGTTCAATGTGGGTTCTACTCGCTTCAAAAACCTTTTTACCTGAACCCATTTTGACTGAGATACGTCATAACAGCTATGAGTAAATCGCGAAATTCTTAGAATATTTACTTTAAATATCTGTGAAACTTTGAAAATAACCTAAAACATCACCCACAGAACATCATCCGATAAACAAATCCGCCACGAAGCTTGCTCGCTCCGCGATCACGCGTATGCACTTATAGACGTCGAGATGGACAGCGATTTCGAAAGCCAGTGTCAGGATATCGCCAAGAAAAGGCAGGAGGAAGGAAACGCTATGGACACGGATTTACCGGACTTTATCTATACTGCGTCTACGATACGTAAGTTTTTTTTTGCTAATCTTACCTACCTGCTAAGTGTTAAAGAAATAACGGTATGACATCAAACGATTGTAAGAATCTTTTAGTTATAGACGTTTGGCATTCGTGTTCATAGACAATCATAATATAATATAGCCATTTATTCCCATTTCTTATAAAACATTAGATAGATTAGAATTAAGATAATAGAAAAAAGTACTTATTGCATGCATTATTTTACCTAATAAATATATTAATTTGATTTTACAACATTTATACGATATAATCCTAATATTCTTTCTGGGACGTCCATTTATGAACGTAGGCCTCCTCCATCCTGCTCCACCCGTTCCTGTTCTGAGCCAGTCTTGTCCAGTCCAGGAGTTCATAGACATAGCAGTCTGTAACACAGGCTCGACCGAGCACGGCTGCTAAAGTTCATGTTATTGTAATAAGTTGTGTACCTACTTACTTTCAAGTATGAATTTAATTTAAAATGGACTAATTAGCCTTCAAATGATTAACTACTGATTGTCTGTTTATGCTTGTAATTAGCTCATTAGTTTGTAATTATTTTAAATATGTAACTTTTGTCGTAAATATATCTTAGACGACTGATGTGGCACCGTGGGCTATGGTTCGCCTGCGACGCAGGAGGTTGCGGGTTCGATTCCCGCCTTGGGACAAATGTTTGTACGATCTGCAAATATTTTGTCTCGGGTGTTCTGGATATTTTCTATGTATAATAAAAAATATCTATTAAATATATTGTTTCAGTACATATATCAATCATCTGGTACCTTTTTGTCCTGGTAAAACATCAACTTTCTATGGGAGATTTATGGAAAAAAAAAACCCTTATATCCCCCTAGAAATGTGAAATTCGAATTTAACGCGATTGAAACCGCTAGGAAAAGTTTGTAAAACTAAAATTAATTGTTAAATTAAAGCAGGAATCGGTGACTCTCTCCTGAACGACACCGCTGTGAAATCTCCCAGAGTGCAACAGAATGGAGAGAAAGGTGATACACACTCTGCGAAACGCAAGCGGAGACGGATGAACGCTTGGTCTAAAGGACTTGTGGCTAAACGGCCGAGGACCTCAGGGAAGGTGAGGTTATGGAGATTTTCTAGTCAAAACTAAAAATAGATGAATGTGGAAATAGCTGTTTGTTGAATAAGAATTGTAATATGAAAACAATTTTATGATATCAAAACATTACTCAACAAAAAGTAATTTCACTGTTGTTGCACCTTCAATTGTTTTGAAGCGAAATCAATTTCAGACGTAAGAGCTTATAAGAGTTCTAATATATTTATTATGAATGTAAGCGGGTTAACTACGAACCATGCCCCCATATGTGTTCAGTTTTGAGAATTTGATCTTTTCCAAGTGTACATTTATTGTATTTACGGATAAATAATAGATTCAGGCGTTACTTTGCGGAAATCCATTGCACAATATTAGAATGAAGAAATATTTAGTAACAATTCCGCGTATAACCTTCTCTGATAGTATTCATCAAAGTAAGTTGTCTACTAGTTTCGTCTCTCCACGAGATATCTTCAGGACACCACAATACTCGACTGGCTGAATCACTGGCGGGACTCTGTTGGTGTTGCTGTGCTTACCAATCTCAATGTCAAGGTCGAGTATTGTGGTGTCCTGAAGATGTCTCGTGGAGAGACGAAACTAGTAGACAACTTACTTTGATGAATACTATCAGAGAAGGTTATACGCGGAATTGTTACTAAATATTTCTTCATTCTAATATTGTGTATTTACGGAAATAAAGAATTTTGACTTTGACATGTTTGAGTTGGAAGTACACCAATGTTTCATTCCATAACGAGGGAGTTCCTCAGGGTACGTGCTCTGCGCTGGACAGCACGAATTTGTCGATAGTTTTCATAGTAACATAAGTTTAAATGCAACTTAATTTCAACTGCCCTTTCAGAATCTCAACATCACAGACGAGGAATCCAAAGAGAACAAACCCATAACCTCCACGCCCATCCCCAACGGCAGCCTATCCTCTACATCCGGTTCCGACGACGACGCACCGCTGCGCCGGCCGCAGGATGACGCGGACGCCGTGCTCAGCGGGACTGTAGAGAACAAACACAAGGCTGACAGGTTAGTAGGGTATATCAGACAAAGCCAAGAGACGTCCATATCATATTTTTGGAATAAGTGTTATTCTGTAGTTCATTGTAGCAGTCGTAGGGAGTCGTGGGATGGAGGAGGACCCCCTTTTGATCCAATAACCTTAAACGCGAGATGCCAATGAAGGCATTATACCTAAACATGAGATTTGCCTTAAAAGTTGTTAACCCTAAACGAAAGATGCCAATGAAGCAGTATGCCTAAAATGTGAAATTGACAAAGGAGCAGTTTGCTTAAATGTAAATTACCTGTGCAATTACAAAACTCTTTATTGTACACCACAAAGATAAATAAAACACATAGACATTAACATAAACAAGTACATAATTGGCGGCCTTATCGATTAGAAGCGATTTTTCCTGTAAAGCAGTTTACCTGAAATACAAGATGACCAAGAAGCAGTAAGTTGAATATGCCATTTATCCTAAACGAAAGATGCCTGAAATATGAAATTGACTAAAATGCAGTTTGCTTAGGGGGCCATTCCCGGATTCCGGGATTTTTAACTGTCAGTACCTCAATAATTAATAAGGTCTATAGGTCTGTAGTTTTGAAATTCATAATATTATACTTGACGATATTTTCTAGTGCTTCACAAGACAAAAACGCGATTGGGGACATTTCACCCAATATAATAAAATAATAAAGTTACCTCTAAATTAAACTTTGAATGATCAGTGCGAATAGAAAAATGAATAAAATTACACTATGTATACCAAAACATTATTACATTATATTACAAACGTTATTATGCAGTGCATCACTAGAAAATATTTTTATGTGCCATACAAATTATTAATTATTAGATAATAAGCAAAAACTTGATTGTTGCGCTTACGCCTTTCTGCGCTGTCCCGCTCCTATGACCAAATACTATTATTATATTTACCATTGGCATCTTTCGTTTAGGGTAGCTTTTTAGGCAAATCTCATGTTTATATAATGCCCTCATTGGCATCCTAGACAAATCACTGTCTAGATTGATCATGCTAAGCCTTTAGATCTTATACGAGTTCGTGGGGGTTTGCTTGCTTGCGGCCCGCTTCATGGAATGAGGTTACCTCAGTCTATGCAGGCCTGGCATCAGGGACATTAAACGCGCGTTGCCGACCATTTAAATGTTTTAGAAGACCCTTTTTGAAGAACCCCATGTTGTAGTCCTGAGGGAAAACCTAGGCAGGGAGATCATTCCACAACCCAGGTGTTTGCTGGAGGAAAGGCGAGCGGTGCGATGGTAGAAGGCAGCCGCTGGTACCATGTCAAACAGTTCATCAGAACAGGATGGATTGGGAAAAAATATGAATGCGATCACTAATGCACTTGCTTATGAAAATTGCTAACCTTATTATGTTTTGTTACAGTCCGCCACGGCCAGCCGAGAAATCAACATCAAAAGCATCACCAAAGAAACGAAGTTCAGGGCACGAGAATTCGAGTGCTGGTACGTTTTACTTTAATTTAAACTCTAATACATTAGCTTAAAAACTAATTTATTCTAGTAAAAACTCCTCACATTTTTAACCTTATCCTGATTGATTTAACATTTATAATTCTATGTGTTTTCAGAGAGCGAGAAAATACTGATAAACAAGACTGAATTAGAAAACATTGTATATAAAAACGCGAAGGCATTGAGGGCAATTGGACTTAGGATGCTATTTGATTTGCATTCTCAGGTATGAGTTCTTTATTTCTTAGCAGTCCAGTCAAAATAGACATACAGGCTTACATAAATTCGCATAAAGCTGAAAATTGTTATGAACGTTAGGGACAACTCAATAAAAAATATGTGAAAAGTTCCCATTGATCTTTCGAAATTTCGCAAACATAGATTTTTTAAGTTTTATCCTAAAAATACTTATTACCTTTAACGAAGCAGAAGAATTTTTAAGTATGGACAAAATTGTAGTTCATGCGCTTTTCTACAAAAATATCCTCGCACTTCTTTCCTAACAATCACCATTTTTGTCATAAACGATTATACGTTTTAAAAGACGGCCTGAGTAACATACATTGCAGTCCTAACTATAGGCTAACATTACCTAATCTGTGCTATAGGATCGATGGGGACTTTTTCTCTATTATGGTGTTAACGTTAATAGGCAGATTGATGGTCGTAGGAGGGTGTTAAAATACATAAGGAAGCGCCTGCGTCCTCTGGTAGGTTCCCTAATTTTCTGCTTTATGCGAATTTATGTAAGCCTAATTTTCGTGCTAAATTGACCCGACTATAATTCCTTTATAAGAGAGCCGTACTAAAATAAGTTCTATATTATTATAAGTAAAGTTAAATTTCATTTGACAGTGGTGTTCGACTATGTAAGAACAAACTAAACTAATTGTAAGTCAAGAAAGTGACGACCAAATTCTGTATCAATGTTTGTAAGATATAGTTTCGCATGGTTTATTAACGTGTTCAATATCTTTTCAGCTTTTGAAAGTGGTCCACACGTATTCATCGAAGCACGACCGGACAAAGTTACCACAGGAGCTAAACGTAATCGTCACAAGATACTTACAATGTGCAAAGAAATGAAACAGGGGTAATAGTCGTATAGAAACGAATTTTGAATAGGTTGTAGCAAGAAAATTTTGGCGCTAGTAGCGTGAGAAACTTTATGTCTGAGTTGCCCAATCAGATAATGGGTTTTGTATAATCGAAATGGCTCTCCGGCCAATTAGAAATGAGATTTTAGATATTCTAGCTGGAATTGTATCGCAAAGGGTTGAAAAGTAAAAGTATACGCTTTTGAAAAGGTAATTGGAATTGGAAGAAACTCGAAATTTCTATTGGGTGAGTGATTATTCTCTTTTTGTATGACTGATTGATTGATATTTAGATCAAATTTTTACGGAGTTATGCGGGTTGTTGTTCTGATATTAAAATTTGCGTAAAATGTAATTTAGTGCTCGAATTTTCACTGCCATTGATGAATAAATTTACAACTTTTTGTAAAAGACAATATTTTCGTATCTATCTGATATAACAGTAACTGCCATATTCAATATTCTGTCTGAAGCATATTATGTAATTCTAGATAAATAAAAAAAACTGATGTTAAATTACATAATGGATCAAATAAAATGTTACTAAATGCTTACAAATAGTACTTACGATAATAATAATTGTTTGATTGTGTAGGCCACACTTGATGTAGTGTAGTGTTGCCATATTAGTTAGATAAATGTGAAAAAACAAAGAAACGCGTGTTTCTTGTTTTAACTTAATGATCATTGTCTTGAAATTCTACAAATTGAAAATGATTTTATCTTTGCAAATAATGTAATTCTTAAATTATTGATTTTGGGCATTACTAAAATATGCTATTATTACCAGCGCACCTAGCTTTTACACAATATATCAATAAAAAAGCGCTACTACTGTGCATTTTCGTGGAAGGATTCGGGAGGGATGTTTTGACAGTTTTGGAAGCACATGTAGTAAATCTGCTTTTGCTTTCCGAAAATGCACCCTATTTCGAATCATTGGAGCGTATTATTCAATTTAACTGGCTTAAGTGTCAGACAAATCATTTTATATTTCCTTCTTATGATTGCCTAACGGGCTATAAAAGTTAATTAATAAACTAATCTAGAATGTATGTATGTTAAACGTGTGGTTGAATGAAATTGTAACCCCACTGTGTGTCGTCCTTTTGGTCTGTCTCAGAACGAATGGACCCATCTGATTATAATCTTAGCCCTATAAGGTTAAAAAACTTAAATCGTTATTCTAAAGGAATATTTACCGCTGCATTAAATTTTATAACGTAACTAAACACTCATAATGCGTTATTTTCAGTGAGTGCATTCGTTTTGATGTATTCTACTTCCTAATAAGCTAAATTGTCAATGAGATGAACCAAATTACAGTTATTCCTCGATAAATAAATGCCCACTGGTCTGTGATATCTAGAAATGATAAATATAGTTGTATAATAGGAGTCTCATATAGCTAAATCCAAGTTGAACCTAAAATAAGTCTTATAATGACGGATTTAAAATCAATATTCGCTCATACCAAAGCGTGAAAGAAAGATACACGACATTTGATTTTGAAAAAAATCAAATTGCGTTATTTTAACTTAACAAATTTAATGCACCCTCTGCCGGTTGATTTCAGTTACCTTATTCGCTTTGGTGCGAGTGTTTCTTATACAATTTGGCTTTTTAGGTATTGGAAATGTATGTACTGATAAATTGATTACCAAATAGAATAGTCTTCTAAAATACGAGAAGTCTTTGACATTCCAACTAAATTTAGTTTTAAACTCTTCAATGCTTAGGCAAATTCAAACAAAAATAAATTCAAGATTATGCGTCTTGGGGACGCTTCTGACTGGTATTGATATGGACCAGTTGAGCTACATGTAGATTGAGTGTGACTTGTTTGCAACAGTCTGCAGTTAGCTCAATTGTTTCAATTATAAATACTAGTTTAATTTGTTTATATTATTTGAAGATTATACCAAATATTACTAGACTAAGACATAGTCCAGTAATAAAAAATTTGGGCTATTTCGTACAAATTTTATGAACTAAGTTGGTAAAGTCTTTTCGTGTTGTAGAATATTTCTAAAGCTTAATAATATCATTAAGGTTGTACTAACAATAAGTATTAGATATCACTTTGATACTGATAAGTCCTTATCGAATTATTGCGTAGTGTTAGGATTGACTTTAATTTATTCCATTATTTCAAATTATGTCTATATAAAATTTAAGCGTTGAATTAGGTCTACCATTGTACTATAAAAACATAAATTTACTACTCGGAGAGAGTAGAAAAATGTAGTAGAAGCGCTCGATTTTGTGCGGACATTCGACTAAAAAATACGAGCCAAATTAATCTTTTTAAAGTATAATTTCGTATTCTAGGCTATAAAAAAATTATAAGAATGGGCTTGGAATGAATGCCATGTAATGGCTGATGATACTTACATACATTTTCAGTGACATTATCATAGTTCAAATTTCAGAGTTTTTATGTTGTCTTTCGCAATCGATCATCAGAACAGAACGTTAGCGATTGTGATCATTGATTTTGATTCAATATAAAATCTTGTAATATTGTCGTTATATTAATTCCAGATAAAAGAAAACTCTCGCATAATAAATTGGATATATTAATTTGAAGCCAGTTGATAAATAATAATGACTGAAATATAATATATTGTCAACCCAATCTAATTCTATACGTTAGCTGTAACTACTACCTGTAATTGGGGGGCACATTTGGTGATGCCTTAAGTGTTCTTTTTTGTGTGCTTTAAGTGTATCCTCTGTTGGTAGTACTACTCTTACTTATTGGGTGTAACTTAAACATGGCCAAATTATTTTCGTCCAACGCCTTAGTTTAATGTCTTCGTTATATTTTACGATATTTGACATCCCTATTATTCTAACATTAGTATCATTAATATCTTCTACTTGTACTTAATTCTGTCAAGAAACTATCTACTAACTTAAGTCTTCTCAATCCTATATTATATTGACGACAACAAATAATATGAAAAAGGCTTCCTATACAGTCTCCATTCCATAAAAATGTATTCCTATTAATTAAAAGAAAAGAGTTATCATGTCTATTCATTATTATAACAAATGGATTTTTATGTCTCTTTTTCTCATAAACTAATCAATAGATACATTAAAACTAAAATAACATGTAAATCTGTTTGTTTGAACCCGAAGGTGTAAAACGTGTTAAAGAAACAGATAAAAAATAGTTACCTCAAAAAGTTTTCTAAATAACTTGTCGAAAATCTGCTTACATTTGCTCAAAACGAGTGGATTGTAGGTACTTTAATTATGGGTTTCAGCGTATCCACCGTATTATTTAGTGTATATTTTTTCTATTTATGAATCGTATTAAAAGAAATAAAAAGGTTTTAACGTGATGTGATATCGCATTGATGTGTTTTATTTAACTACAGTATCTGTCGCAGGGAAATGGTAAAGTCAGGCATTCATCATCATCATCATCAGCCCATACACGTCCACTGCTGGACATAGGCCTCCCCCGTAGGACGCCACAAATAGCGGTCCTGAGCCGCCTCCATCCATCGACTCCCTGCGACCGCTACGATGTCGTCGGTCTATCGAGTGGATGGTCTCCCATGTAGGGGGGGATTTGCCATAAAGTCAGGCATTTCACCCCGGTAAATGCTATAATGATTAATTTGTTTTGGTAAAATCCGTAATACGTTTTAGGAAATTACAAGATAAACCAGTCAAGGCTTACACTATTTCGATATTTTCTCCATGTCCTCATAGCACCCTAATATCAAACCAAAATATCACTTCCATATAGTAGTAGCACAGATTATATAGTACATATAATACTATACTATAATACTATACTTATTAGGTAAAAAATGGTATGGCGAAAATGAAAGATCAGAATGGTATTTGATATTTTTATTTTTACACTTTACGTTGGTGACCGTAAACGAATTTTACTACATCGCTCCTTTCCTTTTCAATTACACGATATAATGATACTAGAACATAAATATTTATTTCGTATTACTTTAAGATCAAATAGATAATCTTTTTTACATCCTAATGTAACGATATCAATTAATTTGTCATTATATTAAGCAAAATACAACAAATTAAATTATACAACTTATTTTTATTATACTCTTGATCGGAGAACAATTATCTAAAAGCTAAATAATCGTAGTTAAAAATAGACGTAACAAAAATATTAAAGGAACTAAATATTTGAATTTTACTAAAGTAATTATGATCACATGTTTAAAAATTAAAATGTAAGTACTCAATTCTTATATTATTATAATATATTATCTATTTATTATTTACTTTCATACATTTGGCTCCTGATATCTGTATACTACGCTCGGTGAATCCAGTGCTCAAGCTGCAATTAAACTTTCTGTGTCAAATAAAATTTATATTAAAATATATGATTAAAAAGCAAAGAGTGACGTATCACGAAACCCTGTCTAGATGGAATGTACGTAATTATAAACTTATACCATTTTAATAAGGATCAAAACTACCACCCTTTACACGCTTAACAAACAACAACTTAATTAAAAACATGTCAATTAAAAACTTTAACAAAATCACTCTAATACTGCTGAATTTGTACGAATTAGGTAAAATAATGTTCCGCGATCCTATGTCGGCTTGTTGGTCACATACCTACGACACGCAGAAAGGGTTATTAAAAACCTAGTGACATAAAACAGGATGTCCTAAATATAAGTTTTACCCAGAAGTTAAATCGTACCCTTTGTTCAATGTAAATCATCATGATATCCCGATAGTTTTAGTTTCAGCTGGAAAAATATCTGGGACATCCTGTGTTTATACATACCGAAAAAAAAATCTGACTACAGTCAGAAGTGGGATGAGATTAGAATTAGTCTAATTTACAACCAAACGAGATCGAATTGAAAGTGAGGGAATATACAAATAATTCAAGTTAGTTAAATAAAATTCTAAAATCCGATGCCAAATTTATAACCAATATATTGTTGAAAAATCATATAACTTTTGGCACATGCAAAAATTTCCAAATACCGACTAATCCAATCCATATCTTTCTTAATTTAAATACATCGATTATGATTATAGTGCGTGTTAAATCTATGCGTCTTGTTGCAAACAAATATATAAAGCATCAGTTACTATTACAAATTCAATTATACACTGTAATTCGTTTATAATATAAAATCCCTGTAATGATAATATTGTTATGTGAAAGTTGACACTAACATGTAGGTATAATGTATGGCCTCGGTAGAAGTAAAGAGGAAAATTTATCCAAGGTAAAACAAGACTAATCCGACAGTAATAAAATTGAAATTTCAATGCAGTGTCGGGCATATAGGAGTACCCAGTGCAGTAAAATTAAAACTTTATGCGATCAGATAAGGTATCAATTTGTAAATGCATAAACGCTCCACTTTGTACCGGGCCGATGTGAATTGCAGAATTGTATAGTCCTTTGTAAATGTTGCTTTACAAAATAGACTCGTAAAGTGTTCAGTCTTGTATATGTAAATAGTCCAAAAGCAAATACTGGACTCAATGTAAAGGAAGACGTCCGATGGACTGCAACGACTCATGAGCCGCTATTCACAATGACATAAACAACGGTATAAGCGTTGATATGACATTGTTTCTGCATTTTACATAACAAGTCATTATCGCTTGTTATGATTTAATGGACGAGGTCCTTAAAGTCCAGTTTATATTTGGTTGTATGGGAGTTGCGTAAGATTTGAAAATAAATGACATCTATCATTCAAATTAATTTGTATTTTTTTGCGATTGAGGAAAAATGTTACTAGTACAAGATGCTTGACGAAATAGTATCTAACACTGATCCTAAGTTATGAATCCATTGTATACAATTTATCTAAAGCCAGATAGGATTGAACCCCGATTATTCTAACTTTTATTCACTAAAATCTTGAAAGCTCTTTGTTATTTGAACATTGAGTGCTGATTCTTTATTTGTCTAATCCTGGCGCGCACTGTCTTATGAATTTGAAACTGTAGAATTCGGAAGAATGTTTTGTGTTTTTGTGTATAATTATGTGTGCAGGTGTGAATTTGTGTGTGACTAGTGCGTCGTCTCCCCGTTTTACCTGCCCCTTCCTGAACTTTACACTGATTCACTTTAATCAACTACAACAATTACAAGTACACTACTATTTTTGACAAAATGTCCCTTAATCGAATGGTTAATTCAAAATTTAATTTTATATCCATTTATAGATAACTATTTACATAATAAAATTGTTTATAATCGAATATTTTAATAACTACAATTAAGAAATATTTTACAAACTTTGGTGGAATGCAGATGTTAGTCGCATATCATCTACAAGATCACTAATGCAGATCGATATTATAATATTAATTATTACAAATATATAATTAAAAATGGTAAGGACGTAGATAAAACTGTAAAACTAATAATAAATCTAAAATAGGGAATGTCAAAACGGAATGTTACAGTAACAATAAAACAGTATTGGTTATGTCCTAAAGATTTAACAATCACAACACCTTTCATACTTATTGCACTCCTTCAGAATAATAAATTATCGCCTATGCTTAATATGCGATCTCATATACATTTACAATATTAACACATCTTGTAAATATAAATTTAACTAACTTTTATGTGGACGTCGTCCGTAGCGGGCTACGGCGCTGTTTCACAAATATATTCTTAAGATACGATATATCCGGGAAACGGGAAAACTTTCAGTGTATCTCAAGTGTCAAGAGATGTTTCTATACGTTCCTGAACGACAAGCAACCAATTCAGAGATCATTATTTTAGAGAGCAATTCTAAAGTTATTCTAAACGCCTGTCGCTCGAAACGCAGAGCAGAATGAAGCATATCGATACACTAACAGAGTCCACGTTTCCGATGATGATTTCCTCGTAGAAATCAGCTAGAACGCTGAAGGTAAGTTCGTGAGTTTAGTCCTGTCCGTTGTGGTGTAAGAGCTGGCGGTTGTCTGGCGGGTGAGGGGGGTGCGAGGGCGCGCGGTAGTCCCCCTCCTCATCTGCCGACTTCTCGTTCGACCGGTCGCTCTTACAGTCCTCTTCCTTCGTAACCACTCCAGAAAGCGAGTCGAGAGCCATCGGCATCGACTGATACAGCTCCCTGGCTTTGTCACTCGGCGGTAAAAGGTGCAACATGTTCAGCGGCATCGGGAAACCTGGCGGGAACTCCGGGTAGAAACCCTGCTGGAACGGATTGAACATCGGGTTCGAGGTGATATCGGGTTCGGAGCTCGCTGGTCTTTGGCTTGCGTTGTGGTGGTCTTCCTTGTCGTGTTGGTGCTTGCTGGGGTGGTTGTTGTTGTTGTTGCCTGAGTTCATGTTGAGTACGTCGAGAGGTCCGCCGATGCAGTCCTTCCGGAGCTGCTCCAGCTTGAGGCTCTTACCGTACTTCCCGCGCACGTACATGAGCAGAGAGTTGTACGGGATTCCGAAGATCCTCGAAGCTTGGCTTGTCGTCATTTTCTTGTTCCACACATGTTGGAGAGCTTCTGTCAGTTCCGCGTTTGTCCAGGATCGAGGAGGGCCACCGCGCGGCGCGCTGTGTTGCCCTTTGGGCCGCCCTGTCGACAAAATACATTAATCAGAACTTGTTTATAGCTAGTGGCTAAAGTTCGGAGGTTTCGTGTTGTGAACAAAAATGTTTAGCAGACTAATTGCATTACGAAACAACGGTAAGCATAGAGTTAGTGATTTACGAGCGAAGTGCAGGCGGAGGCACGATATGTGCCGTGTCTTACGGTCGCAGCGACATTACGCGAATGCACTGGGTATCTAATAACCGTGTTTTGGCAATAAGCCTGTGCCAGCCCGGCGACGACGGCGACATACAGTACGCGAAATGAGCGGTTGCGACGTTCTCGCCGGCGATTCGTCATTAATTCGATAGAGCACGCGACTATTACGGGCCGTTTGTTGAAAAACGCGGACATGCATACGAGCGGCGATATCGCCTATAACTTTATAGTTTTATAATTTGAACGGGGCACGTTAACTCTATTCCGATCAGATCGTAACGATGATGTTTTATTATGGAGATTAGTTTCTTTTAATAGTGGCGAGGTCACGCGAAGGGAAAATGGAGAGAATGAAAGGATGTATACGATTTGTAGCTCGTTAGTGTATTCCGGGAGGCGCTGGGGAGCGATGGGCGCTAATCGATCGACGACTATTGTGTCGTCTGTCGCATCGAAGTCTCATTCAGGCACACGTTAGACTGCAGTCAGGGCCAGTCTCCCCTATGAGAGACGATATCAGATCGTCTTAATAAACATTCGCCGGTAAACAATGCCATTTTAACATGAAGCTCGATGCAGATGCGTGATGTGATGCTGGCATTATTCGCGATACATTGTTTTCTTATCGGCTTTTACTTGTTCCTCGTTTAGTTGGATAGTTTATGCGATTTCACTATCGAAGTTTAAAATAGGAGCCATTTTGTATTTGTGGCAATTTGATATTTTATTTCGATTGCGGATCTTGATATTCAACGGGTAGCGAAATACAGTGTAGAAATCTCGACCAATGAGATATAGTGTGATTTGCACGGCGATTACCTAGTAACTACTAACACTGGCTGTTTCCGTTGTGGTTATTTATTGATTGAAGTTTTTGATTTAATGGAACTTGGACCAAATTATTTCTTTACAAATCGTTGACTTCACCTAACATTGGAACTATTAGATTGTAATATTTACTAAGTCGCCTTAGCTATTCAAAATTATCAGAGGTAATTTTGGATGAACATTATCATCCTTGATGACCGATATGATACGCGGCGGGGGAAGATCCGCCTGCGACGCAGGAGGTTGCGAGTTCGTTTCCCGCCTTGGGGCAAATGTTTGTACGATCTGCAAGTATTTGTCTCGGGTGATCTAGGTATTTTCTATGTATAGTAAAAAATATCTATCTAATTAGTGTTTGTATTAAGTATATCACAAGTATAGTAATACGTAAGTTCCAAATATTTACCATAAAGATATAACATGACACTTAGCCTACTAAACCATAGACTTAAGATTTTTTCACTACGAATGCCTAAACCGTTGTACTTTAGAAAATAGAACAACACCATCTACCTCCCTGCCAAAATTCTAGGATCCGTTCAGCCGTTTAGGCGTGAAAAGGTAACAGACATACAGAGCTTCTAGCTACATCATCATCGGGCTTTTGAACTACTTAGTACTCTACTAACACTGCTGTTATAATGCCCAGAATAAATAAATAAATAATGCTGGACAATTACTACAGCAATATCTAGCTCCAAGCTAAGCAGAGCTTGTGTTATGGGTACTAGATAACTGATATACTTTATAATAGACTACATAGATAAGATTTTTTTATTATACAAGGAAACATCCAGAACAACCTGAACAAATATTTGCAGATCGTTCAAACATTTGTCCCGCGGCGGGTATCGAACCCGCAATCTCCTGCGTCGCAGGTGGACTTTCGCCCGCCGCGCCACAGAGGTCGTCAAATAAAATAATATTTGGTGGTGGAGTACCAGGCAATCAGAAGATAGCAAGAGTTGAACTTACATTTTTTTTTGACGTTAGTGAATAGTTGTGAGTCGAGCGGCGGCCCGCGGTGGTCCACGTCCATCAGGGGATACATCTTGTGCTCCATTCCGGGGGGAAACAGCCCCAGTGGAGAGTCTAATCCGAACACTGTAACAAAGGAAACATCGGTTAGAAAAATGGTGACCAGTTACATAAGTTATTATTAGGTACATACATATTATTAAAATCGTATTTCACATTTCTAGGAGATAAAAAGGTATTTTTTCCCGTAAATCTCCTATAGGAATTTGATATTATACCAGGACAAAAAGCCTATGTTACTCTCCATCCTTTCAATTAACTTTATGCCAAAAATCAAGTCGATTGGTTGCTTAGTTAGGACGTGAAGGAAGGACAAACAAACATACTTTCGCATTTATAATATTAGTTAGGAAGGAATAACATCACTATGGTTGGTGCCGGGGTCTATTTGTAAACACGAAAATTGAAGTTTCCGATTTGTTGTTGCGCAAACGTTATCTTATGTAGGATATAATAAGAGTGGGTTTTGTTTGAAAACGAAAAATAAACTTCGAAATTTGTTTTCCGATGTCTTGACTTCCGACACGATAAATAATATCGATGATACACAATAAATAGACACCTACGACGGATAAAAACAGTCCCACTGTTTGGCTGAAACCTTTTTTAACTCCTCCAATTGGGATTCAAGGCATCTACCTATCTTTGGTTATTCCTGAATTAAATAAATAATAATAAATAAAATTTATTCAAAGAAACTCGTACATAGAAAAAACATGAGTGCTCTTAATAAATAAATATAGCTAAGTTTAACAATTTTGCCTGAACTCAAGGACGAGGGAAAATTCTCCTGAACGAATGTAAAGAAAGCTTTCCGGTCGCCTCGAAATCGTCTTGCGGGTTGGAAAATAATGCAGATACTGTTTATGTAGTTAAAAGCACTAGAAAAATAAAATAAAGCCAGACCAAGCATAGAAAAACGTATGTCGCCGTTCTCTGCAATGCACTACTTTCGTTTTTCTAGTTTCTCTACTCGCCGCTAGATGGCGTTGGTAGTATTTTACAGACTTGATTCAAAATATCCCAATGGCAAGTGAATTGTGTTTCGTCTATTTAGGATCAGGAGGATTTAGGAGTTCTAAAAATTACAATATTCTTATCATATTAATGTAATCGTAGGATTTAATTAAATATCAACAGAGACCAAACTCAGTTTTGTGAATGGAACCATAGAAAAAAGAATTTCTTAGAGAAACAGTAGGTACCAATGAAGATAAATAATACAAACTGGTGCGAAAATCGGGTAGGTATGTAGATATCTAAATACATGACCATCCTTATCTAACAATAAGACGACTGAAGCATACCTTCATTAAAAGAAGCCTATACCTACATATAGTAGAAGTTAGAAGTTCTAACTATAGGTTCCAGAACTACCAGATACCTACTAATTATAGGTCCCAGATCTACATCTATACAATCCGCACCTACACAAAACAAATGCTACAGCCAGACGCAAGACGAGTGGCTATCGATTTGTCGCGCTTCTTCGAGATAGTATTTACATCGCGGGATGAGGATTTCTGAGATAAATCACCCGAATGCAAGCGTAGGTTCTGAGATTCTTAACATTTTGTAGTCACGATATTTAATTTTTTATATGTGACTCTTTATATGTGGCTCTTTAGTCTTTTCCAAATTCATAATTCTTTCTTACAGGGCACGTTTAAGAACAACTTCAGTAGGGAGGGGCACTGATAAAGCTTTTTCTTATGACAAGATTTGAGTAAATCTTTTTTGACTTGTTGTTTTTTTAAATGTTTTATAAGTAGGTAGATAATTATTGTAAGCTTATGTAAATAACTGGTAGGTATTACCTATTTATTCTAATTCTAAATATTAGCACATAGCTTCGTGAAAAAACATAACCTACCTACGGACTGACCCATTCTAAGGCCCGTGTTATGAATGGTTGCTCAATATACAATACAATACAAGAATACAAAAATTCTTTATTGTACACCAGAAAAACAACATTACAGAGAGATATTACATGGACGGACAAGTACAATGGGCGGGCTTATCGCTTAGAAGCGATCTCTTCCAGAATTGTGAATTTAAGAAAGGCAGGGGGTGTACCAAAGATGATTTAAGATAAATATTTACATAACATTATAAATACCTAATAATAATAATAGATAAATAAATATAATCAATTGAAATATAAACCTACTAAAATATATTCTACTTCAATATACTAACTTCAATATACTAAAATAAAATACCTACATAAATAGTCTATGTAAAGTAACAATATTAAATGGTCCGAAAGGAAGGAAACCTCCTTGACTCGATTTTAAAAAACTGGCAACGATAGTACTTTGCTCTTCGACTCTGGTAGTGCATTCCACAACCTTATGGCCTGGATGGAAAAGGATTTGTCGCAGAAAGTTGTTCGGTGAGGTGGCATATTTAACACAAGATTTTCTAACGACCGGAGGACACGGGAGGGATGAGCATGTGAATCATGGAGAAATTCAAAACGCTCCTTTAAATAGAAATAATAATAATAATAAATACAATATATGCTTGAGTAATGTTTTTCTATGGCCACTCAAGCATTGATCTATCACTGAGCAATGAGACTAAGGGACTAAGAACGTACTTAGGTAAGTATTCTTAGTTAGTAGGCATTTTTTCAATTACTCGTTAACTCGACGTGATACCTAATGTACTTACGTATAAATTATTCTTTATGGAAATCCCGTAAAGAAACCTCGGTCTAGCTTAAACTAAGATTAAATTGAAATGAAACAGTGACGTCATCAGGACGTCCAGAGAAACACAGCAATCTCTGGGATCATTACTCCAGCCCACATGAACACTAACGGACCAGCATTCAACAAGTTAATTAAAACTGTTTTAGTTTCGATAATCGAAGGAAACCTGTATCTAGGCACAGGGACGTAGTTAGTCTTAGTTTTGCGATACCGCTCTCTAGATGCAGACACCAAGAACAAAGTTGTCATCCCGAAAGAAAGACACGTTAGTAGATCAGAAAGACTTGAAAAAAGGGAGTCTTACAAACTAAAATGTGCGGATCTCTTTATTTTCCTTCTAGTGTTGTATTTTATTTCTCTATTAATAAAAAAAAAATATGCTATTCTTATTTCTAAGAAGACAATCTAAACCAAAGAAGGTTTGTTTAGTGTCTGCGGTTACAGCGAGTTGTTATAAGCTTTTATTTTTCGACGAATCAATTATTAGATAGGTACAATTTTGGGGCAATTTCCGTCTTCAAGGCATTTGCTCATCTCGCATCATCATCTACATCCACATTACCCACTCCTGGGTATTCCTTAGAATTCGAACTTTAAAGCGTAAACAAACACCGCAATCTATCAAACTGGTTCCCATTTTTAACAGACTTTAAAAATATGGTATTGTATAGACTAGACAATTATCCTGAGATGCACCCATAAAAATATACCCGAAGGATTAGTATTTGTCCCGCAAAAGTTAAAAAATAAGTTTAAATAAGGAGTTTGAAGTTATTAGTTATTAGAAGAGGTTATTAGTTATTTAAAATAAAATTATAATTTCCCCCACTTTCTCTACCTAACTACAGCCCTGCTCATCTTAATAAAGTCTTCGCAGTAAGATAAGTTTACGGGTATCTAATCAGATTGACTACCATACATTTACTTAACGTCCTTAACGATATGTGTGCACTTAGTGTTAGGCATTACAAGTTCGCCGTCCGAACATTAACGTGCACAGATTAAATACTCAGCATGCTATTAATTTTGCTGCCGGGACCAGATCGAAGATGCCTGCTACAGATTTGATAATAGGGAACCCATATTGATAACTACCTTATAAGGCAGCGGTTTCAAGCTTTTAAGGGCTCATATACACGAGCGGCAGAGTGCCAACGGCAGAGGTAACTGTTACCTCTACCGTTGGCACTTTGCCGCTCGTGTATATGAGCACTAAATTAACGTTTTCAAGACGTGGTCGGTGTTAGGTTAGGTTAGGTTCTAAACTCATAATAAATGATCAAGTGTAGGTTTTAAATTTTACGCCTGATTATCTTACCTCTTTATCTTTTCGATTTCATGTTATCTGGTCATTTAGTCTTTTATGCAAGTTTTTCGCGGATTCAGGTACGACATGATCGGTGTTGTGTTAGGTTAGTACTCATAATAAATGATCAAGAGTAGGTTTTAAGTTTTACGTCTGATTATCTTACCTCTTTATCTTTTCGATTTCATGTTATCTGGTTATTTAGTCTTTTATGCAAGTTTTTCGCGGATTCAGGTACTATGTCCCAAAAACGAGTGAGAATTCTATGCATTATTAAATTTTTACCACGGGATATCCTAATTTTATGAAAGTATAACATGAGCTTATATTATTATATTCCACCCATACCAAAACTAAGCCAACACATCAAGGCTTGGGTAGGCTCGCTAAGTTGGTGGATATTGCCTTCAATCTTTCTATTACTGTTGCTTCAATAGACTAATTATTTATTACAGAATAATTAGATTCTGTGGGGGAGGCCTATGTTCAGCAGTGGACGTGTACGGGCTGATGATGATGATGATGAATTCGATTCTTCTTCGTAACTATATGTATCTAGAATAAGTGGATTCGATTGATAAAACGATCAAATAGGGATCTCTCGAAAAGAGATTCATAACCCGTTTATATTTCACCGTTTTCGCTGTGGGTTTGCGGTTATGCGCTTTTGAAGTTTTTGTTTCTAGTGTTTGTTACCTTATTTTTGATTTGTATCAGTTTTTGTTAATTTTACCTACATAAACATTTTGTTTACGAAAAATATCTTTAGAACAGAGTACAATACAATACAAAAATTCTTTATTGTACACCAGAAAAACAACATTACCAAGAGATGTTACATAGGACAAGTAAAATGGGCGGCCTTATCGCTTAGAAGCGATCTCTTCCAGGCAACCTTTGGATGGAAAGGATTGTGAATTTAAGAATGGCAGGGGACCAAAGACATTTAACAATAAAATAAATATTAACATAACATTATAAATATCTTATAATAATATATAAATAATCATTTGAAATATGAACCTATTAAAATATAGATAAATAAATAAATGAATAATCTATGTAAAGTACCAATATTCACTTGTCTGAAAGGAAAAACTCCCTGACTTTTAAAAACTGGCAAGGATATCATTTTTCTCGTCGACTCTTGGTAATGCATTCCACAACCATGGAAAAGGATTTGTTGTAGAAAGTGATTCGCAGAGGCGGCATATTTAACACCGAGTAGGTATAGTAGGTGCCTACAGCTTGGCAAAAATATTAAGGAAAAAATGTTTCGTAGGTTATTGAGTTATGGCTACTCTATTTCTATTATTAAAGATTATGTATCGGGTATTTATCGCGTACCTTTTGTTATATTTTCCCCTACGTTTCCATCGCGTTACAGCGATCGTGGTCACGGGGCCACTTGATGTACTCGTTTTTTACTCTATATCTTTTTCAAAACATTTAACAGCTTTACCTAATAGATTCGTTATCTTTGCATAGTTCTAAGGACTTTATCCCCGAGGCACATTACCAAGTTTTACGAGAGTGGAATACGTAAGAAACCGTTAATTCGCGTCAATGGTCAAACTGCCACTTAACCATAGGCAAGTTAGGTTACCTACCACTCGCTTTGCATAATAACCGACAATCAAAATACTACATTCATATCCCGTGGACGTAAAAATATTATAATAGGTACGAGATCTAGTTTAAGATATTTACTTTGATTTACTTAAGATACCTATTTATTTATTTTAGGGGTCTTTCAGCATAAAGATACATATGAGAGATGTGTAAAGATAAAGATAACTATCTATTATCATCATCATCATATCAACCTATACACATCCACTGCTGGACATAGGCCTCCTCCATACGACGATGCCACAAGTAGCGGTCCTGAGCCGCCTCCATTCAACGACTCCCTGCGACCGCTACGATGTCGTCGGTCCATCGAGTGGATGGTCTCCCAATACTCCGTTTCGCGTTGCATCGCGGTTGCCACTCGAGGACCTTTACTCCGCAACGGTTATCAGTTCTGCGAGTTCATATCATATCTATTATTTTGACAAAATTATAAAGATACATCCAAAGACCGACAATCGATGTGGCGCGGCGGGCGAAGGTCCGCCTGCGACGTAGGAGGTTGCAGATTCGATTCCCGCCTTGGGACAGATGTTGGGACAGTTTGTTAGTATTGAATATTTCGGTCAACGAATTAACATTGCCATTCAACGTGTCAATGCTGCCAGCATTCTGGGCACTCTGCCTTCTGGTGACGGCTTAGATTTATAAGAAAATAGCTGCTGCCCGCCGCTCCGCACGCGCTTTTCCCGTACCCTATGTCCGTCCCCGGGATACTATCTACCGCCCTGCCAAATTTCGTTAAGATCCGTTCAGCCGTTTAGTCGTGAAAAGGTAACAGACAGACAGATAGGCAGTTACTTTCATATCCTACTAATATTATAAATGACAAAGTTAGTATGGATTGATGTATGTATATTTGTTACTCTTGCACGCAAAAAACTACTGAACCGATTAGGCTGGTATGGGTATAGTTTGGGACCTGGAATAACATATAGGCAATTATTATCCCGATAAAACGCGGGCGAAGGCGCAGGCAGCAGCTAGTTTATAATATTCGTAGGATTGATTTGAAATTTTATAGTTTGAATACTAGAACAGTTGTAATGTGTAGTTTTTTATTTATTTTTAATATATTGTATTGACTTGTGTCTACTGCGAATTTAGTCTCGACATGAAAATTATGATAGGTCTATTGTTATTATAATAATGTAAAGTGTGGCAAGCGAGTGGTTTTCTAAAGTTAGAATTTTTTGGAAAAATTAAAAATTATTTACATTTTACCTTTATTTTTATCTATAAGACGCATAATTATTACATCCAACTTTGTGATAAGAACGCAATGAGATACACTTCCAAAGACAAGTACGCAGTGCGAGCTAAAATCCTGTTGAAAGACAGCCAGGAAGACGGTCTTAAATAGGTTAATGGGATTTTAACAATTTCGCCAAACATATTTTACCAAGCAAAACAGTTAAAATTGGCCTAGGAAATTAGCATAGGTATAGAACACAGGGTTTTAAAGCAATTAAATAAATTGCAGCTAATTAGACAGAACTGTTTGCACTTTAATTACAAACCCACCTGTTAGGCAACTCGGGAGTTTTACTGCATCCTTCAGTAAACCTCTCGTTTGTGGATAAATTCACATGACATTTTGATCCAGAACAAAGATTATCTTGCTTGTTTCTAATGAAGTCGAGAAACGTTATGGTTTCTTCAGGGATTTGTTGTGAAGGGACTGTATTAAGGCTAGATAGGTAGTCTGTAACTTGTAATTTACCCTGAGCAAGAAATCAAAGAGGTTTTTACGGACATGGCGAATATACTCTGTGTACTAATACATTCATTGTTAGCCCGTATACGACCACTCGTGAACATATTCCTCCCGTAAACGAGACGTCACAAATAGCGGTCCTGAGCCGTCTCCATCCAACGACTCCCTGCGACCGCTACAATGTCGTCGGTCCATCGAGTGGGAGGTCTTACCACACTCCGTTTTGCATTGCATCGCGGTCGTCACTCGAGAACCTTTACTCCCCCACGGTTATCGGTCCTACGAGCTATGGCCTGCCCATCGCCACTTCAGCCTGGTAATTTTGAGAGCTATGTCGGTTTTTTGGTTCTTCTACTGATTTCCGTATTCCAGATTCTATCGCGTAGAGAAACTCCGAGCATACATTACATATAGGTAAATTAACACTTGGTTTTATGTTCTTTCATTCACAACTGGTACCATTCATAAGCCTTTTAAAAAACAAGGTAGGTCTACGAAAAACAATTGTATTGAAATTGTTTTGTATTGAATCTTCACGATCATTCGAGTCCACGTTACATAACTGCGAAGGCAAATCTTGCGGTCAATTAGGTAGTTGTATCGGCGACTTGACGCTTTCTAATTCAGCCAGACCCCTCGGGTTTGCTCGACCATAAACTGCTTACGACACTGCGCTTGCACACATTAGCCATGGTCGAAATCACGAATTTTCAGTTTGTTTACAGTTTTCGACATATTTACGCAAGTTTCGAATAAAAAGGTGAATTCGTTTTCATAAGTAAGTGAACAATTAAAGTTTTTCGTTGTCATTTCGTGTTAGGTTCAACACTTATCGATTAGGTGATCCCTAAATGAAATCACGAGTGATGAAAAAACTAATTTTGCAAAAGTAATCTGAGCACGACAAGGTTTAGGAACAATTTCTCCTAAAATCGCAAGATTATTAAAAATGCTGGTCGGCACATTTTCGCAATCAGCTAGTCTAGACTCCTAGACTATGTTTGAACATTAACGACTTAACGAAATCAGATAGTAAGTTAGCACAACAAAGTTAGTGCATCGATCGCCCGACCCATATGCAACACGCGTAGAAATCGAGAGTGCTCAAAACTTTGTTGGAAACGCAACCCTTTCGCGGTCGTGTGTACACAACAACTTGTCTCCCTACGTTCATTCAGACAATGGGATCACCCTCTCCCTCCCACGCGTGTCACGCACATGTGTTGTCTCACACATGCGTGAGGGCGCATTTTCCTCGTTATCCGGCGCGTTGGAAAAGCGGTTTACCAGACAGTAAAGGGTTGTCGCAGGGGTATTTTCTGTAGGTCGGGTTATACCACGTGATGGTGTTTACGAAGGGTTCCATTCACGTCGTTTTGAAGGGCACACACGAGTCGACATCGCCGGATCGTGTGGGAGGCTCTGTTGTCTATGGTCAGGCCGTGAGCAGTTTATTTTGCAACGAGATTTACAACTATAACTGTAAATTAAGTTTATCGAGCTGGTCCGAATGTAGGTCGTATGGAATCAGCATTAATTATCGCCATAATCTAATAACGATGTCGGTATAGGTACGTAGATACAATAGATCACATAATAGATACAGATACCGGCTGAGATACCTTTACGATACAGAACATGATCTTGTTATCGCACGTTGTTCTCGGTTTTGCTAAATACAACAACATTGAGACTTGAGAGGTTAAAATCTTTTTCATAAGAGATTTTTTACGTAGTTACGTATCTAATAGTCATCGTCATCATCATCATATCTGCTCATACTCGTCGACACGACATAGGCCTCCCCCATACGACGCCACAAATTGCGGTCCTGAGCCACCTCCATCCATCGACTCCCTGCGACCGCTACGATGTCGTCGGTCCATCGATTGGATGGTCTCCCATGTAGGGGGGGGGGGGGGGGTTGCCATAATCACCACGCGGATTGGTGATCGCAGTGTTGGTGTTAAAAAATACTCAGAAAGAAGCTGTTGCCCTTCCTACCTACCTAATAGTGTTTATGTTTAATTAATTTTTATCATTAAATGGTTAGTAAAGTGATAATCCGGCCTAAGCATTTGTTAAAAAAAAACATCATCATCAATGACCTTTATATCCACGAAGGATGGTTTATATTGTATTCGTTTTTTAACCCATGCCCAACCTCATTTCCTCCCCCTTTTTGAACTCATTCCCGACCCCCCACTTATACTCAAATCAGATTTGAGAACCATATGAAAACTAAAATCAAGTTTGAGAAAGAAAATAACAATCAAATAATATAAACAAATTAAACTACTATTTACAATTGAAACAATTGAGCTACCTGCAGACTGTTGCATACAATCAATAGATAGCTCAACTGGTACTAACATTAAGATGTATTTTATATTGACGGCATCAGATGACAGTCAGCTCGCGGGCTACTCGTTTGAAGCCTGTGGGAAGCCATTGTCAAATGTATCTAAAGACAACGAGTATACGTTGAGCGCCATGTGTATCGTTCCGGAAACACAAAGTACCACCTTCAGAGGCCGCGTGTTTCCTTTAGGAAACACAGGAAGTGCTTTATTTAGAGCTTGCGCTTCTTCTATTATAGAAAAATTTAAGAAAACAAAGATAAAAGATGTATTTCCAAAACGATACACGCGACAACTGATAAAGTTTTCCGACGAAATAGGCAAAAACAAAGCAAAACCCAAAAAATTCTAAACACGGTTTTTGTGTATGACGGTCAACGTGTTAAGCCATTTGTGTGCTGTGTGGTGTTGGATTAATGTGCGCAGAGCTTAAGTTTCATGTTCGTGCAAATACTACCTATCATAAAGGCTAATTCATTGTTTCAAACAAGGTACGTATGGGTATCTACAATTAAAATGAAAATAAGTCTAGGTCGCACAACATCCTTGCATTGTCTGAATCGCGTGACCAATAAACGTCCTCTTTACATAAATAATATGGGGTGCCATAAAGACAACTAGTGTTCGACCGAAGGTTCGGTTTCGGTTTCGGCCAGGTTCGGCCAAAAATTGAGGTTCGGCCACAGTTTCGGTTAAGGCCAAAAATGGGCCGAATTGATTGAATTTCTACAAGTTGATATTTCCTGCGAATCTTGAATCTGCTCTGAGTAAAAATTTATAGAATCGGCTCACACGGGTATTTAACGAAAATGTCAAGATCCCTAATTTTTTGAAAATATTGTAATATAGCCTATGTCACCCAGGGATAGAGTAGCTTCCCAACATTGAAATAATTTTTCAAATCATTAGTAGTCATCATCATCATCATCATCAGCCTATACGCGTCCACTGCTGGACATAGGCCTCCCCCATACGACGCCACAAATAGCGGTCCTGAGCCGCCTCCATCCATCGACTCCCTGCGACCGCTACGATGTCGTCGGTCCATCGAGTGGATGGTCTCCCTTGTAGGGGGGATTTGCCATAATCACTACTCTTGGCAGGCGGATTGGTGATCGGTGTTTAAAAATACTCAGAAGGAAGCTGCTGCCCTTCCTCTGGTAAGTTCCCTTAGTCGGCTCTTACGACATCCACGGGTTGAGTTGGAGGGGTCGATATTCGTACGCCGCGACCCCACGGCCCATTAGTAGTTTCGGAGCCTATTCAATGCAAACATTGCAAACAAACAATCAAATCTTTCCTCTTTATAATATTAAACATAACCTTTTTTAGATTTAATTTGTATACTTTTCTTTTTGTTTGTTTTTCTAAAATATTAATCGTAAATTCCTAGCTAAGCGTTTCTTATTTAAGTATGTCTTGTGTCGTGCTAAATAAACTTTTTTCATTCATGCATTAATTAGTATATATACTAGAAAAGCTGTTGTTTTTACTCGTTCTCACAAAAGCTGCCATTAAATGGATCGATCTAATTTTGCATACCTACATAACGGAGATGTGTAGGTATGTTAAATTATACATATGGTTCTGGTTGAAAATCCAGATTCGGTTGGACACTAGGTAAACACAAATAAATAAAAACACAAGGCTCACAATATTTATAAGACAAACCTTGAAAGCCCTTTGATTGCCACTGATACAATGTCTGGCTACCTAGAAAACGATGAGACATGCTGATTTGAGTGTTATTGTGAAGGTGATTGGATTTATAATTAAGTAAATCGCAAGGTTATTAAGGAAGTCGTAAGAGATGCCTACCTAGAGATGTAGGTACGAGATTCATGCTTTCCTTTTGACAGTTAAATATTCTAAAAGGAGTAAGTATAGGTAAATATATAAGTATGTAAACTACGCTGAAGTTACCTAGGTATGCGAATTGGGAGTTGCGGTAACCAGTAGTCACCGGGATTCACAAAGATACTTAATATCTTATCTCCCATAATTTATCTTATCTAACATAATAAATTAACCGCTGTTCGTGGCGTCGTTTGGCCTATGTTCTAGGTACATATGTAGTCCTTTGTTCAGCAGTGGACGTATACGGGCTGATGATGACTAAATTAATGCTTGGCTTGCTTTCCAAGTGACAGAAAATGATAAACGCCGATTTTTTTTTTAAATATACCGTCCTATGAATTTCCAATGATAATTTTTTTTGTTATGTGCCTAAGTAAATAATCGAATTGAGTTTATATAACGGATTGTATTGGACAGTAGTATAAATTTCCTATTTACTTTATGGGTAGTAGGTAATAAAAGAAGAAGGTTTAAAAAGATACACAAACGAGGTGTAGCCAAACAAATGCCACAAATACCTACCAAGTCCCATTTTCTGTTCATTTTTACTTTGTTTCAAATATCTGGATATTTTTTGTATAGGTACTAAGGGGTTACAAAACCCAAGGAATAATGGTGTTAGGTAAATATTTAACGACATTTGTATCATCGAAGCAAAACTCGAAACAGTTTTTGGTTTTGAAAGCTTTCATTCATCATTTAATTGATCTTTCGTTCATTTTCTGATTCCATTTTAATTATTTTTTGCTAAACATGTGAGACCATCCACTCGATGGACTGACGACATCGTAGCGGTCGCAGAGAGTCGATGGATGGAGGCGGCTCGGGACCGCTATTTGTGGCGTTGTACGGGGGAGGCCTATGTCCAGCAGTGGACGTGTATGGGCTGATGATGATGATGATGATGAAACATGTGAGATTATGCGTTGTTGAAGTTTGTAATTTAGTGAAACTTTGCTGTAACCTTGTTGTTTTCTGTTCTTGTTGAGTTTTCATTAATAAATATCTTTGTTGACATAAAATATCAGGTTTTTCAATCAGAGTATAGGTACATACGCTTGTGTGCAAGCACTGACTGAAGTTACTTGCTCTTCAACTCACATATTATCAGTTTGTTATCGGCTTCAACAGAAAAAAATGGCTGACCAGTAAAGACGTGTATTAAATACTAAAGGATATAAAATAAACGTAAGACAAAAGGTACTTTCACTGTACTCAGGCAATATGCTGGCTATTATGGCTTACGCCTTTTCATTTACGATAATTGTACCCAAATGGATGAAAAATGAATAATGTAACAAAAAAAACTTCAACTTCTTGTCATATGGCTCTGCGTCTGGTTTGACGCAATTCTGCCACTCAACAAAATTGTTGAATGACATCCCCCTGTTGTGACAGCAGTGTGTTTTTCCACTATGCTTACGACATTCAATTAGTTACTAACTTAATGACACATCGTCTCAAGACAATAAATCGTAAGACCTTTTGCCCATTACCAAATTAATCTCCGTTACACAATAAAACCTCTAAATAACAGGTATGCTTGAACAAGAGCACATTAGTGAATCATATTCGCTCACACGGGCCCTGGGAGTCTTACGAATGAATTAGAAGATTCCGAAACCAATTTAGTTTGTCTATTGAAATGGGTTTTCGTTAACTTTCTTGTAAGGCAGGTGTCTACTGAAGCGCACGCGAGGTGTGAAACGTTGCGTATGGACCATTACTTATTTTTCATTAAATTTAATTTCAAATAAATGTACATAAATGTGCTATTTAGGACACAAAGTAAAGTAATTGTGCGTAGTGTAATTTTAGTGTTGTATTAAATTGAAGTTGGTCTGTATGAAATGTGTCGTTCTGTACGCACCATGGCGCATTTTGTATATATTTGTAAGTTTTTTTACGTAAGGACTAAGAACCTGGAAATGTGATATTTAGTGCACCAAGCAAAATAGCTGTACCTATCGTGATATTACTTATAAAATAAAGTTGGTCGTTAAAAGGCGAGTACGTATCGTTTAAAAAAAATACAAGTAACTTTTATCTTCATATGAAGGTTCTAAACATTATTTTGAAGATTAACTAGAGCTTGAAGGCTACTTCTACTTAAGATTAAGGGACCTCTCATCACACACACCATCAGTGAACGGAAAAATTAACACCATCACTTACCATCGCATGAGATTGTGTCCCAAGGAAGATGTATTTACATTTTAAATTAATCTATTACACACGCATCACTAGTTTTAAGTCCAAATGCGGACAAGGGCGTCTCTTCAAATCTCGTACCTCAACATTTCAGTCGACAGTATCCCTTAATTTCTTCGAGTCGTGTGAGATCGCCAGCGTAGTGACTACTATGTCATCTGTGTCTTTGATCCCGCTTTCTATTGTTTTGGACTAACAAAATGAGTATCTAGGTGGCAAAATCTTGTACAAAGGTATGTAGGCAATAGTCGTAAGGTACTTCTATACTAATATTAAGTATAAAGAGGAAAGATTTGATTGTTTGTTTGTTTGCATGGAATAGGCTCCGAAACGACAGAACCGATTTACAAATTCTTTCACTGTTGAGAACCTACGCCATCCCCGGGTGACACAAGCTAAATTATATTTAAAAAAAAATTGGGTTCCTTATTAAAACTCCAATAATGTAACCCAAGGTGTAAAAGATTACCTAAAATATTCTTTACATCGCGTGCGCTCCGAAAACAGTTGATAATAGAATAAAATTTAACGCGAGTGAAACCGCGGGGAGATTTCAAACGGCACATAGGTACTAGTTTTTGAAAATTAAAACATCCAGAATCGTTTCGTTGATGAGCCCAACCCAAAATGGCCCAGTTTAAAGATCAAAGATCATCATAAGCCATCACGAATTCACGACATGACAATGACAACAACACACAAACAAACGAGGACGAGTTTACCTCGTCCCTGATGACAGCGATATCGACATTTAGTGGACGTACCTACCTATATTTCCTCCCCCATTTCCTGTTTCCCCCTACCGCCACAAAATTCAACAAATATTGGGACCAAGCCAAGAAAACAATTCAATTTTACAACATCTGTGCTACAATATTTACCTTTCTCACATGTAATAGCATTTTGCGGTTTTCTTGGCTCCCGTAATATGTAATCTAAATTGAAATATAGGCGGTAAATCTGCGTAAAATATTACGAAAGTACTGAGTGACTTTCATATAAAAAGTGCTCGAAATTTCATTTATCATCTACTAGTTTTTGCACGAGGCTTCGAACGCGTTTTCCGAGATATAAAACCACTTATCTATCTCTTTGCCAAATTTTATTACAATCCGTTTAGTCATTTCAACTTTACTCCTATATCCATCCAACTCTTCCTTTCATGACATTTCTCTAGACATTTTTCGTAACGATATATTTTGTACTTTTACGGTATTTACGAACAAAGTCATGAGCACATACTAGTCTACCATATGAACAATCTCACTCTCTGCGGTCGCAAGAATCGATTCTGATACGAAAAAAATCGATCTTGTAATCGAATATGGACTTTCACGCAATAAAACTAATTTACTTATGTGAAATTAGATATTACGTAATTATTATTGTTAAAGTTATAATAAGAATGAGTAGACGGGAATGTTTGTTTTATAAATAATTTTAGCGTTTTTTTGTTAGCTCTTTGTTTTGTTAATGGATTTGGGCAAGAGATTGGTTTTTAAAATTAAATTAGTTAAAAAAGGTTTGTTGATAATTTTTTTCATCAAATGTATGAAATTAATTTTAAATTGATTTTGATGAACATAGATCACGTAGCTATTTGTTAGTATTTTGTTGGTACTTGGAGCTAAAGTTCATTAATTTCTTAGAAAGGCCAAGAGACGTTTTTGGTGATTTAGCGATACATTTTACAGTGAAAAAATGCATTTGCGTAATCTTCAAGCGAGTGCTCCGCGACGTGTGTGTTATCTAATGCGGTTAATATAAAATGAATCTATGTTTTACGAATTAAAGTACATATTTGAATGCACATTTTTGTACTACGCTGCCGTGGTGCGGTCCAGATCTGCGAAGAGGCATGCGCAGAAGTAGCCAAGCAGCTAAGCAAAGTTATATATGGTACATAATAATTTTAATGAATGAATACTTTATTGTACTAGAAATTAACATAAGTAAAAAATCTTATATCGTAATAGAAATAAACAGTACAATAGGCGACTTTATCGTTGAGAGCGATTTCTCCCAGGTAAGGTTAATGTTACTAGGTAGGTAAGTACCGTTTTACGTATCAAACTACATACATTTTCATATAGCAATAAGAAAAAAACATCAATGAATATAAAATTGCCACAGTATTCCACGAAACTTTAGAAAAACATAGGCTCAATTTCAGTTACAATAAAATTAATGTGGTCGACCACATAAAAGCAGTCGGTTAAGCAAAGTCGTATATTAGTCACAATACGACGAAAAAATTAGAGCAACCTGCAACCGTGAGTCAATGAGAAAAGGTTCAATTTAAAACCCATCGTGACTCAGGGACGGAAGAACCTGTACTGATTTGTTATCATCACATTTGTAATGATTCTAGGAATATGTTCAATACAATAAGTAATATTTTCTAATGCGCTAGTAATTGCTTATTGGCAAATTGAAAGCTTTTTATTTCTATTATTTTAATGAGTTAATTTTTAAGGCATTTGTTTTACAGCTGGCTTTCGTTAAGTATATTGTCAAAAATGCCTAATGTAGTCGTCCAAATCGATTCCAATAACGGCGACACCGATGATGCCGCATGATTTTGAAAAAGTATTGAAGAATACTCTGGCCTCAATTTCGTAAAAACGCCTCGAAACGTCTCAGTTTTAAGTTTTTTTTTTGTTTATTATATAACACTATTATATTATTACAGATTACTAAATCTAAAGCGTATATGGCACGAAATAAGAAAATAATATATAGGTAATATCTCATTCAACTCTGAAAGTACCTACAAACTGCCGCAGATTTAACAACTACTTCGGAAGTCACGTACCATACGACGACGTGTGGGCCTGATAACATGTCTCTAATAACGTTTGTGTGGTCAAGACATGTCTGCAGCCTGTGGTTTCCGATCCCTTTGTCTGAACACCGAAACTTCATAAACTTTATAATCACAGGCATAATCTGATTTCGATTCCGTACCGACCTTTTTGTGGCTGTAAAAAAGTCAACTTTTAGCCACAAAGTGCGTTGTTCCTCTTTGAAGGATGTATTCAAAAGTTTTGGGGCTGTGGTGTTTAGGGGAAATAAAATCTGGAGCAAAACATGTAAAGATTGTTGAAAGAAGCTAAAGAAGTTCTTTTAGTTTAGATTCTTGTGCGTTGTAAAACTGATTGTCTATGATACCTTTTGTGCCATCTTCTATGCTTAGATTCGTTTAGAGTTTGATCAGATTTCCTAGTATTCTATTTACCTAATCGGCTAGCTAATAGAAACTCGTGCATAACACAATTTGTGTCGATGACACTTCCGATCGCCAGTTTTCCTTCGCTCTAATTTTAATTGCTTTCTAAACTCCGCTCGATTCCCATGACCGTCGCTGTGAAATTGACTAGCAAGCACACGTAATGCATGACATGTAGTTTTTTTAGTACAGTTTTTTATCTGTTTATCGAGAGAGAGATCTGAGTGCGCGTCCCAGTGCGTCCATTGTGCCGCGGTGAGAGGCTTGGTCAGCGTTTCCGAACATCACTCGTGATCTTATTTCGGTCAATTTCGGTTTCCATTCAGCGAACGCTCATTCAAAATTCGAATTAAACGGGTAGAATCAATTACGAATGTGTGACGACTACATATTGCTACCGGCGCGACGTCGGACATGGTGAAAGGAAGCTCGCAGTAATTTAGGGTTGAATGGATTATGGAGTATTAATTATCGAGCTGGCCGCGCGCAGCAGGCAGCCCATGTGAGCATCAATCTCGCGAGGCTGTGCGTCGGCTTCTTTATCGGAACAAAAAAATCGGGCAGCTCTTTTCTCATGGCAGAACAATAGTATGCGCACTTGTTATTAAATTCGTATAAAATTAAACCTAATGTGTGATTTCTTCCAGTTCCGTTCGCGTGATGGGAACCTTACGGTAGTTTATGAGATGAAACAAACAAATCTGTATTTTTGAAATGGCAATCATTTACATATAATTCTTATTCTCGCTACTTATGTCGATGACTATCACGAGGTGTAATTGTTTAGCTCGACACGTAGCTTTTGACTCCATTAAGTGCCGTCATCTATTGTACATTTGGATTTGTGTGAACTCTAGGTAAATCAGTTTACATTCTAATGTGAGTGTACATTATCATCAGAAGAAGAGAACAGTTCGATAGTAAACAGTAGTAGCCTCTCTATTTGATTGGTCCCTCAAGGGCACGTATCGAGACCATCACTGTATAAATTATACGCGAACACAATGCTTGCAATAAAACTGTGAATTAGCTTGTCGGATGACACAGCGGTAGGTATATTGCTTCAGAAATTGAAATACTGCATTGTAAATTGCCGGAAAAGTTTCGTTAATTTGTTTGGACGCGTAGAAATTGACAAGGTCTAGACCGGAAATAGAAAATTCCGATCAACAGCGGCCATTAAGTCATTCTAGCGTGATATTACTATTGCGTTTACAGACTGCCTAGCTAGTCCTAAAATTGCGAATATCTATAATTTGGACAGTTATGTAGAAGGCCTTAGTAGTTAGACACTAGCCAAACTATATGTGGAGTGTTAGTAAACAAACCACGATACAAAAACTAAAAGTCACTTGCTTGGCGTCGAATTTCAGATATCACGTAAGCACTATTTATCGAAAAAAGGATCATAAATCGACAAGTATATGTTAATTTCGTATAAAAAGACGCGGCAACAGAGTGAATTTAAGGTTAAGTATGGGCGATTTGTTTAAAACATTCCACATCTAGTTAAATCGACAAGTATGGTATGTAAATTCCGTATTATAGGTAAAAAGACGCGGCAACAGAGTGAATTTTAGGTTAAGTACCTATGGGCGATTTGATTATAAACATTCCAAATCGAGTTTGGCTAGTGTACATATGTATGTATGTACCATAATAGCCTTTTTTAAGCTATAATAGCTTAATAACTTATGTGCTCCTTTAGGAATTTAACTTAAACTTTTTTAAGATAAGCGGTCGCAAGGTCGCGTCATAGTTTACAAAAATTATCAATAAATAAATTCAAACAAACTATCAAAGATATCCTTTGTAAAAAGGCTTATTACAAAAAATCAGATTATCTAGAGGATAAAAAAGCATGGGATGACTTTTGCTCCAACTCGAAAACTACCTAACAAGGTAAAGGTTTCTTGTTCGCTTCTTTACTTTACCTTAAAAAGATTGAAGTGAACAAAAAATCAAAGTGATCACTTTATTTCCCTGTTTTACTTATGTAATTTTAATTTTGTGACGTGTCCAAGAGTCCTGTAAGGTCTAAAGGAAATAAAGCACTTTGATATTTGATATTTAATAGCGCCTTTGATGCGCAGAAGTAGCTTTTTAGATTTTTATACCGCTTTACACCTGCGCTGAATCCCCCTCCACTTTCGTCGAGCGCTATTAAACAGTGACGAGACGTGTAGTACATATTATACTCATACTTCTGATATTTTCTAAAATCTAAAACCATTTCCACCATCTCCGCGATTTCCCTTACGGCTATTTATATGAAATAGTCTTCAACTACCATCAATCTTATCAATTTCAATTAAATTAAATGGACCATAGTGGTGTCAAGAGGCGATGCGGAATTCAATTGAAAAATACCCCGTATTCCTATGTGATAAGGTTGCATAGGTTTCGTATGTGATTGCAAGTTTATTGATAGGCATGCGTGGTCGTAAATATTAGGGTGACCATAATATTGGTATGGTCAGGATACTAAGCAGGGTTGTTTAAGAGATTTATTTGATGCATGAAGTTATAGACTCTAGGGCTTGTAGATAATTTTTACTGAGGTATTTCATTCCTAATTTTAACTGTGTGATTGGCTCACCAAATAGTAGTTTTGCCGACGAAATATTATTTTTTGACCAAAACCTTTGAAGTAGATTTTCTTGCTGACGTAATAGTAAACTCACATCTGCATGTCTATCAAAATAAAACCTTTTGCACATCTTATCACAAGAAATTGTTTTTTTTTTCTAACAATACCCACCGAATGTTTAATATAGATAGTAAGTAGCTTATCTTAATGAACCACAAGTATTCGTATTTGGATTGTCGCCTACATAAACTTAAGTTTTGTTTATGCCTGCTATCTTTTATGCAACGTGTTACATTATGTGATCATTTGGTAACATGGCGAGTCGGGCAACCCTGTCGTAAAGCGGATAATTTACAATGCGGAATAGGGACGTGCGTTTTCGTCCAATTAACCATTGCATTTGTCGGTGCCTGAGTAACGAGCTGCTATTGACTGCGTGCGCTCGCGCAGGTTTAGGAGCACACGATTCGCCAGCGGCACTCAATCTGGCTGATCCAAAATGTCCTGCCAGTGCCCCCCAAGTGTGGATCACTTAGTTTTCTTGAAATTATTAATAAATTTTATTTCTCAACTAGGTGTAATAATTGAGAAATAAATAATACTAAGTTATTACAAATTATACTCGCGTTGAAGACCTACTGAGGCATTTCTTGTCAAATGTGGTTTAAGTATGAATAAATGAAGATCTTTAGGTACAATTATTCATCTTTTCCTATCTATTCTAATATTATAAAATCTTGTCAAGTATATTTGTAATAGTTGGGTATTTAAACTTTGAGGGCCTCTGTTCTACATACAAGCACGCCTAACAGCCTGAGTAACAACATGTAATAAATAATATTAATTTATACCTCATTTTCGCTTTAGTCAAAGCATCAACAAACAATACTCGCTTTTAGTTAATCTACGTACATGAGCAAATTGCTCGTATTTCTAAATGAATGAAAGTTAACTAATTAGTTTAGTAATTATTTATATAATTGGTAGTTGGTTGATTGATTTTAGTATTGTTATGTGTGATTTAAGCATAATATATTATTGCATTATTTACTGTTTTTTAAGTTGATTCAGTACTCGTACCATTATTTATTTTTAGTATATTATTTACTTAACTAACCTACCCTTCATTTGCAAAATATTCAGTCTAAACTGAAATTAGTTTTTTATTTATGAAATTTTCTATTCATTGATTTTATTATTTCACTTAGCATGCGTTTATTAAAGCATAAGCATGTGAATAAATTTAATCCAAGTACGTAAGTATAGGTTCGTTAAAAGATAATAAGTGCCTATTAAAACTGCATACCTACATGAGCAAATTGTGGTTTTATGTTTCAATCAAGTTAGAAATAGAGCCTTCTAACTTCACATATAGGTTTCGCTAAGTTAATTTACGATTAAGTTATAAGATAATAATAATATAGTAGACTGTGATAAAGACTAAATTTAATCAGTCATTATTTCCTCGTTATTTGCTTGGTTGAATATTTACTTTTACAGTGAGGTATCATGTGTAGGCATATTTACTATTTGCGTGATTTCTGCATCGATAAGCAAAAATACCGAAATAAAATAAAAAATTATACGTGTTTTGAATTGAATAGTCATTCCTACATGTATAGTAAGACGAATCCTCATACTTTTTTCTCTACGTAGCGCGCACAATCAAGCCTCTATACTTACCTATATCTTGAACTTATTGGTTTTGGTCACCGAAAAAAAAAGAATAAATGTAAATTTAAGCTAAAATTATAGGAAGGTTCAGCTTTCTCGCTTGTTTTCAAGTTCTATACTTACCTACATTGGATATCTGCCCTTTACCTTGTGAATTAGATATGAAAAACTAATTTCCCATAGAAAAGACAATAGAATCGAAGCGAGGGCACTATATCACATGCAATTACTACCACACGTGCCGCACAATTGTTATGTCTTTATTTATTAACTAACTAGTTTCTAGCTGAAGCTGCGTACACGTTTTCCTGTTATAAATCATTTAAGTAAAAATACTAACAATTTCATGGACCACGACACACCTGTCCATCTGCAGGTCCTTCAAACAGTGAAGGCGCGCCCCTCGTGGTGGCACCGCCGAGACTGGGCATTGAATGCATGCATTAATATCTGTTCATGGTAACAAACAGACTACCTTCGCTTTTATAGTATGAAGAATGTACCGTGTGTGTGTATGTGGTTATGGTAATACTATGGTAGTATGTAAAGAGACCGCTGGGGTAGCCATAAATTAAATAGTTATGTGTGGATTGGGTTTTAAGTTACCTACTGTTTGATGTACTTTCTAAAAACTGTTTATTCCCATTTGAGCGCAAATGTTTCGTATTTTTATTCAAAAAATTATAATAATGAAGTTCCTTTCGTTGTTCTTTTGAGAAATAAATAAAAATGTTACCTTTGTATACCTATTTAGTTTAACTCCATTAGTACGTTTAATAAATATATATGTATGTGTAAGTATCTACCTATAAGCGCATGACACACATAAAACAGCAAGCAAAACATGTTTATAAGTCTTCAGGTAATAAATTGATAGCCACTCAACCATATAATTATGTCTTTTTATAGAAAAACACTAACGAGATTCGTAAAAGCATCACATACCGACCGATTACCCTCACGAATGCGTGTAGATAATATTTACTCTTTAATCGTAGATGTTAATTATTCTTAATAAGCCATTGTATCCAACTGGTGTGGCAGGTTGTGTGTAAAATTACTAATTGTAAAAAACGAGGCTTGTACCTATTCGTGGTCCTGATAATTTATACGTAAACCGATAGATAAATGTCAAATGTAGGTGTATTTTTTCGCATTAGGAGACCCCTAATGTTTTTTTTTAATTTAGCACATACGTCCATTGGATTCTTGTCTAGGGTAGAATAGAGAAAAATTACGTCACCTTGTCATCAAATGCGTAGATTACATGAAATTTATCACTTCAACTTCAATAAAATCTACGCAATGTATGACATTATTCTAACCTGGAGAAAGTACGGCCTTCGAGAAGGATCGACGCTTATCGATCCTTCTGTGTTGTCCGTGTGGTTTAAATTTTTAAAAAATTGGACAAAAAACGGTCGTTCTTACCGTTTTTAGTACAATTAATATTTTTGGCGTACTTTCTAGACCTTCGTGATACACCGTCGTCGGCCACATCGTCACTTTCCATCAGGTGAGATTGTGGTCAAATGAAGGTCTATTGTCCATAAAAACATGTTATTTCTTACATAGATCTTATAAATATGTAGTTAATTACTGATTAACGAATATAGTTAATTAATGATCAACGAATATGAATATGTAGTTAATTAATGATCAAAATGAATCCTGAAAGCTTCGAGCACCATCTTAAAGCTACCTAAACCTACCTAACCCTTATATTTGGCAACTAATCTATTTATCTACACCAGAGACAAAATCAGTGCTTATCGAAGTCTGTGCTCGCGCTTCTGTTTTGAGAGAATTTGATAATAATAGATTCGGACACTTTCATTAAAAAAGTAGATACTCGATACCTACCTTTCTACTATCGAAGATAAATAATCACACAAGATAAAAATTATATCGATTCGAATTGAGAGGATATTTTTGAACTAAGTTGAAAATAAAACTTCAAAGGTTCCAGTTATAAAGAACGTAATAAATCCTAAAATTTGAATAATCCATATAAACTGCATATTAACCGCTACGATACAAATACTTTCCCTGAAACAGAAAGCCCTTTGCAACTGCTCCATAACATCGTTTATGGAAACTACGCAACGGGCAGTTAGGCCAAAGGCGTTAGCACAAGTAGGTCACGGGGCGCCACGCGGTGTCGATTGAATGTAAATGCGCAAGCGCAGCTCGCAATACTTCTCATCTTTGTGGGGTGACCAGGAAATAAGGATTTTGTAGGACATTTTTGTATTTTTAGTTTTTGAAATAAGAACTGATCACATTCCTTTTTATGTTTGTAGAGTATAAGTAAATAATTTTATGACTTTTTTATTTTCTTGTACACAATAAGAAGCCAAGATGCACTTTATTTTTTCTTAATAATTGTGCCCATGATTCCTTTCACGATTTTTCTCTAAATCATGGTTTCAGATTTGGCCAATCATTATCTAGACAAACCATCTCTGGTATATAGTGTCTTGTCACACTAATATTTTGATGGATGTATGGATGTTTGTTACCTCTTCACACCAAAACTACTGAAGGGATCAGGCTGAAATTGCATAGATGTAATTCTAGGCCTAGAATAAAGCATAGGCTACCTTTTACCCCATAGATAACTTACCGCGGGATAGAAATAACCTTAAAACATTTCCATACAAACAAGCCGCAGGCAGAAATTAAGTAAATAATAATAGTTAGTATACGTTTTGGTTAAGAAGTAAATACCAATACAAATATAACTCTCATATAAAAACGTCACCCTGTAAAGGTAAAATCGATCGTAATTATACGAGCGGTTTGTCTGAACATAAATAAGTAACTTTATATTTTTACGATGCGATTATTTTCGTTATTCTAATGTTTTACGGAAAAAAATATGAAAGAATTTACTCAAAACTTTATAATAAGTGTTTTTTTTCCTTGAAGCGTAATTTATGGACCATAATCTGAATAAAATACTTTTTATTTTATTTTATTTATTATGTACTCTTTACGCAATAAAATGTTTACCTTACTCTTTGTTGCAGGAAATTGTGACTCAATAGGAAAAAAATATGTTAATTAATTATACTAGTAAATAATATACAAATACTTCCTACTATAAGGTAGGTTCTACTACACAATACAAATTCATTCATAAAATAATGATGAATAAAATGAGTCATTATAGTGAAGTTCTTTGATCTATTAGTTAGTATTCTCATGTATATTTTCAGAATTTGTATGACTAAGTAATGTTATTAAACTAGTTGTACTAATGTAGGTACTTTAAGTACAAATGACTAAACGCACTGAGAGCTAATGATGCAAAATTTCTGGAATACCGCATAGTTAATCAAGAATTAATTCGTTCAATAGGGATGTCCGTCTTGTAAGTCATTGCTTATAGATGAAAAATAAATGGGTAATAAATCTAATTTTCCATCTAATATTTTTCTTCTATTGTTTCTGTACAACACTCACTTTCATTTCAATTCGATCGATTATTATGAGAATTCAATATGAAAATATTTATTTTATTACTTTCCCTGTAATAAGTTTAACTGATGATCAATAAAAATATAATTAAAACACGATTGACAACGCAATTAGAGATTGCACTAAATAAATGGAAGTCATTTAAAGTCACACGCAGAATTCCGTCCATCTTAATTAACAAGTATAATTCATAGCAATTATTATAAAAAAAACGCAATTGACATAGATCGATAATTCCCTGGGAACCGCCCACGGAAAGTAGATCACCGCAATTAATTCATGAATATAGAAATTCTATTGTAATTATGTCACGAAAACAAAAGTGCTATTCAATTGACCTAATGTCCTATGTTTCTCGGAATCATGCTGCGTCTACCCGCCCTTGCGTGCGCGCAGCCGTGCCAATGTCGTCAGTTTTTTCTTTTTTTGCTACCCTTGAAGGTTTTATACCTGATGGTCTGAGACCTCGCGTGCATTATGATGAATTAATTGTAAACAACTACTTACTTGCCTATATTGTGACTAGTCATAGAGGACCTTCACTGTTTCTTCCAAGTTATCTTATTAGATAGGTATTTGTGTACGGTATCAATTTAAAATTCTAATAACAAAATAAATCAGCTTAAATGGTGTTTAGGGTCATGATGTGATGAAAGAAATCATTGAAATGAATTTACCAAGGGTTGGAGGGATGGTCCCAAAGGATAGAAAGTGATCAGAGGTCGAATCTCTGTACATTTACTGGTTCCTAATGAAAGATATTAGTTCATTATTACGACTATAGTAATTAAACAACAACAGTGCCATCATTAAGGCCACCCACGTAGAAATAAACTTGATACAAATTATTCGCATTGTAAATTTTACTATACATAATGACAATTAAACTAATTTTATGAATAGTAAACGCAATTTCACTAATTTACACCATAATAGTCGGAGAATACAGCAGTAAAAGAAGAAACAATCAAATTTGTAATTTCTTGACAACTCCAAGTGGGCACAATCAGGAAAACGGAATTGTGATTGCAGGCACCCGCCAACCCCTCATTACATTTACGTACCACCATTAACCATAATCAAGCTCTCATCACACACGCAGATGGAGGAAACAATAAAATGGACACTTGTAATAAAATTCGCAGATTTGTTGTACGAAACGACACCGACATTATCTTTTTCAATTACTGAAAAAATAAAGTAAAACCTTCAAGCTTCAACCTTAAACATTTCAAGTTTTGAATGTGGAATAAGGAATAACATTCGAATCGGGCAATTTAAAATTTGATTTAGGAGCGAAATGACAAGTGTGGAAACGTTCAGTGCCGAGTCTCCCCCACGTATTTAGTTCCTCACGCACGCGGTGAGAGGCGAATGCGTGCAACCCTTCATTACAACCTACGACTATTATGGCGCAATCAACTCACATACGCGAAACTGAGGAAACAATAAAACAAAATTGACGTATAAAACCACTCCTTAGACTAATTCCGATCCGAGGCCTTGGGCCCGTTGTGTTATGTTGGACCATAACTTGCGATCGTTGTTATAGTACCTATCATATCGATTGTGCACTTCAATAAACTTTACGACATTTATGTACTTTATTCAAACAGTATAATTGGGAAGTGCGTTTAAACCAATCCTTGTGCTGTTTTTGCCGTGCCCACATTTTTATACCTACATAGGTTTTTTCATAGCTTTGAGCAAGTAAACCGTATTGAGAATAGGTAGCTTTTAAAGGCATATTTTGATGACATTCAAAGCAGTTAATGTCTTGATGTCGTGAGTGATAGTGAGAAATTCGAAACAACTCCATTAAACTTGAGAAATTCTGAAAAGCAGTGTGACAAAATGATATATAGTGATGTGCCCCTTGAATGCTGGAATATAAAGCATAAACGATGGGGTCATAACATCCAATGCATGATATACATACCCATTAAGTTATTAAAATACGGTTTCCTACAAATAGGATTATGACAATCGCAGAATTTCCTCCATAAACACGTTTAGAAATCGAAAAGGCCTCGTAAAACACGATGACTGCTGGAATTGCTTCCTCTTTTATACGTATAAGGAGACTCACAAGCAATAATTATTGAGGTGTAAAATTTACACTGACACACGTTTATTGCTACCATACACGACTGGCTGAAATGAACGCACCGACCGCCATTTAAAATTATATTTTACGGCGAGTGTTTGCGACATGCTTAGTTAATGGACTATATAAAGTTGGAACCTTTCACGCGATCCGAGATAATGCACTGGACGTATGAATAGGTGATCTTAATTTATCTGTGTAACGTTCCGGTTAACACTGTATCCCTCGCTAATCGAATCGCTGTTGCCTCTAGGTATGCGATTTACGAAATCGATAACGCTTGATCGATATCGTTTCCTTTGATGATTCCAGCTTTAATTAGATGTTCACATGTATGTCCATCAAATGGCGTCCATTTGATTACGAAATCGAGATCACTTCTGAGATTCCGATTCGAAATGGAAGGTTGTATTGTTCTGTCGTATCAGAATAAACTTTGCCTTTGATCAAACACTTTTGATCTGAACTAAAACGCTGTTTTCTCTTTTGTTACAGATAATATCTAAAAAATACACGTGATATATTTGACAATGAGATTACGAGGTCAGTTTTTATGTGATTTTAATAATTCATTGGGTATTTAGTGATCTGAAACGGCATTGGAAGAATCAATATGATGACCTCTGTTTTTCACATACGAATTAAATGACCGTGTTTTGTTTTCAATCAGTGCATTTCTACAAAAAACCTGCAGTATTGTCACCATCTAAGCAACAGCCAAGAAAAATAATTAAGAATTTTTAGGAAGGTAGGTACTTACTGTGTGGTGGTGTCAGGGATAAAGCAGAGACAGCCGGCGGCACAGGCGCAAACATGTCTTGGTGCGGCTGGAACATTCTTGGTGGTGGATGAGTTTCTGGTTCGGGTTCTTCTGGTTCTTGTTTCGGTGGGGAACGCGGTCTCGCCAGCCGCACAGCCTTCAGGCCACAGCTGGGCGAGCGACGCATAGAGAGGTTTTCAGGAGTGTCAGATTCTCCCGAGCGACGCCGAGGCCGGGCCTGCTTCCGCCGGGGCTGCGGGCTCGCCGGGCTGGCCGGGGGCGAGGGCGCTGGCGGCGTTGTTTGCACAGGGCTGCGCGCTAGCGGCGTCGGTGGCGGAGACCGAGCTTGCTCCTCTCGATCTTGATCCGCTAACCCTCGCACCTGCAGCGACTCTCCCGCCCTTATCACAGTTCCCAGCTGCTCCTGAGCCACTGACACCTCTCCACGGTACATAAAGTCCACTACCGCCTGAACCTCCCATCCTTGAAAGTCTTTCAACACGATAACCGGGTGCTTGCACGGGTTCTCGCTGAATATTCTTCGGAAGAGCGGACTGCAGGCGCCGAGGAGGACCTTGTGGGCACGCACTCGGCGCTCGGCGCAGACCAGCGTGACGTCGACGAGCGTCTCGGCGTGCAGCAGTGCCTCGAAGGAGCGCAGCAGGTGCGCCTGATGGTTGTTCCACCGCAGGCTGTAGTGCTCCTCGCCGCCGACGGCGGTCGGCTTGTCGTCCATCGCGTTCGCAGCTCGAGCCGCGTGTCCGTCGCTGTCCACTAGCGGGCGCGTGCGCGGCCTCGCGCCGCCCTCCGCCCGCTTATCACCCCGTGCTCCAACCCTTTCTTAAAGAATCTCCTTTCCGCAGGACCGAGATCGCATGTCACTATTCCGTCAGAGTTCACAAAATTAAAACTGTTAGAGTCCGAAGGAGCACTTTGTCACAGAAAAGTTTCGCACTGCACCGGAGTAGTGTGTAAGTTGGATAGGATTCGCGCGCGCGGGGGTAAGTGTCGCGGTATCGCAGACGTGTGTCGCGGGAGGCTCGCGAGCGCGGAGTGACCTGAGTGTGGCTGCGGACGGGCGCTCGGAGCGGCTGTGTCGCGCGAATGCCTGCGTCGGCTCGCGTGCGGTCGGCGCGCGCCCGTCGCCCCGCCCCCGGCCCCGCCCACCCCGCACACACGCGCACCCACCCCCTCCCACCCGCGCGCCGTCCGCCACACATGTGTCACATTACTCGAATACCTACACATGTGACGCCTACTTCACGGTATGTATTTTTTGAATACCTACGCCTCTCTGTATAACACGCCTTCCTGAGGAAATGTCATGCATGCGATTTGTCGTGAAAATGTGTGCAAAGTTAGGTATGTATCACACTGTGTTGGAGAAAAATACCACGTTGAGACAATAAGTAAGCAGCGTCTTCCCGGAGTTGGAATAAAAAGGTCATTGTTAGGTTGGCGCGCGGGTGAGGTGGCACGGCGGGGCGCGGGGCGCGGGGTCAAGGCGACTGAAAGCGGGACGTGTCCGAGATGACGCCGGGTGCATGGTCACCGTAGTACCGCTTTCATTGATAAAATTAAAAGGTTCGGTCGTTCTTTCAGTTTTCGCGGGTGAAAACGCTTTGTTGGACGTTGCTCTTGTACTTTGAATACTTAGATTGTTTGAGTTTAAAAAATTAAAGCTGTCTATTTAGTTCTGTTCTAGATTAATTTGAGTTCTGTAGATACCTAACCTACCTACCAAATGAAAACTCATAATCTAAAAATTGGCTACCCAATCTACCAACTCTTGTACACTATACACTAGCCGAACTCAATGTGGAATGTTTGTTAACAAACCACGACGCAAAAAACTAAACTTCACTTGCGTGGCGTCAAGTTTAAGATATAATTATTCAAGCAATATTAATTGAAGGAAGGATCTCTTATCGACAAGTATTCGTATAAAAGGATGCGGTTACAAAGTGAAATTTTAGAAACATTCCACATCGAGTTTGGCTAGGGTAAAGGTATGATTTTTTCCAAAATTAGGAATATTGACCTATCACTTAATAAACAAAGAAAACAATCTGGGCCGGTAAGGTATTAGGAACTAAGTTTTAGGTCTAAGACAAATGAAAAACCTATTTTATATATTCAACACGTTGAGTGCCATACGTATCCTTCCGGAAACACAAAGTACACCTTCAGAGGCCGCGTGTTTCCTTTGGGAAACAATACAATACAATACAAAAATTCATTATTGTACACCAGAAAAACAACATGACAGAGAGATGTTACATAGGACAAGTACAATGGGCGGCATTATCGCTTAGAAGTGATCTCTTCCAGGCAACCTTTAACACAGGCCGGTCTTTATTTGGAGGCCAGTGTACCTATTATATCCAGGAAACACATTTTCATACATTTTACTGTGAATTTGAATTGAATTATTTCATCCCCATGTAATTAAAATAGCATTAGATACGAATAAGGCAAAAAAAGCATAACACAAAAAATTAAAAACACGGTTTTTGGGCTTGGCTAGGTACCTTACCTACCTACTTAACACGGTCAACGTGTTAAGTAGGTAGGTAAGGTACCTAAGTACCTAACTACCTACCATTGTTTTTCTAATTAATGAACATGTAAAATTAACCCAAAACATCGATACGAGCTTTAATTTAACCAAATGAATTAACCACTTGGTAGCCACTACCCAGGCAATATTTGTGGGAAATAATAACCCACTTATGGGAACTAAATGTTGATTTTATTCATAGACCCACACGCGATTCGCTTATTAACTTACAAGTAACTTATGTTAAGTTACCTGTTACATAAATGTTGTTTTAAGTTACTCAGGTGTTTGGGCATGTTACATTAAGTTATGCTTAGATTCTATGAGGTGGGCGTAGTTTTGGGTTACTGTTTTTGATAAGTTTGTCATAATATTGGGTTAAATGGGTTAAATCAAACAAAATGAGGAGCTAACGGCACAAATTTAAAAAAAATTGCGACATTCTAACTCCATCGTCTATATTGTTCTTTTATGACAAGATTGTCTCGAAGAGATCGCTCAAAGCGATAAAGGATTTATACTTGATTGATTGTCAGAATTTCCTTCTGTATTGTATTTTGTGTCAGTGTGGTACAATAAGGAGTTATCTATCTATTTATATATTTTTTCGTGTCTGATTGTCTCTTATTCATCCACTCGATGGACCGACGACATCGTAGCGGTCGCAGGGAGTCGACTCAGGACCGCTATTAGTGGCGTCGTATGGGGAGGCCTATGTCCAGGCTATCCAGCTGACCCGTGCCCACTTCGTTGGGCGGTTGAACAATTTTTCCATAATTTCTCACCGTTTAAACCTTCCCTAGACCTCCACGAACATTTCAAGACTAAGATAAGATAAATCCGTTCAGCCGTTCTCGAGTTTTAGTGAGACTAACGAACAGCAATTCATTTATATATATATATATATATAAATGTATGTATTTTCTAGGGAAGGTTTAAACGGTGAGAAATTATGGAAAAATTGTTCAACCACCCAACGAAGTGGGCACGGGTCAGCTTGTATATAATATATTTAAAAATCGTTAAAACATCTTACAAGAAGAAGCGAGCCATTGAGTAGTTAGTAGTAATCTGTTACCTTGTTGTTCGGGTCAGTGTTCATTTTACTTTTCGATTAATATTCAAGTTAAATCCATTACAAAAAGCCTAACTCGAGAAATACTCGAACGATTTGCCTGAAAAAAATTCACAAGGTGTAATGTCTGCCACGTCAGAAACAATTATTTCAAATAAAACCACTTGTATCGTTATAGTCTAGGTTACAATTTTATTCGGTTGGAGCGGCGATATGTACGTAGTTGTTTGTTGTGCCCGTATTTAATAAATAAATATATTTTTTTATTGAGTTTAAAGTTCACAATCTGTCAAAAATTACTTAGACCTCCGATGTGGCGCGGCGGGTGAAGGTTCGCCTGCGACGCAGGAGGTTACGGGTTAAATTCCCGCCTTGGGACAAATGTTTGTACGCTCTGCAAATATTTCTTTCGGGTATTCTGGGTATTTTCTATGTATAATAAAAAAGATCTATCTATTTATGTATTGTATTACGTTTATCAGTCACCTGTGCCCATAACACAAGCTCTGCTTAGCTTGAGGCTGGATGATGCTGTGTGGATTTTCCAACATTATTCTACTTATATTATAAATGTCAAAGTTTGTAAGGATGTATGGATGGATATTTTTTACCCTTTCACGCAAAAATTACTGAAGCGATAGGCTCAAATTTGGTTTAGGTATAGTTTGGGACCTGGAATAACATATCATATATATAGGCTAGTTTATTATATGAATGAATGAAAATTGTATTGTACTTAAATTATCATTTATACAAAAACTTATATCTAAATGAAAAAATATAAAAAGGCGGCCTTATCGCTGAGAACGATTTTTTCCAGGCAACCTAGATTATACCTTTTTATATTTTTATATTTGATACTTCACTGCAAGTGACTCGGCTACCGAGTATAATAAGCACCTGCTTATTGTGGTAAAAATAACCCACAAAAAACTTTATGGCACGGGTTAATTGTTATGAATTCGAAGGTAAACTTTTGTAACACATGCGTGACCATTCGGCCACGTGTGATAAAATCTGACCCAGAAAGCCCTTGGGCACCTACCCCTACTTCCGATGCAGAGGGTGGATTAACTCTGATGTGGAAGTGATTTTCGTGAAACAAAAAGTAGAGCTTTTAGCCGTCTCGGGACAAATATTTGTAAGATCTGCAAATATTTGTTCAGGGTGTTCTGGTCGTTTCTATATGTATAATAAAAAAAACTATCTATGCAATATATTGTATTATGTATATCAGTTATCTAGTACCCATAACACAAGCTGTGCTTAGCTTGGGGCTAGATAATGCTGTGTGAATTGTCCAGCATTATTTATTTTATCTCCTTACACTAGTGGACAAGAAATTGAAGTGAAGAGAATATCAATAACACCTTATTTCTTATTTGATAATAGTAACTATGTTTATAGTATAAAATTTGACTTGTCTAAGTGCTTATTTTGTAAGCCTAAAGAAATAAAGTTATTGATTATGATTCTGATTCTATTTATTTACCTACTTTGTAGAAGGTAATCCTTACTTCATAACTAATACATATTAGTATCTATGTATATTGACAAAGAAAATAACAATCAAATAATATAAACAAATTAAACTAGTATTTACAATGAGCTTACTGCAGACTGTTGCAAACAATCTTAAGGTAGCTCTGCTGGTCCATATTAATACCACTCGGAAGCGTCCCCAAGACGCTGGCTGCATTGCACCGCTGTATGGCAATGCTAATACGCTGCGCCAGATACTTACCAGCTCTAACCTAACCTAACTAACATTATAAATGCGAAACTATGTTTGTTTATTTATCCTTCTCGCCCTAACTAAGCAACCAATCGACTTGATTTTTGGCATAGAGTTAGTTGAAAGGATGGAGAGTAACATTGTCAGTAATTTTGTCCAGTTGAAAGGATGGAGAGTACCTAACATTGTCAGTAATTTTGTCCTGGTAAAACATCAAACTTCCATGGAAGATTTACGGAAAAAAATACCTTTTTATCCCCCTAGAAACGTGAAATTCGAATTTAATAATATGTATCTAATAAATAAGTAATAACTTATGTAACTGGTCCCCATTTTTCTAACCGATGTTTCCTTTGTTACAGTGTTCGGATTAGACTCACCGCTGGGGCTGTTTCCCCCCGGAATGGAGCACAAGATGTATCCCCTGATGGACGTGGACGACCGCGGGCCGCCGCTCGACTCACAACTATTCACTAAGCTCTAAGCGCTAAGGTCCGCGACGCAGGGGGTTGCGGTTTCGATTCCTGCCTTGGGACAAATGTTTGTACGATTTATAAATATTTGTTCTGGGTATTTTCTATGCAAGTGTAATAAAAATTATCTATCTGTGTCATATATTGTATTAAGTATATCAGTCATCTGGTACCTACCCATAACACAAGCTCTGCTCAGCTTGGGGCTTGATAATGATGTATGGATTGTCCAAAATTCTTAAAATGTAATGTAATTAGGTACTAAAATCTGGGGAAATTTGGTGATTCCAGCTTGCTTTAATCTTATCTCCCAATCTCGACACATGCGAACGAAAGGTCATATAAAATTATTCAGGGTATTTTATACGGGTTAGAAAAATATGGATACAGCTGTAGGTATAAAAAGGTAAGGGCTTTTACGATCTGATATATATTTATTTATTTAATTCGTATTGACAACAGCATAACTAATTACAATAGAATTTAAAATAGACACAGAAAGCTAATATAGCTAATATAGACATTCGCTAATAGAAACATAATAAACTACCTATATAAGTGTAAACACTAAAATTATTTTCGTCAACAATTACGTACTTAATAAAGCAAAAAATATATAAATTAAATAAAAAACATACATTAAAATTAATAGTTTAATTACATCATGTGCAAAATATATTGAGTAGGTGAAGTTCCTATTCATTTTAGAGGGAAAAAAATTAATGGCATTATGGTACGTGCCGGTACGTATGGTACTTGGTTATTATATTAATAAAAAAAATATCTTATTTATCTCCGTATTAAAACTTACCGACATGCGAAACCTAACTAGTTTATTAGGATCCTGCCAACAACGAACTTTTAACCAATTTTTCATATTTTACCTTATCTTATAATAACATATACGCTTACTAACTTATATATCTTTTTGGACGAATGACGTTTCAGTATTATCTTTTTATTATCAGGTAGAGGTATATTTTACTATTAGGTAGACTCAGCTTACCTTATTTATTTATTTAAATACTTTATTGTACACATTTAAGAAAAATATACAAAAGGTGGGCATAATGCCAATGGCATTTTCTACCTGCCAACCACACATGGTAGAAAACAATACAAAATGGCGTGCTATAAATTAATCTAAGCTATGTAATAATAAGTCTAATTACTCGCAGGGCAGCTTGTGGCGAGCTGGTTGGTGAGTAGCGACACCACGGGTACCGAGTGCTCCTGGGGAAGTTCCTGGTTCTCGTCTACGCTTGCGGAATGGTATCCCAAGAGAACCAGATCCCCACCATTTGCTTGCCTTCATTGGCCGGTCTGAGTGGAGTCACGAGCGATGTATCTTTGGATGTAGACTCGGGGGTGGAAGTGTCTTTTTTTATAGTATATAGACCTTCGCTTGACCACAATCTCACCTGATGGAAAGTGATGATGTGGCCGATGTTGTATCACGAAGGTCTAGAAGACACCTGTTCACTCTTGTCTTGAAGAGACCCAGATTGCGTAATAACGAGGAAACCCGTTCACGTGTCTTCGTGATGGTGAAATTGGGGCCGCACCTCTCGACACCCCTTAGTCGTTTGCACCGAGGTTGTTCCTTTCCGGTATTTACGCCAACATTTGAGGAATTGAGGAACCCATCCAGCATTCGGCAAGCCACCGTATGCCGCTTGTAACAGTATTGAGTGTATGTTTATGGCAGTCCGTAGTCTCCCCCATATCCTGATTACCCAGTCCACCCATTCATCACAATAACATGTTTTTTTTGTTACTTTCATTTTCCTTTGCATTAGTCTATATCTGGTGGATATCATCTTTGGGTGTATCATATTGTGCAACCAAGGATGATGCCCGCTATGTGTAGCTCTCGCTTTCAGATTATTTCTCATAAAGGGCCTCTCTGTTGGCTTCGGCTCCACGCATGCCTCCCAAGGGACCGGGTCACTAATTATGGCCCGTGATCATGGAAATGAGCAACAGTCTAATTACATTAGAGAAAACTACAGCAATGTAATAATAAACTCTTCGCGGTCTATGAACCTAGGGGGTAGTTGTAGTTGCATTGCTAATAGATGGCGGTAGAGTCGCGATTCTTCAAAAATATTATTTACGCCTTATTTTACGTGCTTACGTATTATTTATCACTTCATACCACTCCGACTAAAGTAAGGTAGATACCACAAATCGATTTATCATTAAACATGGGTCACAGGTAGGTAGTGTAGGTATTTGTTTAGGTAGGTACCAATGTAGTAACCTAAGATTCTTAACAAAAGTACATATAATATCTATAGATATATACAATATAATATTATTATAATAGGTACCTTACCTACTTACAATGTATTAAAGGAAAGTACAGCGAACGAAATTACAAATAGTTAAAAGATGGTTTAGTTACTTCACTAGAAACCGGGTAGAGATTCTTTACAAAATGCTCACGTGTCAGCTTTTTAAAACAATCCTTTTATTCGACTTTCCTGATACGGAAGAGAGTTCCATAGTCTAACAGCCTCAATAGAAAATGATTTATCTCGAAAAGATGAGCTGTGTACCTTACGTAAGTAGGTAAGACCTACTATAACTGCTTTGCTTTCACATTGACGCGGAGTCCAGTTTTCCCTTTCCTTGGTGTTTTATTAGTGAAATCCGAGCAACCTGCCTGCGGGTAGATGCTATCACACACGGCACACACGTAATAGGTACACGGTTTTATTACGTGTACGCATGGAAATAGAAAAAATGGGGTTCAAACTTTCCGGGGTGATAAAGGGCACGATTATTTTGTAAGGGTTCATACAGTGAGTTTTGTTGTTTTGGGTCAGTATAGGGAATTCCTCATACTTAGAAGATACAGGGAAACTGTTGTTCTATAAAATTATAACGAATATTCTGGTAAAGCGAACATAAGTAATCCGAGAATTTTTTTTTATATGCGGTTTCGTTTATTCTTCTTTATCATTGTTTTACTTTAACTATTTATTTATTTATGTATCTATATTTTAGTAGGTTTATATTTAAATGGATTACATTTATTTATCTAATATTATTAGATATTTATTTTAATATTTAACCTAAATAATGTTTCTAAAATTAACAATTCTTTCCATCCAAAGGTTGCCTGGAAGAGATTCATTCTAAGCGATAAGGCAGCCCATTGTACTGGTCCTATGTAACATTTCTTTGTAATGTTGTTTTCTTGTGGTGTACGATAAAGAATTGTTGTATTGTATCGTTCGACAAGTATTAAGGTAACTGTGCGACAATCTTCGAGAAGGCAAAATATTTTCGCAGATACTGTAAATATTACACTCTAAAAAGTTTTCAGAATTCTTCAAAAGTATATTATTACAATATTGTTAAAGATGCTAGGGTGCACATTATGCGGTCCACATGCCCTCTGAAGTGGCAACGTGAGCGTCGTCGAAGAAAATGAATATTTCGTCTGCAGCGGGCAACCTCCTCGCGTCTTGCAAGCTTTTCATGTGGTAGAGTAGTCGAAACTTAGAGAAAACTATATTATTTCCAAAAAGTTTTATGTGGCAGGTACTTATTTAATTGTAAGATGGAGTTTTCAGTAAACCAGTGTATTATGGTTAGATACGAGTATGTATTTATGGTATTACAACGTCAAATTTTTTACTTTTTTTTACAAATAGCATGTTCATAGGCCAGTCCACTTCTGTGGGAATTGTCAGAAGTGGGTTCGAATCCCACTTCTGATAATTCTTTTTAAGTTTTTTGTCATGCATTTGACAAAAACAAAAAATAATTATTTCATTCACATATAATTTAAGCTCCTAAATATTTTCCTTACTTTTTTAAACACTAACTCGTTAAACGTCCACTAATTAGTCATTCATCAATTCTTATCTCTGTACAGCCTTAAGGTGGTTCTTATCTACTTATATCATAGATAATGTCTATTTTGACCATAATATCACCATCAGTTGAGATTACCTGTGTATTCACCATCAGCTGATTGTGGTATGAGTCAGTCAGGTAAGTGACGATTTGCCAAGACAATCTAAGTTCGTAGTTAACCCATCTACATTCATAATGGATTTGGCCAAGGTTGTAACACGAATGACTAGAAAAGACCTGGAAGGCCTACTCGAAAAACGAAAAGAGAAGGTTCCGATTCGTTTTCGTGCAAAACCTACTCTTACGTTTATCTTGAAAGGATTTTGCGCGAAGAACGTTTGCACGAAAACCAGTCAGAAACTTCGTCATTCGTTTGACCTTTAGGTAAGAGCTCTGAGTAGTAAGTATTCAGATGTACTTGTCTTCAAGAGAGCCAACCAGCTTTTAATAAAAATGTTGATCGATTCTACTTACCCTACTTACAGTCAAAACATATTTTTCAATAGTAAAAATATAATATTTTCCTCTGTCCCGGTTTACTCTACCTTACTCCCTCATGCATGCGATGCTTATATCACCCGGTCGAAAGGTGCAAGAACTAAAAAACACGTTGGCACTTGTCTGCCAACTTGTACAGCACTTAGATTAGTTTGGAACTCGAAGTTTCCCTACTTTTGTATGGTTATTTATAATGGGGAGGTTGTGTCGAACGTTTTATTAGAAAAGGCGTGTTTTAGAGTTTTTTTTGTTTTGACAGGATTTTGTGTTCTTGAGTTGGTTAATTTGAACATTGATATGTCTAATATTTCTTTAAATAAATAAATATACATTTTCTTTGACAAAGAAAAAAACAATCAAATAATATAAACAAATTATACTAGTATTTACAATTGAAACAATTAAGCTAACTGCAGACTGTTGCAAATAATCTACAGATAGTTCAACTGGTCCTTATCAATACCAGTCAGAAGCGTCAATATTTGGATTATGGAGTCAATTATCGCCATTGCTGTCAATTTGATTCTCTACTGTAAAAAATGTAGCCACATAAAATCGCACTGTGAACACAATTAGACCAATTTCTGTAGTTTGATGAAAAAATAGGTTAGTGAATACATACATACCTATTGCGATATTTCACTATCTCTTGTTCAAAACAGAATCATTGAACGACCTTCTCTATAAGTTATCAATCTCAAAATCTCACCATACCGAGGCACGGCCGAACAATGACATCAACACCAGCAACTCAATAAATCAAAGATCCACTTCTCACTTCCTTACACGATAGCAACGTTGGTCTATGGTGTCTATGGTCGTTAAGCGTGTATGGCCGCGGGTTGTCTGTACCATAGACAATGTAGATCGCGAGAGCGCGGTAATGAATCAGATGTGTATCGCCGACGTGTGAGAACATACGGCCAAAATACTGGCCGTAAATACAGCTCGCGTGCGCTTCGGGATTTGAACTTGGAATGAGTAGAGCTGGCTGGGTTTAAACTGGACTTTTGGATTTGGAATTAGTTTGAAGGATTTTGAAGTTTGCCAGTAAGAAGGTAATGATGAATAGTCAATGATTAGCGCGAGCATAAAATTAGTTTTGCATACCACCATTAATTAGATATTTACGATGAATTGTGTTTTTATGAGTTGCTCAATATTCTGACACAGTTGCATGCACCACGATCACGGAATTACTGAATTATTTAGCGTTGATAACCGTGACAGTTAAAAAAGTTTTATCACGAAGGAATTATTAGGCACAAGATTTGATATTATGTACTTTTTAGATGGTCTAAAGATGGATTTGCCTCTTGATCTTTATTGGCAGATTTCTTTATATATTTCATTTGGTATCTAGTTAAATTAAATATTTCCAGAACGTCTGCATATTCGTCTATTTACACACCAGAGTCGAGAGGTAGGTAAAATACGAAAAAGTTCTAGAAAACAGGAGTGTGTCTTGTCTATGAAATGCTTAGCTCTATTATTCGTGCCCTCACCGGGCTGCCCCAGGGCCCAAAATAAAAGTTAAAAGCGGCGCGGGGCGATAAGCGGCCGAATTTTCAATGTTTTCCTACAGTTTTGCAGCGTAGATTGTGCTACATCGCACACACGCTCGTTGCAGATATACGAAGGTTTAGATGTGGCAGTATTTTTTTTGAATATTCGATTTATCAATTTTTTATGGAACTAATTGTGGCTCAGTTCGCTGGAACTTGAACTCTGGAAGGTTATTGTAGCACTTAACCAACAAGACGTTTATATAGTAAAAGCTCTACATTTTTAGTTTTTATGAAAATTAGATACATTTTTACAGATCTCGAATATAAGGAGGAAGTCACTTTTTAATTTTACTTTATTTTTTGACGTCGTTAACTCAGAACTTCATCCTTTCTCTACACAATGTATGTCTGAACTTGGTCCAGTAAAAATTTCGTAAAATCTGGTTCAGTTTTCAATCTAGTTACCTAAACAGTGTAAAGTAAACTGTTTTTGAGACTGGTCTTACGGTTTGCAATCCTAACTCATAAAAATAAAAACGAAAGAGTGTCTGTTTGTTTGTCCTTACTTCACGCCCTAACTAAGCAACCAATCGACTTGATTTACGATTCGATTGGCATAGAGTAAGTTGAAAGGATGAAGAGTAACATACGCTAATTTTGTCCTGGTAAAACAATTCAAGGAAAAAATTAATTTTTATCCCCCTAAAAATTAAAAATTCGAATTTAACACGGGTAAACCGCGGGGAACAGGTAGTTATTGATATATTTAAGCCTTAAAAGCTTTTAAAAAGCCTACCTACTGGAATAGAATTAATAGCACGTTTGTACACCTGCATACTCAATTTCTAAGGACATAACACATTTCCCGTGATCAATCTCCAAATGCCACATCAATTATTTCACACATCATAGTAATAACATAATAGAGGCAGGCATCGTACACAGCTCGTTTATGCCTCGTTCACACTCGCCAGTGCAGTTTATACATCTTCTTTACTGGGTTGCCAAGGGTTGGTAATTGTTATGCCTTGTTCACACAACGCCAGTGCAAGTTTATACATCATCTTTACTGGCTTGGCAAGGGGTGGTAAGTGTTAAGATATTGTGTTATGAATTTTTTGCTAAGGGGATAGTTTCGTTATAAAATGTGAACTTGATTAACATCGGTGTTAAAGCAATTGTGGGAGATCTTCTTGACTGTGAAGAAGTTAAATGTTTTTGGTGGATAATGTGACTCTGTATTGTGCAAGGCCGTTGTAGCAAAAAACGAAAATAACTACAACTAGACAGATTTTGTCAAATGTGGTGTCATTTTATTTGTTCCATGAGACTGACATTTTGGCTTTATAAGATTTCAAAAAATACAACAGCGCGGTTTAAGAAGGCTGCGAACCTCTCCTAAACGGAAACGGATCGGCACATGCGGATTTGTTGTTTTTTCACGTCGTTTGAAATGGGGCGCGCTATTAGTGAGAAAGCGCGTCTAACCGTAATACGAAGCTGGCATGTGGCGTTGTTTGCGTGTGCTCGGTGTCGGCACCATTTTTTGATATTTTTTCGTATCATCCGATAAATTTTGAATGAATGATTGATTTCAAAAATATTTTTGATTATTTATAATGTTGAATATATTTAAGATGTTCAACGCGACAGATTATAATAAAGGTTTCTATCATGAATAAAAAATCGCTTGAAATTGACTCGATTTGGTGGTCAAAATTAGTTTCGCTCTCATTTAAAGATCATTATATTTTTTGAAAAATTAAACCGCTACAAACATAGCTATTTTTCATCCGATTACGTATGGAAAATTTCAATGAAGGAAATAAGATCGGGGACATAGTTTCTAAATGAAGTGGAAAGTACGTTTGTATGCTAAGGCTATCCGTTCCGTATCCATCACATAAATACCTATAACCTATATCATTACCTATAGCTTGTTAACTAAATATATTTATTTAAAAAAACCTAGTCAATTATGTGAGAACTAATGCCTAGGTAAACCTAACATAGGCTATAAGGCACTACAAACTCAACTATTGAATGTTTTCTTTTTTTTAAATAAATATATATTCTGTTCTATACTTTCGTATATCTACATATAACTTTTGTGATGTGATTTTTATCCATCCTCTACGTGGGTACAAGACCGATGGTTAAAAATAAAGGTTTTCGCTAGGTACTTCACTTGAGTGGTCAAGTGAAGTACCTAGCGAAAACCTTCTAAAATCTATTCCAAACTCAAAATACTCAACGATACGTTCTGAGAGACAGACACGAACTCCACTAACAGACTTTCATTTAAAAAAATAGAAAAAGAAACCATAACTCATCAAAGTTGGCAAAATTTGAGGGGAGTTGGTTAACTAGCGAAATGTGGTTTGCCTACGTGTTCGGTTTTGTACCTGAAATACTTCCCGTGTATTTCAGGTAGAAAATCTAGTGAAAATTTCATAATCACAGTGATTTTCATCAGTTTTTAGGGTTCCTATTACTAAGCCTCCGCTGTCTGTCTGTCCGTCCGTCCTTCCTTCAGCAAGCTGTATCTCATAAACTGTGAAATGTAGACAGTTGAAATTTACACAAGATGTTACATATATTATGATGTCTTTGGCAGATATAATAAATAATAAAAAAAGGAAAAAAATAATATAAAGGGGACTCCCATACAAAAAACTTGATTGTTTTGGCAATTTTTGTTCTATATTTTTTGAAATTTTATTTCAGTGCTCCTTTCGCGCAATAGTTATGTACGATGGGACGGAACCCTCCGTGTGCGAGTCGACTCGCACTTGGCCCGTTTTATTCTGATTAATCCTCATCTTATCATGATTGTTAACTAATACCATTATTGATCCATGGGCTTAGTAAAGAAGGTGGCTGTCGTATATTTTATGCAAAATATGGTTTTTTCACGTTTTTTTTCCATAGGCAATGAACCTTCGTTTCACCCCAATCTCACCTCACGTAACTGACGATGTGGCCGACGATGTATCACGAATGTCAAGGAGCCTTTTCACTCTTGTCTCGAAGATACCCAGGTTAGTTAGTCAGAAAAATAGAAGCAGGTAGTGAGTCACCTACTGAACTGCTTAGTACGAGTACGAGTGGGAGGACGTTCTTATGAGTAAAAGCATGAAATAGATAATTTGATTGTTATGAAAAAACTATAACCGACTACAAATTCCTTAATAATTATACTCACACTATTTTTTTTATAAAAAAAAATATTTATCCAAATCGGTCTAGGTAATCTTCGAACATTGTAGGTACATAAAAACTGAAATACTTTCAAAGAAATTAAAAAATATATAAAAAGCTAATTGAAATAAATAAATTGAAATTGAATGATATCCCAAAAAATTCAATTTCAGCGGGACTTGAATCCATTTCCGTTCCTCAGTAGGCACGGGACTGCGGTAAGCAACTACGCCACTAAATCAAGTTCCCGGCGAGTCGAAAATCTTTGGGACTCCCTACGGACTCTAGTCACAGATTAATAAACGTAACAGATACATCACTCCCATACAAAAGCGAAAATACCTACTCTATATTCACCTACAACATTTTAATCATAATACCTACTACACTGAACGAAAAGAATTGTACCTTAAAAACGCGTTCATAGAGTCGAGACTGTGTTGCCCGCCGTGCGAGTGACGCCATCGTAAGAATGCGCTAGGGTTGTACCGTACCTATGATGATTATTGTAATAAAACGAATGTTACGAATCAATCATGTTTTTTATTAGTCAATCAAATATGTTTTAGTTTTATGTAATGAATGGTAACTGCTGATAGAACGTTGATAAATGATTCTTTGGTTTGAATCAACACATTTCTACAGTCTTCCTATGTACTGAGGTTGGAAGTACTTGGTTGATTTGGTAGTGATTTTGTGGGTACCGCGTCAGGTTTCAGCTGTGGTACGGACTTTATCATATATTTGTCAAAATGTAACGAGCAAACAAAATGAGAGGCGGGCTTTGTTTGAGGTGTTAATAAATCAGGCCTTCCTATTATTTCAATCCATGTACGGCGCCTGAAAAAAAAGAAGTTTAAGAATAACTTTTATTTACTCATTATGAAATAAATGAATTGTGAGTTAAGAATAAGCTTTTGTTTATTCACTATAAATAATAAAATAAGAATTTCGCGTTAGGTAGTTTTAAAAATTGTAATTTAAAATTAAAACATTTCGAAATCACTCTTAAAACTATGCATGTATTTATAGTACGGTTCTCGTTGCCATCTTCATTTAAATAATAAAACGGCCAAGTGTAATTCGGTCTCGCCCATGAAGGGTTCCGTAGCAGCAAGTAACATATTATTATATAAAAAAAAATCAAGGTAAATTGCAGTTTACCATTTATGACGTACCTATTAAAAAAAACTACCAACTAGATCTCGTTCAAACCATTTTCGGTGGAAGTTTGCATCGTTTGCAAATGTACATCATTTATATTTTTTAGTGTTATCGTTCTCTTATTTTATAAGAAAAAAGTCTGTTGTATGGGAGTCCCCCTTTATTATTTATTATATTTTTATTTTACTATTTATTTTTAAAGTGAACAACTAAATATTCTGTGAAAGTTACGAAGTTATTGTTATTGTATTGTTATTCATTAAAAATAAAAACGGCAAAAAAAATAATTTTGTTGTATGGATTTTACCCATTTGTAAAATATTTATTTTATTCTGGTATTTAGTATGTCACCGTTTAAGGTATACTAATTATCACGGTTAATGAAATACAGCTTGGTGACAGACGGCCAGATGGACAGACAGACAGACGGACAGTGAAGTCTTAGTAATAGGGTTCTGTATTTCTCCTTTGGGTACGGAGCCCTAAAAAGGAAGTAAATAATATCTATGGATAGGTCATCATCACAAATGATATTGAGGTTTCTAATATCATTTTTTTTCTAAACTGAATAGTTTGCGCGAGAGACCCTTACAAAGTGGTAAAATGTGTCCCCCCCCCCAACTTATAAAATAAGAGAACGATAAAACTAAAAAATATAGAAGAGGTGGGGGGCACCTCTAACTTCATAAACAAGAGAATGATAAAACAAAATATAATATACGTAAAAACAAAAATATTATGTTACTTGCTGCTACGGAACCCTTCATGGGCGAGTCCGACTCGCACTTGGCTAGTTATACCTATATACAGACTTTCGTATTAAAGTTATCGGGATATTTACCAAGTTGTATTGTTTGGAAGCTGTCGCAATGCTTAATACGACATGGTAGATATACCGATAACTTTAATACGAATGTGAATCACCATAACAGTTTAAATACCTATAGATATAAAGACGCTTCTTCCTATCCAAAGCTAAAATATCAAAGAAATCTAAAATTAACGGACATTACCTATTGCATACCTAAGTACTAGGTAACTACAGTAAGTATTAGAATTACATAAGTATAAAACAACACTTTTAAAATACCTGACTCAAAAAACTCCTTAATTTACGATTTACATACCTACCTGCTTATTACCTACTTATGTTCAGAGAAATAAATGGTGACAACATTCATAAAGCTATGATTTAAAATACAACTCACCTTCGTCTCTCGGCAATGAAAAAAACGACAAATTTTCCATTGTTTTTTGACTTTTACACCCATCCACTGCACAATAAGTACGTGGTCTCTGCATTTCGAAGTGGAAGCACAGATGAATAAATAGTTACTACGTGTAAGCGCGGGAAACGTGCAGTGCGGTGCGATGCGAGCGCTCGGCAGCCCTCTGCCAGTTGAGTCGTCGACGACTCGCCGAGCGGTAGGTATTTATCGCGCGGCCTTGAGCGAGTGACGGAGGCCTGCTCTAGTGCCGTTAGCTCCACCTACAGGGGAAACATACATACAGCCGAACATAGAACCTCATCCGTTTTTAAAGTCGGTTAAAAAGAAACCGTGTACCACCAACAATAACTACCTAACCTAGTGGTTTCTTTTTCACTTCTTCCACTAGTGGACAAAAAATTTAAGTGAATATCAATAACACCTTATTTCTTATTTGATAATAATAATAACTATGTTTATAGTATAAAATTTGACTTGTCTAAGTGCTTATTTTGTAAGCCTAAAAAAATAAAGTTATTGATTCTGATTCTGATTCTAACTAAAACCTGCGTGTCCGCTTGACCTACACACATCAATAACCCTTTTACTCGGTCGGGTAGACGTAGAATGGTAATAGGTACGTCCGATTCTTATCAACGTGCTTTTCACCACGCATTCAACTGTACTGATAACGCTGCCAGTGTAAAAGGACCTCTACATTCTACATAACTCTAAATATTTGAGTAACGTAAAAAATTGTACTGTGAAATTAATTCAAAAGGTTAAAGTTTTTTTAGGTGTAAAGGAAGTACAGTAGGGGTTTTTTTTAAATTGGTCAGCACTTTTTGGCTTTGACTGTATTTGTAACTTAGACGCTGCTAGCGAGTATCTGTGGTGAATACCCAAGTATAGTAATATTGTATTTTCAAAATGCCTAAGAGAGATGATAAAACAACAATGATGATAAAAAAAAACCCACAAAAAATTACAGCTTTCGGAAGGTATACATATTAAAAATATATCGATGTCATAGCGTTTTAATTCAAGTATTAACTTCAAAAGTACAGCCAGTTAATTAACAAAAAGTATTTTTTTTTATAGTATATAAATCTTCGATTGACCACAATCTCACCTGATGGAAAGTGATGACGTGGCCGACGGTGTATCACGAAGGTCTAGAAGACACCTGTTCACTCTTGTCTTGAAGAGACCCAGATTATAATTCACCGGAAAAACTGAATCAAGCAGCGAGTTCCATTCCTTAGCGGTCCTTAACTATGTTAATATCTAGTCTTTGTTTCCAACCTAGTCTTTGCTAAATAACAAAAAGTAAGTATGTAAAAGTCCATATAACAATAAATTCTTAAGGCAGTGCAAAAGTTTGATGACGTTGTATTTCTCGGGGGTTATGGCATATTGGTTTCTAGAGTCATACGATTTGAAACGTAAGTGACGTCACGGTGTCAACCAATTCATTATTGTTATCTTTACTTCCGGTTGACCCTTACAAGTGGCTGCAAGCCTCTTTTATTGGTCACTGACATGACATGTTCGCTAAGAGGTTTTAGGATGACGTGTTCATGATTTTGGGAAAAGGAGAACCAATGATGATGTATCTTTTCTATTTTTTTTTTATGGACACTAAACCTTCGTTTGATCAATCTCACCAGATGGAAATATGCTATAAATGAATGGATGGATTATATACTCTATGTATATTATATAATATATGGGTCTCTACTCCCAAATGTGACAGTTAAGCCATAAAACAAATTAGATGGTAGCTTCTTCGATGTTTTAAACTTTGCGATCCAAATGGTTTCAAGAATAGTCGGAACTTTAATTCTCTATAAGTACCAAAGTCTTTATAAGTACAAGGATCATGTCTACCTGCCTACCTAATCTCTAACTACACACTAAATAACGGTAAATTCAACAATACTCATATAGATAGCTCACATTCCTTACAATCAGGCTTCGCTATTGTTTGGCACGTAAGAAACAATACGGGTACCTGGGTTTTACCCTGTCTCATTCCACATACACCGTACGTTCTTAGAAGGTTTGGTCAGGATTTTTTTTGGACATGTGCGGTCATTTTTGACGGGCGTAAATACGAATATTGAGTAAACTTTGTACGTTGTCTTTATAATTTTTTTTGATGTTATATTTAATACACTTACTTAACCTTAAGATATTTCTCAGATAAGGAACACATTTCACTTTACTGAGTTTTTGAAAATAAATATTCTTAAAACCTATTTTAAGTATTATTTAATTATTACATATTATAGTTATTCTGTAAGTAGTTTAATGGACCATTCCACGGTTAGCGGTGTAAGTATAGACACATGAGACGTCGCGTCGTCGTGTCGAAAGTAAAAATCGGCATAGTTTCCGTCTACATCTTCAAACGCGTAAACAGTTCAAGGTTTCGAAGCACATCTTTAGGTTTTTATGACTCTTACAAAAAACACAATGATAACCAATTTAGTCGTTGATTGAACATGTGCCAAGGACACTTGACGCGTTTAAACTAGAACCAAGACGGAAACAGCATAAAAATGAACAAATAAGAACCAAAAATAATAAAATCCATCCAAACATGCACTAAGTATTCAAAATGCACACAAGTTTTTTGTACTTATTTAAAAGAACCAAAGTTTCCGACAACAGTATCAATAAAACAATAAGTTTTACTACATGCTCACCTTTTAAAATAAATCCCATGTGTATAGCGTTAAATTTGGTCAATTGTGAGGAACTATATGAAAGGTTCTGTACAATGAATCAAGTTGCAAGCTTCGGTATTTTAGCAGGAATTGCTTATTTACAATACTTAATCTGCTTTCTTTCATCCATTATATTTCTTCCGGTAAACTTTTTTTTCAAACAGAAATTTAAAAAATGTAAATCCTGTATTGGCCATAGGATCTATAAATAAGTTTGTCAATCTTAGTTTCTAAGGGCTGTGGATTTTGTATACTAAATAAATAATAAATAAAATAAGAAAATTACCTGGTATAATAGGTACAAATATGTTTTACAAATTAACTGATGTAGACAAGAAAACCAGAATAAATGCTTTGAAAAAACAAACTAATTTTTTTTGGGTTGCGGTGTTTGGGAAGCGGAATCAGATAAATAAATAAAATTTATTCAAAGTAACTTGTACATATTAAAAACATGAGTGCACTTAATAAATAAATATGGCTAAGTGTAACAATTTTGTCTGAACTAGGCAATCCTGTGTTTCAGGCGACAAGAGTGCTAATTATTAAATAAAATAATCTCTTAATATTACGGCATATTAATACGGCATATAAAGGCATATTTTAGTATAACAATGTTGTTAATTTTACAAAGGGTTCATGGTATTATTAAGGAACTTAATAACACCATGAATATAAACCAGATAAACAGGTTAAATTTCATAATCTTTTTTACCTAGAGGTAGAGTTTACTTGTAGTAAACTCTACCTCTATACATACCAGTAAATGTAAGAGAACATTTTTATTTGCAGCCCACATCAAATGTGATCTTAAATTCTTGGGACAAGGAACGGAACCCTAAAACACCCAAAATATTATGTCAAAAGACAGGTACACCTTACATACAGTTAGACACATCCTTTATTTTGTATAGATGTAGAGAAAAAACAGGTAGAGTCATAAAATGATAGTTACATATTTGTTTGTCGGTACGCAAAGAGCTGTATAAAGATGAAAATAACTTTGTAGACAATAGAATGTAAAAGATAAATTGAATGCGTATTTTATAAGACTTAGGTTATTTTATGATGCTGGCATTAGGACCATATAAATGAAACTGTTTTGTTTGATTTGAATATACTGGTTGTAAAGAAACTCCCATTAAAAATAGTGATTATTTACCATAGCGTCGACAAAAATATGCTCAAAGAACAAAGTTAGTAAGCGCGGGTCGAATATTTAGACAACAGTAATAATAATAAATAATAAAAACTTTATTGACAAAGAAAATAACAATCAAATAATATAAAGAAATTAAACTAGTATTTACAATTGAAACAATTGAGCTAACTGCAGACTGTTGCAAAAAGTCTACAGATAGCTCAACTGGTCTATATCAATACCAGTCGGAAGCGTCCCCAAGACACTGGCTGCATTGCCCCGCTGTATGGCAATGCTAATGCGCTGCGCCAGATACTCACCAGCTCTCGGGTCACGCGTCGCTTCGACCAGGCGCTCAGATATATGTTCGTACAATTGGATGATATTTTTTTGTACGCTTTTACGGCGTTGAAAGTCTATCTAGATATATAAAAACAAAGCTTGTTTATTATTACCTACAAGAATTAAAATGATCGGTTTCGCAAGATTTACTGGCGTTTGACAACGCAAGTGGACAAACAGGGTCAAGAATCTTAATTGTGGTGCAAAAAAAACCCTGAATAAATGAAGATATCAAATTTTACGTAAAGGAAACATACCTTTATTTTTTTTGCTAATAAGCAAAATCCAGTTTTTTTACTTCTAAGAATGTAGCATTACTTATTTAAAAAAAAATTAAGCGCATCTACTAGAGCCACTTGCTTCACTCGTGACTGTACTCTAGACTAGACTACTTCACGGTCTCGGGATATAATACCGGCACATCCAACAAAAAAAAAATTCTGCTCTTTCGATGAACAAATAATTATTGTCTTCTTTTTGCCAGGCTTAAAATGTGTTACCGGAAAGTCTTTCTTCTATCAATATTATTTACCTACTAGCTGCTGCCCGCGTTAGTCCCAAACTATACCCATACCAAATTTCAGTCTAATCGGTTCAGTAGTTTTTGCGTGAAAGAGTACCAAATATCCATAAATCCATCCATGCTTACTTTGACATTTATAATATTAGTAGGGTGAGCTCCATATTACCACAAAAAGGCACAATCGATGAGAAATGAAGGTGATCATCTCATCCGAAAGACGTCCCATTTGCCGTCCCCTTTTTTGGACGTCAAAGGACCTCAGAAAGATGGGCATATACTCAGCAAAGATGGGCATTCGCAGAGTTCTAATTCAATTTTTTCACTGAAAAGGTAAATAGTCACCTAGTATAATTAAGTCATAATTTATACTAAACAGGGCACGCCAATGGCATGTTTAATATAAATCGAACATGGTCGTACGGAAGACCGCCCCTTACGTGACAAAAAACGTGTTTTCGTTTTGCGTTTCCGTATTCCGTAATTACTTTAAAAAAATGAAACCTTAAAAAAAAACCTGTAAATAAATTGGGCCAGTGTCACTAGGACTGATTTAACCCTTTGACCGCCATAGTCACCTATACATGACAAATAACGAAACCATATAAATCTGTTCAGGCATTTAAAAGTTATGATGGAATAAAGCAACACACAAATCCAAAAAAAACAACACTTGAGCCCTCATCAAAAAAATCACACATAAAATACATAAGTACACATACTTAATAGTTCAATCAAAGGAATAATTTGATTGTTTTGAATAACAATTCAACTTCAAATTCCTTAGTATTGACAACGTTTTTTAAAATTTTCGGTACAAATACTTATCCCTAGGACTAAAAATATTTCTCGGGATCATTCTCCAAACAAGTCGGTCCATAATTGATCGGAAATCGACGGAAAAATACATCCGGACATAAAAGCTGATCCCCTTTGTTTGTCGTCGGTTAAAAAAGAAAACCAAAGTCACAATTTCAACTTTTGATCTCATAATTTTTCTATTCTAACTCTAAACAAGTTTTTTTTAACAGCGCTCGTAGAATATTGACAAAATAAGGGATCTATCGGCCTGGTAGAAATCGCTCTTAGCAATAAGATCACTTTTATTTTCTAAATAAATAATGCTGGACAACTCACACAACATTATCTAGCCCCAAGTTTAGTAGAGCTTGTGTTATGGGTGCTAGATAACTGGTATACTTAATATACTACTATAATATACACTACGTACATATATACTTTTTACTATACATAGAAAGCATCCAGAACACCCTGAACAAATATTTGCAGATCGTACAAACATTTATCCAGAGGCGGGAATCGAACCCGATCCTCCTGCGTTGCAGGCGGACCTTCACCTGCCGCGCCACAGAGGTCGTCAAAAAGGTTGCTTAACTTTTTCAAGAAAGCTTAGAAAAGGTTACATAATGTTTATTTTCCGGCCTACTTTATTAATAAGATCAGTAATTAAGTGTAGGCACCCCAATTCCTTTATCGGTCAATCAATCAATGTTGGCGCCCACTGACCGACTATTACAGCTGCAGTCACACCGATCGCCAGGTTATGGGTAGAATTTGGAGCTCAGTCCCTGTCGGACTTTCTAACTACCCAGAATATTACAATCAAATAATAGAAACAAATTAGAAGTAGTTGTTACAATTGGTACAATTGAGTCCATATCAGCACCAATTGGAAGCGTCCCCAACTTTCTGTAACATTGTATATAACTTCCACAACAACAATCACACGAATTTTTTATTGCAAATGTTTGGATGTGTGGATGGATGTTTGTTACCTCTTCATGCCCAAACTACTAAACGAATCGAGTTGAAATTTTGTATAACGGTAGTTTTAAGCCTGGAATAAAACATTGGCTAATTTTTATTGCATAAATTCGTTTCCATGGGACAGAAATAACCATAAAACGTTTCCATAGAAACAACGCTTTACAAAGCCGCATGCAGAAACTAGTGTAAAATATTTTAGAAATAGGATATTAGTTATCAATAACACATGCTGTTATCTATACCAAATACCTTCTTACTTAGGGCACAGATTAGGTAAAGTAATTTTACTTCATAACATTACATTACCGTCGTTTTCACCAGTTAACTTTGGGCCATAAACAGGTATAAACAATGTTCCTAGCGTTCTGCTGTAAGGCGCTGCGCGAACAGATAAATAATTGCCAGTTTCAGCAACAGTTGCTCTATTTGCGCAGCGCCTAAGCGAGCCTAGAAATCATCAACCCGGGAGGGTTGGTGCTTTCTTGAGAAGCCACAAGCCAAAAACTGAAGGTATATAACTCAAAAGCGAGCGCGAGTGACGGAGCACTGCACAGGGGTTAAAAAAACTTCACAATGCCAATGTTTTATTAATTTCAAGAATTTACGTTTCAACCTGAAGAGATTATTTTAGTTAGATTATCTTTCACGGAAATTTAAATACCACCGCGGATTGACTAGTCCTTACCTGCTGTTCTTAGTAAACCGGCTGTTTTTAATCCCTTCAAAAAAACACGGTGTAACTGTGTCTATTTTTAATCGGGGGCTAAACTACAGTTCGGGTGAGTTTAATAGCCGGTATAACTCATGTAGTGTTGGTGAGTGGTGCAACCGGCCCGATAAGCGGTCACTGTCAATTGTTTTAATCAGGTGATGGTGTAGGCCAGTTAAGGTAACCGAAATCTTAGTATTATTATAAACTAGCGATCCACCCCGTCTTCGCACGGGTGCAAATTATACACATAAACCTTCCTCTTGAATCACTCTATCTAAAACCGCATCAAAATCCGTTGCGTAGTTTTAAAGATCTAAGCATATATTAAAAGGACAGATAGACATCGAGAAGCGACTTTGTTTTATACTATGTAGTGATGTCAAAGTTTCAGAGAATGGATGTATGGATGTTTGTTACTCTTTCACGCATAAACTACTGAAACTACTTTGCGAGCGAAGGCGCGGGCAGCAGCTAGTTGTTAAATATATTGTCAGTAAAGTTTCATGTTTTAAAATAATACACCTAGACCTACCTAAAATGCTTTTTTCCCCAACAAATGTGCTATTGTGCATTGCCCTGTAGTCTTATACAGGGAGGAAGGAATTCATTCGCCAGTAATACATATATCGGTAGCACGCGACGCCAACCACACGTGCTGGGCCCACGACAAATGCAAATGAATAAGCTTTCATATTAGGCGTGTACAGGATGTTGATAATTTGAAATGAATTACAGATAAACCTGAAAGTATCGTCGAATTAATTAATCCGATGCAGTTTGAAAAAGGCATATATTATTGTTACTAGAAATTATGTGTGTGGTATATCGTAGTTATCCAATGATTGCCTACTTAGAAACAGAGGACTTCTGTTTGACACCTCATTATACTTATACGCAATACCTAGGGTATCAAACTTAACTTCAAGCTTTAGCTTTAAAAAACTTAAAGTGAAGAGAATTAAGGAACGCCCAGTTTTCAAATAATATTTAGTTATAAAATATTTGACTTTCGTCCCAAACGGTTTTATGGAAATATTGGTCTGAAAAATGTTTTTTTTTTTTGCCCTTGTGGGGGCACATTTTCAAATAACTCCGATTATTAAACAAAACACCCTCTATCAGGAGTGTAAATGCCAGCTCAAATTCGGGCCGTCTCGGTGCCAGGGCGCGATAGCACCCTGTATAATTGCAGTCTGTCTCACGTATGTCGTGTATGATGGTTCATGTTTCGGGTGCATTGCTTCCCCTGCTTCCGCTAATTTGGTGGGAACTTTGAGTGGTTCGAGTCGTGTTTTGTTTTTTGGTTTTAAAATTAGAATGCAATTTTCAAATTTTTCTATTTACAAAATTATGTAGGTAGAGTTTGATTAGAAGTGTTTTTCAACCGCAGGGAGTTTTTATTTTTCTGGTTTTCGTATTTGAAATTAGAATATCTTTTAAGATTTCTATTTGGTAATGCACTTTTATCAAAGATAGAACATGTAGGTAGACACACCTACATTTAGGTATGAGTTTGTGCCTAATAGAATTGTCCGATCTGTTTTAGCGATAACTCAAGGTTCACAACAGAAAACGCTAGTTAATGAAAATGTCTAAATTAGGAAATAGCATCTGAAAATGTTGACACCACGCGAAAATTTAACAGTCCTCGCATAACCGATTTTCTAGTCGATTATTTCGCATGAAAACGTCAGGTTGTCACGGTGCCGAGCCGTGTCGTGTCGTGTCGCATGGAGCGACCGTGGGACAGACTGCGTAAACTCAACGCAACTGTATCGAATCGATTACCAACAATCGATTTTTCAAAATAACGGTAGCCATGAGCGATTTACATCTCGATAGTTAGGAAGCAATTTCAGAGCGTGATCGATGAAATTTCCTTTTGCGGGTAAACGTTTGCTCATTGAAGCTTCAACTGTAGTTTCATAAGGCACGACTCGATTGTATACAGGTCTAGCTATACACGTCCAGTGAACGTTGACCTGGCGATTGCAATTTTTCGCTGGGTTCAATGTGACGGTGAGAGGTCCAGTTGAAATGGCGAGTTGACACATTGTCACCGGTCGCACGATTTCACTGGCGTTGAGACGTGACGAGTTACGCGTGGTCGCCGTTTTTATTTCTGCCAATGACGGGTGTCGAGGCGTGGTATGGCTATTGCGGATTGGCAAAGTTACGTCTTCGAACACTGAGACTCTATGTCCGCGTGCTAAGGTTCATTTTGTGTTAATTAGTAGTGGGATATGTTTGTGAGTGACCATTCAGAGTGGGAGTGATATGATTTTTTCATGAGCCCCACACGCCCCCGCTACGAAATGATTTTATTGCGCTCAGATTGCTAAATTGATTTTTATTTCGTTGATTTGTTGATGAGATGCGACATGCTCGGTGGAATTTTTAGGATTCGGTTTCCTAATAAAATAGGTACTTACATTGGTCTTGTAAGAGGTGATCGTGACGTAATTATTTCGTTAATATTTCGTCAATGTTCGTTGGATGATTTCCTAACTACCCTCATGGCAAAGGGATGGTGATGGATTTTTTTAAGGAGACCGTCATAATGGAAGTGCATTACGTATTCTCTACCGATATTAGCGGCCTTTTAAAGCGAATCCTGTGTTATTGTATATTTGAAGCACATAAATAGTTGTGTTTTTTCTGTTTTTTCTTTGTATGTATTATGGTGTTTCATATGTCAAAGATGTGTGTGTGATTATTATAATATTATCTAGAATTTACGAGATAAAGTGCAACATGTGTGTGTACCTACGGTGGAATAAATAAATATAAATATTGAAAGAAACTGAAACTAACCTTCAAATTGCTACTTTTCGTAATACCATCTCCATCTTAGCAGTAGGTAGGTAACCATTAAAAAAACATATCTTGTATTTTTTTTATCGGTTGTCTTTAATTTCGTCATGCCACTGATACATCTTTGAGCGTCAAGATGGAGTTCATTACAATTACAAAGTAGGCACAGAATGCTGTACACAATAGTGTAAGCCAATCCTGAGATATATCTCAAAGATGGCTTTGTACCGTCCGCCATTATGACTGGCAGATATGTCATGGCACGCGCCCGGTTCAACGAACACTTTTGAATTTGAGTTTCGAATAGTTTTTGTGGTAGTTCTGTTTGTTTATCTATTGAGTAGGGTTGGAGACTTCTGAATAGTTTTTATTTCATTTTGCGGTATTGTCGATGGCAACAGATCAGTGTCAGACCTGTGGTATTCCATAGACAAGAATTTTGCGTTTCCGTTAGCTAGACTAGAGGATAAACTTACGGCAATGTTTGATTAACTAAAACGCAGAAGAAGATTGGTATCCAAAACCAATGGAAAACAATAATTTAGTAGGTACCTAACCTCCCAATTTCAGACTAGCGTCAAAGAAAACAAACCTGAAAACGATCGCTTTCAAAACTTTTACTTATTACTAAATACATAATGGTTTTACATTTTTAGTTTTCTATTCTCAAAGCGCCTAGTTCTGATGAATTTCCTGTCTTATGAGGAAAATTATATAAATCATCAAACGTATGAATCAATACACGATCCACTGTTTCAGGTCTCAAGAACATCGAATCGTCCCGATATCTCGATTATAGCGATTATCGATAACATTCACACGTAGCACACGCTCTAGCCCGCCTTGTCAATAGAGATGGACTGGCGGGTGCTTTGTGTCTTATCGATTAATCGATAAATCGACATCGTTTCGACGGCGGTCCTGTCACTCAAACATTTCGGGGTTTTTGTCTGATATATCGATCGATGTTGCTGGTAGTCTTGGCTTATTGGTATTTTTTAATATTGCCGGGACAATTCTAATATGAGTCTAATTTCAAATTAGAATAAAAACGTGTTCAACGTCCTGTTAGAATAAATTTTGTTTATTTTTCCGAAAACGCACCAAGCATATGAAACTATTGGTCATCTATGGATTCTCAAGATGGCCAATGGTACTAAGTTTTCTAAATTACTAGACGAGACATTACACAACCTACTTTTTAAAATTCCATTAAAAATAGGAAAGTTGATGAGTGAGGTGAGAGTAAATTGTTTGCTAATAAGTTTGTGTACAGACAATAAAACATTGATGTGATTTAATTGGTATAAATTTATTTTTCTTATGCTAGTGGAAGACGTCTTTCTATATATAGTTAATCAAATAAATATTAGTTTAACCGTAACAGATGGTAATATATCGATAGTATTGGTATTAAGTTGTGTAAGATGACAGATATCGCGGCCATTTCGACCAGTCCAGATCTAGGATAACAGCACAATGACGGTTTATCGACATGTTAAATGGAGGAATTTTAACACTTTGCCCATCTCTCATATTTGAAAAACTAGCGCCATAAAATTTTATACCTTAGATTTGGTACAATTTCTTCATCAATCTTTCAGAAAATTGTAAAGGGCCAAGATCTGAATACAATAGCAACACAAAAAAATTACAATAGCAACACTTTGCCGCCATTAAGTCGAACAAGCCAAGGGTACAACAATTCGACATTCAAATACCGGAATTGCAAACACTTAATTTAATAGGGCTACTCACTGGCCACTCGGTTCGTCGACCCCTGTATTAAAAAGTTACGGACAATGGAAAAAAGTAGGTAAAAATTTGAAAACAGAATGTCAATAGCCGCCGGCGGACCTGCCCCACGCGCCCTTGACTTGCGGAGATAAAAATAGGGAGGGAGGGGGCAGGAGGGGCAGATGACCACCCCCCTACACCCCGCTGCCCTGTGCCCGCGGTTTATTGCCAGTTTTATCGAGCCCTAAACTTTTGAGTGCAACTGGTTGGTAGTGTTCAAACTTTTTCGTGAAGTTACGCAATGGTTTTTTTTGGAGGTTGGTAGTTGCCGAAAAGTTTCGCAATTTCGACGTTGTTTTGGTTCAACTAGTTTGTGAGTCAGTGAGCATAATGTTGTTTTTTTTAAATGCTGTAACACAAAACATTGCCTTAATTTATAACGGTGGCGCGTAAAAGTATTTAAGTCTTTATTTCAAAATTATATAGTACGAAGCCGACCAAACTAGACATAAAAAGAACAAAGGCAAGCACAGGGTAAAGCAAAACCCCGTTTTTGATAAAAATGACACGAGTAGAATTTTTTCCTTTAAAATTATTATCGAACTAAATCAGTTTCATTTTTATGAGACAGACATGACCCAGCATCACTCATATTCTAATTTTTCGTCTTCAATCTCATCTAAAACCAACATTATTTATTTTAAAACTGTGGTCGAAGTTAATATCGTAACTATTAAAAGATCCTCGTCCGAGAGCTAGCCACTTCCATCCTCCACTTCCACGGTATGCGAACGGCGAGAAAAGAGATCGCGAAAAAAAGTTTTCTTAGCTGCTGGTCGTTTTAGATGTTCCTATTTGTGAGTGTATCACCCATACTATTTTCACTGCTCATCAACTGTATTTTTATAATGGACTAGTTGCCGCTTTCGCCCGCGTTTTATCGGGATAATAGCCTATACTAATAGGCTATTTTTTATCCCGATAAAACGCGGCGAAAGCGAGCTAGCAGCTAGTGCTGCTGCCGTTATTCCAGGCTAGCTGTGGGTTATTCCAGGTTCCAAACTATACCCATACCGAATTTCAGCCCAATCAATTCAGTAGCTTTTGCGTGAAAGAGGAACAAACATCCATACATCATACTCACAAACTTTGACATGTATAATATAATTAGGATAATAAAAAAATAAACAGATGAACGGCGAAAATAGTACCTATGGCGGTGGTACTCACGCATAAGTAACATCTGAATCGACCTTCTGATGAAAAACAAAAGTAAGATGCCGGTAGAGGTTGTCAAAAGATGTGTGAAAAGTGCTGAAAAATGCTACATATAGGTACTAAACCAGCTCGGAAAGTGGCATACCTATCTCTTTTCCAAACAAGTACGTCATTGCAGGCATCCTAAAATGCGGGATGGAAAACTTTATGGAAGTTAATTTACCTACTACGCGTTTAGCGCAAGAGAAAAGTGTATGGAAATGGCACAGCTCTACCATGTCTGTGATGGAAATCCATATGTAGCGTGTTATTTTTTTGTTTTTCTGAAATATCAGCTGGTAGCTATGGTTCTTTTCAAAATAGGTCCAACTTCAAAAAGTTTTTACTTCCAGTCCTCCATTATGATATCGGCCTCTTCCGTTTCCGGAAGAACAAATTTAAAAACAGAACCAAGTGAAAATCGCGCGAGCGCGTATTTATTGCCATTCGAGTTTCAAAATTTTTATTTACTCAAGTGATTTTGAAGATTCTATTCCGATGATTTTCCTCATAGGTGTAGTTTAAAGCACTATGTATCATTAAGACTAGCGACTAGCGCGTAACCTATGTGAATTTCCAAAAGTCGCTCTTTCAAGATAGAAGCTTCAACAAGTCAGCAGTATGGGCGCTGGCTTGATGAAGCTTCTTATTCTTCCACGGCAATCCCAATTACGGATACGCTGACGAAAAGATACTGGTGGGTGAGTGAAGTAGGGCTAAGCCACGACAACCAAGTAAAAGACGAAAAATCGGCCCTAAAGCGAATAAACATACCCTTGCATTCATTTCAAATGACGAAAATTTTTATCTTAGCAAAGTTTTGATCATGAAACTAGGGAAATTAGGTAAAGAAAACAAAGGAAGGGATAGGTTACGTATTATAATACCATACGCCTCGCAGATCGAATAGTAGGGCGATTAAAATAATAGTCCTTCCGCAGAATAAGTAATAGTAGGTACTATCAGCTGATTGTAGCGTCCCCTAGTCGGTCGACCTTGAGCTCGGGACCCCACTATTGAAAAAAAAAGGTTACTGGCACTTTGCACTTTTAAAAATGGAATTGGCGTAGCTCTATGGGCGGTAGAGTTCTATTTTAGAAGTTATTTTAGAAAAGGACAACTTTTTCGTATGTAAAAAAACCTTTTTCATAAATTTTATTAGCAAATTGATCCTATTATTGAATTTAAAAAAACGCTACGAAGTATTTGGAATTTGTATGGCTTAAATAACGTTATGATTAGATAGAGTCAGCTGTCCAATACAATTATTCGATATTTTCTGTTTTACTTGAGCGAACATCCATTAACTTTATACGATATAAAAATTTCATTCATTAAATTTTGAAGTAAAAATGGTTCTCATCAAGCCGCTACCGGACGGTAGCAACAGGATGACAAATTAACAAAAAAAGAAAAGATAAACGAAAAGTGACACTTTTATTTTTGTGTCAAGAAAGTATCAATAAAAGCCTATTATGAATCTATTTTTGTATTACGGGGATAAAAGTTACAACTCGACTCTTTTAGTGGCTAACAAGATGGGGCCATCACATAAGCGATTTGAGAAACATACCTTCACCTAGTTATAGTATTATAAAATCTGTGCCTTTACTAAGTTAGAAGAAGCGTTTAGTATTCAAATAGTTTTTTTTTTCAGGCTATGGTTTTGGTTACTTGAGGCAATGTTGCTGGTGAAAATAACTTCTAACAGGCAATAGGAAGACGCAGGTAGTTTTTATTGTGACTGCAACATTTCCAGTTGTTACTGAAGAAGGGTATTTATAAACTCGTTATTTTGCGCAACAATCTCCTACCGCGTATTTCATAACCACAATCCAATACAATCGGAGGCCAATGTCCACTGCGTCCATTGATTCAAAGTTCGAACTTTCTTCAAGAAATCACGTCTTACTCCGGAAGACGATTCGTCGCGGACGCAGACCAGAACGCACCACTTTGCCACTAAAAAATCAACCTAGAATTTAATGAAATAGAACTCAAATTCCTCTGCATTACTGTCATAGAATAGTCGGGAAATTTAAAGAAGGATGGCAAAGTAAAAAGGATAGTATGTGGTCGTTATAAGACAGGTTTTTAGTTTATTGTCATAGCGTTACCAATGCGTTCACGCGCGAGTAGTGGGGGTAAGGAATGGTCGAGTCATTCAGCAGATGCGTTACGGGCTGGTAGGTGTGTGGTAAGCCGTGACGACATACTTGGAGGTACCTAGATATAGGTACTTAGCTTGTGAGGTACCGAGCTTGTTAAAGTTTGTACTACAATGTAAGTTTAGCTGAATATAACTGTCCTACTAATATTAGAAATGCCAAAGTTTGTGAGGATGAGTGTATAGATGTTTGTTCCTCTTTCACGCAAAAAATACTGAACTGATTGCGCTGAAATTTGGTATAGATTCGGAACTGCAATACATATATGTTATTTTTTATCCTGATAAAATGCGGGCAAAGGCGTGGGCAGTAACATGTTACATAATATTTTAAAAGCACATATATTGGTATACAACACAATATGTATATTGGTACTTAGTACGTACCCACTATTTATTACATCTTATCTTTCTTTGTTTTTATACAGGGTGGGCTTGTTTGTGACGTCACCTGAACGGGTTCTATCGGAAGACCAGCGCTAGCTCGGTCTCTTCCGGGAGCTCTGCCAGCTTTAAGCTGACTTAGGACTTTTTATAAAAACTTTATACATGTACCTATTTTATAAGTGTGTCTTGTTTTTAACTGTTTATACATATTGTTGTTATAAATAAATGCCTTTCTTTTTCTTCTTATTCTTGATATTTTTAATTTTATTAATACCCACGCACTTTTCAGCACACAACGTCCACGACTGAACATGTCTCCCCATGGGTATATATGGGTTCTACCATAATCACACTTGTCGGTGGATATACAGAAAGATGCTTTGACCCAGACAACCGTTCATACTCTACTTTTTCTAGCTTCAGTGGCTTGGGCTGAGCTTATTCTCCAGAAGTATAAGATTTATCCTATCAAAATTATTGCATTTTTTAGTAGTGGGGCACGTACATACTTATTACGTATAGAAATAGAAACGTAACTCAGACACATACAATTATAAAGAAATGAACATAGAAAAGAAAACAGTTTGTTACAGTCACAAAACGGTCCCCGTCTGAGTATGGGTTAGTTGTATTTGCGTACAACCATCGCTGGTCTTTCGACAAAGCCGTTTCGTGACGTCACGGAATATAGAAGACAGGACAGAAGACGTCTTGGGGTGTCCAATCCAGATTTATCATAACCTATATTTATTAATATAGGTTACTAGCTGCTGCTTGCACCTTCGCCTGCGTTTTATCGGGATAAAAAATAGCCTATACGTTATTTCAAGTCCCAGACTATACCCATACCAAATTTCAGCCCAATCAGTTCAGTCGTTTTTGCGTGAAAGAGGAACAAATATTTTTACAAACTTTGACATTTATAATATTATTATAGTAGAATAGGAAGTAGGATGGCAAAATCGGGATTGTATAAAAAAAAAACTGACTACATAGGTCACCATCCACAAAGTACTATAGGCGTAGGTATCCGTGTCCTAAAAAGACTCATCTGTAGTTACAAAGTCACATTGAAAATTAAAGTTTCGCAGACATTAAAGTAATGAGGAACAAATTTAATTTTTACCCGTAAAGGCTTGAAACTTCCTTTTGATAGGCCTCGCCCAACTCCAAACTAAATTACGATTTCTAATTTAACTAACGAGAGTTTTCACCTTACATTTTGCCTACATACAGTCTGTAAAGTTTTAGTAAAATTCAGATTTGTAAAATTATTGTTCATTTGAGTTTATAAAGTATTTTTATCATTCTGATTCAAATTAACCTCTAATACAAAAAAATAAAATCCACTCTTTTGTTTTCAGTTTGTTAAAAAACCCCAAAAAGCTTCACAAGTATTCATAACGGTTATTAAAATTAGTAGTTATACTAATCCTGTTTGAATTAGTATCTACTAATTTAAAAAAGGAGGAGTTTTTCTAGTCAACTAGTATTTTTATCGAAATAAAACACCTTTTAATTGCATCAGTTATCATTATCATTCACAACGGCTTGTATCAAATATAGGTTTCCTGAAGTAAGTAGCAGTACTTATACTCCGATTTAGGATCCAAGATATTTTGTGTCCGTCTAGTTAGCAGCCCCGCTATGGAATTTGGTGATATCTACTATGCCAATAAATAGACCCTAGTATGTAGATGTTTAGAGCCAAATATCTCTTAAACCACAGAGGGTCTATTTATGAGACTTCCAGGAGAACTAGATACCGTAGGGAACAGTTTATTGATATAGTATAGTTCATCATTCATATTTCGCTACGGTTTCGTCGGAATCAGCGGGGCTGCTAACTAGACGTCAAGATAGCAGCCACAGTGAAACACCTAAATATCTCCTAAAGTACTGGGGCACTATTTATTTTACTTATGGCACCGGGAGGGTCTATTTAGGGTCTATTTATTGGCATAGTTGAAATCACCAAATTCCATGGCGGGGCTGCTAACTAGACGGACACGATATTTTATGACAAATAAAATAAGACATTTATGAATCATCATCATCAGCCCATACACGTCCACTGCTGGACATAGGCCTCCCCCGTACGACGCCACAAATAGCGGTCCTGAGCCGCCTCCATCCATCGACTCCCTGTGACCGCTACGATGTCGTCGGTCCATCGAGTGGATGGTCTCCCATGTAGGGGGGGGGGGATTTGCCATAATCACCACGCTGAACTTATGAATTATAACTAAAAAAAAAAATAATATCAATAACAGAAAACAACAAGGAAAATAACAAAATTATCACTAAAAACTACTCACACAAACTTCAAAATGTGTTAAAATTGAGATCGAAAACGAATGAGAGATCAATTAAATGATATAAGCTTTCAAAATCACAAACTGTTTCGAGCTTCTGTGCTTTGCTTCGATGATACCAGTGTTGTTAAATATTTTCCACCAATATTTTTTGGGATTTTACCCGCGTATAACCGTCCGTCCGTTCCACGTACTGTGATTAACAATTTTTTTAAGCCTAATATTTTGTAATAACCTTCCGCAAAGAAACGCCTGAAACCATTATATCTTTCGTAACACCAGAAAAAACTCGTAGCACTAGAAAAAAAATCGTAGCATAAAAAAAAAAAACTCGTAGCACTAGAAAAAATTCGTAGCACTAGAAAAAAACTCGTAGCGTAAGACACGCGTTGAAGTCTTCTACATGTGTGGCTACGCATGTGTAGCGCATCTACGAAGAGCTACGTGACTGCTACGAACAATGTTGATTGTGGAAAATTAATTAGTATGTTTTATATTTTGTTCTGAGCATTCGTTTTATAGGTTTCGGGAAAAATGAAGTAAAATATTAATTGGATGTAATGTGAAATTGGAATTGCAGTGAAATTATCGGCAGAATTCACGAGCGAATCTCTCAAATTACGCAATACTCAATTAAAAACGCAATGTCGGTAAAAACGCTCCAACTATACAGAAAAACCTTTTACGCTCCCCCATCCCTCGGGTTCATTACACATCAACAGTGCACACCAATCAAGCTTTCATTACTCGACGCGAAACAATCAATATTCATATCCCATGCGAAATCTTCAACGCAGACGAAAAAGAAAAAAATATGATAGATGATCTCTAGACATTCGCAACGAAATTAAAAAGAACACGCCATATCACTTAGCGTACACTGGAGCGCGGTTTTTATTAAAAATTCTACATATCTCGCGCGTCTTCGCTTTATCTTAACCCCCCCACCCCGACAAGGATAGACAATAAAAAAAATACGGAGAAAGAGAGGGACGGGCACGAATACGAAAATTATAATTGCCAACTGTACGTAAATTAACACCGTGGATTATCGTATCCTTTCCCGAGCAGCGGGTTTATGGCAAGAAAGAGCGAGATGGGGGTTGTTTGTGTGTGCGGCGTGGATTGAATGATTTACATACATGGTTCGCTCACAAACACAATAATGGACAGAGCGGAAAATCGAAAGAAACGATGAGACGCAATCGGTTCCGATTGTACTTTCCTACACCTTCCGATGAGCAAATAGGTAAGCTCCTATAGGGTTCTACTGCACAGCTGCATAATGTATGCGGACGAAAACAATCCGCTCGGAGATTATTGGATGGAATATGAATAACTGAATCTAGATTGTTCTCTGTAAATAGATCGGGCTGAAATGTATCTGCATTATTATAATGGGCGGCTGGATGAAAGCACTGAAAATCGCTTCATATAACTTATATAATCTCTGTTCTTATATAAAGTGTCTATCAAGAAGATTGTCTCTACTTAGTACAAGTATTTATAACTAGTAGCCAATGTCACCCTACTAATAACATCCCTTTTTGCATCGTGATATTTTTTTATCAGTGTCAAATGAATCATATACTTTTTAAGGAGGTAAACCCCTATCGCGCGTGCCACTATAGCCAAAGATACACATCTATATACTTTGTCGTCTTCTTATCCAATCCTCAAAGTAGGTATGTCAAATATTATCGATTTCCCGAACTTTTTCAACATTTTCTAAAGAGCTAACACCAAACGGCGTTTCAAAAAACAAAAGTAATGTTCTGTCCCAACCCAGCCCAATTTGAGTACCAACGCACACAAACTAGGTTACGCAAAGATGTAAATTCTTCATAGTATAGATAGATAGATTTGTACAGTCGCACGCACAAAACAATGGCGCTGCGACGGTTGACCTCGCGTCTTGCCTCCCGACGACGGTAGGACCGCGTGCAATTAATATGCCGAGGCGGCCGCGTATACTGCGGCTTTGACATTTTGGTCCTTCGAAGGATCTATGTTTTTTATGAATTTTTAACGATGTTTTCTACCGGTTAGTAAAATTTTGTAATGAAAAAGATGCTGCCTCCTGTACCATAGTGTTTAAAAATATCAAAGAAGGCAGAGATACCAAAGCTATGTCCCTTGTATGTCGCAAAAATAAACGGTTTTTTACGATGGGAAATATGTAAAGCAAAGTTTAGCTTTCAATTATTTTGTAAGATACTTTTTTTACTTAACAGAGGAACATTATTACTAACTCATACCTAGACAACGAAGTTCCTTGCGTATATTGGATAGTCGTATAGAATGCTAGCATGATTATATTTTCTGTAACTCGTTAGTCTTTAGTAACCTAACTTAATAAGTACCTCGTAACTTCAAACTCTAAACATGTCCATCTCATGATGTGTTATCCTTTTAAAATAATCCTCATAAGATTCTTCCGAACATTAAAATAGTAGATTCATTACCAGAGATTCATTTTAATACCTACACCAAACAGTCAGTGGTAGCGTTTTTTTAGATTATAAAAATATTTTCAAAATATCTAATTACAACGATCAAGCTACACCGGTTGACACATAACCCGTCCAAGTTTTCTTTTACGAAAGAAGAGAGAGAATTTTTGATCAATAATTGTCACTGGGCGGCCCCTTCCCCCGCGAGGGAGGGGTAAAGGGGGGCGGGCGGTGGAGGGGGTAATTACGAGTGCGTTTTGTTACCGAGATGATAGGCGCGAAAAATGGTTCGCGCGTGCCTTTACGTGTCCCTTCTAGTTTTGAATATTCAGACTGAAGCCCGTCCCGATGAAATATTGAATAGACCGGGTAATTTATTCCCCGAGGAGAGATTTCGAACGGTCCACGTTCACGGATATTGAAATTAGGCGATGCTTTGCTTAAGAAAAGCGTTTGTTTGACAGCTGCCCTATATCTCCTTTGTACGCTTTCATTTTGATTTAAATTCGGAGCTTTTTCGCACCTTCGCCTTTATTAGTTACGGGCAGTCTGCGTTCTACACAAAGAAACTACGCAAAAAGAATTGGTACATCTAGCTATAAGGGTTTTATTTTTGACACCCTGGAAAATGATAGATAATCTGGATAATTTTTCTGTGTAGAGTCGGTTAAAAATACGCGGGATCATAACTAAATTATGTAAAACTTTTGTGAGATAAGTAAGACCATAATTTTCGAACGAAACACTGAAAGGTACCTAAAATACAAAAGCGCTAGCTAGCAAATACATCCTCATACGGGAACCTAACCTAAGAGGCCGAAATACATTCGCAAATACAGGAAATCTTTAGAAATCTCAAAGTGACTTTCACTTCTTCGCATAGTATTTAGCGAAATAACATTTAATTAACAATTCGGGAATGAAACTCAGTAAGAATGTGAAGTGCGTACCAACAAGCTCTTGCACTTAGCGAGCAGATATGCAAATCATAGCGGGGAGTGTGCCGTATGCAGAGATGGGATGAAAAAGGTGTGGAGCGGATGAGAGATTTCATCTCTATATTTCTTTTCATAGAATATTTATCTATCTTTGAGTATTTATAATTAGGATTTGACTTGACGTCCAACAAATTATTTTACATCTAAGTGGATTCAAAGCAATTCCTAAACAGAAATTCTTTAAGAATCTAAGAAATAAAACTTAAGTCATATCCAAAGACCGAAAAAGCCAATGGCTAAGCAGAGACTGATCGAGCGCAAGATCGCCGAAAAAGAACATTAAATTCACATACCTATCATGGTTTTCGCATTCGCATTTTATTCCAGTTTTTATTAATGTCCGGTTAATTAATTTTTACTTAGACTGTAGATTACCTTGGCATACGTTTTTATTGAAGCGTTAGAAATGAAAGTTCGAATCATTTCATTGTTATTATTCCGCGATAGCAATAACTCTCGGACGTCTCCACTCATGCCTCTGTTCCCAGGACAGCGACGTAAGAAGAGGGTGGTTAATGAATAAAAAAATCCCGTTTTTTTCTCCACAGCTCACTGATTAGTTACCCTTATAATGAGCGTCGGTGTGTGTGGGTGGGGTGCTTAAGTTTTTTATATGACAGTTGATAAGGGACCGAAATTAGGGTCTTTGTCTTATTGATCGTAAGTTGGAATTTGCATGTGTTTTATGCGAGGGGGTTGGTTTTTGGTAATTTTCTTTCGAGCTGTGTTTTTGTGAGCTTTCATCATCATAAATCGTGGTTATAGCAGACACATAGACACAAGCTTTACGTACTCTACAATTCAAACATATGCAATAGTTATTAAATGTAATAGGTAATAATTCCGTCTAAAATAAATGAAACTGCTCAACATAATGTTAAATAATAACCTACACGGGGAGGAATATTTATAAGCAGCTTTTTGACCCATTAAAACAATTAAAATTAAAATCATATTACGCAAAACAAAGAAATATTACTAAACTACAAAAACTAGAAATAACTTCTAGCTATATAATTTTAGATTTAAACCAATTCTACCATCGGAATTTCTTAAACTTACGTTGTTTTTAAGTTTTGTGGGACAAATACTAATTCATCGGGAATCAAAAATATTGGACCACCTCGGGATCTTTTTTTGTACAATAGCGAAATAATTTTCAAAATATGTAGGTTCATAATTGACGGAGAAATCGACGAACATACATAAAAAAATATACATACAGACAAACATCGAACCTCATCCTTTTCGAGGTTGGTTAAATAATATGAAGCATGAAAGCACTTTTTTTAAATTGTTTAATTTGACAGCCATGAGTAAGTAGGTCTTGGTAACCAGGAGGTTTTTATATCAATATAATAACTGATTGTTATAATATTGATATAATTATCAAATTATTAATGACAATTATTAATTATCTACAAGAAGTATGTCTTGTAAAGATTGTTGGTACAGTTTGTGAACCGAGTTAAAAAAAACCTCACCATGTCTGTGTTTATAAAACACTGACAAATACCTCTGACATTTTCCCTATTTTCCGTAATAAAATAAACCTAATTCCCACCGTGTAAAGCACCGCAAACGGCGTGTCGGTGTTGCCAGCGTAGCCCTGAATCGGATGATATCACACACACATATAATGCGGTGTCGCCCTAAGGTACGACTTTCTTGCTTACCTCCCTGTTTGTCACCTGTCCAGTGAAGCTTGAGCTTTGAAGACTTGAATAATAATTTTATAATATTTTAGGTAAAACAAATGAAACAAGGTCACGAATCAGAGAGGCCTTTGCCCAAATGTGGGAAGGTTTAAAAGTTAGTAGGATATGTTATGGAGTAGTTGTAGAATGTGAAAGCGAAAACAAAGTTTTCCTCTTTTCGCATCATTATTCCTTATCCTATCATAATCCGAATAAATGTCAAAGTTTGTAAGGATTGATGTATGGATGGATATTTGTTACTTTTTCACGCAAAAACCAATGAACCGATTAGGCTGAAATTTGGTATGGGTATCGTTTGGGACCTGGAATAGCATATAGACAAAAATAAGTTTGGGACCTGGAATAGCATATAGACAAAAATTTTATTTTTGTCTATATGCTATTCCAGGTCCCAAACTATACCCGATAAAACGCGGGCTAAGGCGCGGGCATCGGCTAGTATCTCATAAATTATACATATTGATATAACATGAAATGATAAATGAATATAAATAACGCAATACACTGCACTCTACCATACAATGATGAAAGCTAGTTTTATTCTATGGTAGGTAACCATAAGCCAAACCGCACTACTCGTGGATAGATAGATAACGCTTTATTCAGAAAATGTTACTACTAAACAGTTTGGTAAAAGGTAAAATAATTGGCGGCCTTATCGCTTAAAGCGATTTCGTTTGGTTTGCTAACTTGGTCTTAAATAGCCTAGATAGGAAACATGTTGAGTTGTCCTGCGGAGTTATAGGTTATATTATGTATGTTGGGCTTTCGACCAAGTTCGGTCTGTCGAGCCATATAAGGCTCATGATAGAAATGACAATCCGTGATGTCTATGGTCGCCGTTATCATTGATATGGAGGACTATACCTATACCATAAGCCCAGTTCCAACAGGTGTAAAGTACACCTTTGGTGATTTAACCTTTCTTTTATTCTAACCCCACTTTGTCCAGATGGTGTTGGGCGGTTGGTACATTCATCAACAAAAACCTACTAAAAATTCATAGGCTACCTAATTTTAAGAATTCCCGGTCCAAGTTATCCTGGCGCAAAACCCGAGTGGGGATGTAAGAGTGACTCAGGTTAAATTAAGAATGTGGAGTATTTTTTCTTTTCACTTTGTTTGTTGACGGAGTCTTTTTTGACATTGTGGACTTTGCGCACCCCGAGTTTCTTTTTAATTCTTGAGGCGTCGGTGTGTAGGCCTACCTTTATTATGCCTGTATAGGTTTGTTTGTACGGTGCTTTAAGATTTTCAGGGTATTAGGGAACCGTGTGTTCTTTGGATTAGGTCCTTTGATGTGCGGATGAAGATTTTTGATATGTTTTGTTTGTTTAGGTTACGTCTATATGATATGAAACCTTTTGAAAAAATTCGCCTTTGAGCAATTTTCCTGCACAATTCGAAATCAGGACGAGCTTAAAGCTTAATGTAGACATTGCCTAATTTTCAAAGTAACCGATGCGTTTACCACATTTTTCACACAAATCAACAGTTCGACGGCTGTCGTTGTGTCATTAACCTCGATACGGATGTTTCTAGAAAACATGGACCGCAGCAAAAACCGAACAATTAGATAGGTACTTAATTAAAAAAAGTACCGCTGAAACTGTTATCGGCTTTGACGTGGGTATAAGCGATAGTAAGCTTTATTAAAAATAATGTACGACTCATTTTTAAGAAAATATCACGCTGATTGAACGGGTGACAAAAACTTACATAACTAGCAACATTTGGAGTTAAAACGTTATTGGTTGTTATGATCGAAATCTGTTGGAATCATCTTTAAATGTAATATGGTAGTTTCACAATCTATTTTTAAAAGACCTTAGACTCTGATTCGTATTATGAAAACTTAGTTATAAATCTAATGCCGTTTGAGTAACGCTCATGCGTATAAAAGGCTATATAGATCAAAGACTGAGCAAGCTTTCATATGGGACATAGACACTCTAAACATCGTTTTAATATTGAATTGTAATGCAGAAAAACCTTACAACCTCCATGCTCATTATAGCTAAGCAAATCTAATTTTCCACATTCAAATTGCAAAGCGCATCTAAACAGTCTACCTAGCTATTTGACCCGACAAAACAGGAGCATTTAAAAATGGAATAAAAGTAAACTCCATGTGCAAGCATTCGTGCCTTGTCCGTGCATTGTGGAAATGTAAAAATTTGCACAAATACCTCGCGCCTGACGGAAACATGCTTTGTCCGCGATTGTACCCCTACTGTAGATTTTCTGTTACAAGATTTTCATTTTCAGACGCGAGATCCGACAGCTTGTGAGTATCTGGCGCAGCGCATTAGCATTGCCATACAGCGAGGCAATGCAGCCAGCGTCTTCGGGACGCTTCCAACCTCCCAAGTATTGATATGGAACAGTTGAGCTACCTGTAGTTTGTTTGCCACAGTCAGCACTTAGCTCCATTGTTTCAATTGTAAATACTATTTCTAATTTGTTTATATTATTTGATTGTAATATTCTTTGTCGAAGATTGAAATTTTTCTAGTACTTACCCAAGACTCAATTACACATGACATTATTTTACGTCGAAGAAACACCACAAATTAAATAGTAAGTAGGTGCTTAATATATTATTTATCTATTTATTCATAGCAAGACCACGAGTTTTGATCTTGAAATTCTTGCTATCAAAAGAAATAAAGCTTAATTTGTGTACAAATACAGAAATATGTATTGCTTCCTTCAATAGTTGTATCACTTCATATATAAAACAAAGTCGCTTCCCGCTGTATCTCCCTATGTACGAGTATCCTTAGATCTTTAAAATTACGCAACAGATTTTGATGCGGTTTTTTTCATTTTTGACATTTGCTGTCACTTTTGACCGCAATGGTGCTTAAGCAGCTGGTGGGACGAATGGGACAATAATATTTTAAAGTATTTGATGTCCCGTTCGTCCCACTGCCTACATTGGTGGGATGAACGGGACATAATTTTAATTCAGACTATTAATATCCCATTCGTCCCACTGGTGGGACGAACGGGACATCACGGATAGAACGATAGAATGATGCAAGAGAAAGGTTTTTATGTATAATTCAGTACCTATCAGCATTGCACCAGTGCGAAGCCGGGGCCGGTCGATAGTTTACAATAAATGCAGTCCCTCATTAAAATTAAGGTTGTAATTCTTACGTCATTCCTATTTATGAAAAACAGGAACGGATGCCTGGGCAGAGTTCTAAATTATTTTAAAAATCAAACAAGGATAGCTAATCCGAAGAAGGATTGAGGACAGTTTGTCAAAGTTCCGCTCCCTCAGAATATCCATCCGAGAAAAAATCTTAAGAAAACTTTGGTAGGGGAAAAGGAATCACACCAAAATGCATCGTAAAAGTTTTCCGCGCCAGATTTAGAAAATTTCGCAGCTATCTCGGGCCTGAGGAATTTTATTTTACGAACCGCTTCCGGCTTTAACGAGTTACGAAGGTATGTTAAGCCTTTGTGCTATTTTGATTTTTCTACATTGTTATGCATTTGTATATTGATGCCATATTGATAATATATTAGTACAACAATGGTACTACATTGATAGTACATTGGTTCCTAACTACTTACAGACCTACTCTGTGTGGGATCCTCATAACATAGTAGGTACGTTAAATAATGTAGAACGTTTGAAACTAACATGGTTGCTCGTATGTCTAACGGAATAATATAGAATGGGTTATTTTGTGATCAATGGCAACTATGTTGAAATATTGGAAAACTCTAAAGTGGGTGATAGACGTGCGAGTAAGTTCGCGAACTAGTGGCTCGACGACCTTTTTCGCTGGTGTGTCACCCTAAGTACGCGTACTTTAAAACCGCCGAGTAAGTTCGTTGGCGATCCGACATGTTTGAATTTTTGCTCGTAACCCGACTTCGCTCGTTTGCACATCGCAATACAGAGTGAGTAAGCTTCACGTGCGTCGAGCGCAGTAAGTTCGCGATCTTAAAAACCGCGTACTTCAAGTTCGTACGTTTATCATCCACTTAACCCCAACACAAACATTCAATGTCTTTGTATTTAATTGACAACTTATTTGTCCTGCAGCGGATATCGAAGCATCTTAGCGTTACAAAGTAACACAGCAATATACTCACTATGCCTCGGAAGCCGTCGATATCATAGTAGACTTAGGATTTTTTCAATACGTAAGCCTATGGTCAATATCTATAATACTTATTTCTATAACTGTTCATTAAAAAGTAACACAGAAGTCATTTCCCATTTAAAATCTCACACCAGAAGCTCCACATAATAAGGGCCAGTAGTCAGTGGCAATAAAATAATATAAGTGGGCACAAATTGGCCATAGGCTTGCAATAAACGAGTCGAACCGATGCGCATGTTCCGTTTGTGGTCACAATATGCTTACAAATTACTGTTCAAGGCCTGTTTTCTATGATGCAAGCTTGCTGTATGAATGAACACTTTACTGTATGTATGTACATAAAAATATAACAAAAAATGTAAATAGGTGGCCGTAATAAAATATGTATTAGGTATAAGTGTTTTTTGGGTAAAGTAAAATCTCTCTCTCTTTCTCTTGATGTATGCAAAATAAAGCATCTCTTATTCCCAGCTCCATTCCATATGGTGCGATTCGTTTTCTTGATTAATCTTCTCCACTTCGCTCTATGTTGGATGTCGTCTGCGAAGTTATGACACTCTCTCTTGTCTTTCAAAACAACGCACTACTAAGGTCAAATCTAATAGGAGGTCGGGTTTTCCAGAATTATCTATGATTTCATTAGAGAGCCAAAAAACTACTGATTTGAACTGAAGGCCAATCTTATGGTAATTGGCCTATTGGGCCCTCGGCTAATTGGGTTCGAAAGCCTGTTCGTTGTATTTGCAATCTTAGGTGCTTATAAAAATCGTTTGATTTCCTTTGTTTCCTACCAAATTTCATTACGATCCGTTCAGTTGTTTAGGCGTGAGGTAACAGATAGATAAAACTCTCACTTTTATAATATTAGACGGATGATCGGTTTTATAATAGATGTCATGACATTCACTAGTCGTGGGTAACGGGCCTTAGAAGTAGATTCACACGTTTATCGATCTGTGTGAGACCACAAACTGATAATGCAGTCTTTTTCCAGGCTATTTTGGCCTATTTTTATTTACAGGATATTATGTTGAGTATATTTTTTTTTTTAAAAGTATGAAACTTTTTTAAAAATACGTTATCCTTGCACTGCCCGGTAAAAAGCAGCCCACAACGCATCCTATGATGCAAATAGTAAAATCATAACCATAATCTTAGTTGGGTGTAGATGATGCAGTTTAAATTGTCCAGCATTATTTATTTACTAGTTTCTGTTAGTGGTTTCGCACGCGTGGTTTCTATGGAAAATTTCAAAGGTTATCTATATCCCATGGGAACTGTTTTAGGGGATAAAAATTTGCCTATCTTTTATTACAGGTTTACCTACCCTTCTTAATCTTTGCATTTCAGTCTGATCCGCTAGTAGCTTTAGGGCGAATAAATAAGAAACATCCGTCCAAACTTTCGCATTTATGTTATTAATGAAGTAGACAGTAGCATTTTAACACTCTGGACTTTGAGTCTGTTTAACAGATGTCTCAGCGTACCTCCAGCTACCCATCGAAGACAGTTTTTTCCTAGAAGCCACAGCAGGTGTGTGCGCGGACCGTGGTTCCTCAATCACATCACAGGAAATTTGCGGTTCAATGCCGATCGAGTGATTCGTAGATTACTGGCCAGCTGGTGGCACGTGTGAAGCTTTGTGTGAAGAGAATCATCCCGTAGATAAGTTGACTCATATTTATTTTTAACCCGTGAGACCAGTAGTTATCTGAAACTTATTATCATCATATCAGTCGATTGACGTCCACTTCTGGACCTAGGCCTCCTCTAAGGATCTCCAAAATTACCAATTTTGCGCTGCCCGCATCCAGCGATTTCCCGCGATCAAATATCAATATCAAATATCAAAGTGCTTTATTTCCTTTAGAATTTACAGGACTCTTGGACACGTCACAAAATTTAAATTACTTAAGTAAAACAGGCAAATAAAGTTATCACTTTGATTTTTTGTTCACTTCAATCTTTTTAAGGTAAAGAAGCGAAGAAGAAACCTTTACCTTGTTAGGTTGTTAGTTTTCGAGTTGGAGCAAAAGTCGTCCCATGCTTTTTTATCCTCTAGATAATCTGATATTTTGTAATAAGCCTTTTTACAAAGGATATGTTTGATAGTTTGTTTGAATTTATTTATTGATAATTTTTGGATTTTCACTAGGTCGTCGGTCCAACTAGGAACTTATAGGCAGAAGGAACTATGGCTGAAATATATACCTACATAATTTATTATGAAGCTGAATTAAACATATTGAATTGAGGCGGTGAAGGAAAATAAAGAAAGGAAAAAGAAAGAAAATTAACTTATTGACACACAAGGCAAACACTTATTACAAAGGTTTTTAGAATTAATTTTACTCTACCTTAAAATAACAAGTGCCTGTCCAATGTCACAGATTAGGTAATGTTAGTGAACTGATAGCCGTACCTCAGCGTCAAGGTAACTTTTCACACCCTATTTTGAAAATCAGGGCGCGAAGGCAGGGTCCTAGGTGCAGAGTTAAATTTTACTACCCTCATTTAGTATCACCTAGTTAATGGAAATAAAATAAAAATAATATAAATAAGTCGACAGTATCGTATCCGTATCCGTATAACCAACATGGAGGTAAGGATGAGTTGTGTAGATAAAGATTGTGATTGAGAATATTATGCCCACTTGGACTTATTTCATAGGACAGCATGACATTTGCAATCCCATTTTTTATCTGTACAACCTCCATGTAACTGAATGTATTTATCTTTTTGTTAGTTTTATAGGAACTTTTTATATTTGTATTATATTTGTATAATTTTTTATAAAATTGTTTTTTTATAAACAGTTTGTTGTTGATAATAGTCGTTACATTATGTTATAATATCGAACCTAACATAAAAAAAGGAAATTTATGCAACGCAAGAGCAAAATTTCGAAAGTGCGTAAAAGTCATAATTTATTGCAATTTTAGAAAACTTATTCTACTTCCTACAAGTCAGACTAAAAAGCGATTAATTTTTGTCCATAGAACTTTACACAAAGGTACAATCACATTGAAAAATCCGTGCGTGTCGTAACATAGAAGACTTAAAAGATGTTATCGTACGATTTCGTTATTAATTACACCCAAAAGCCAAGGAAGGGTTTGCTATTAATACTAGTAGTGTCACACGAAGTCGCAAGTCCCGCGACAAGTAGTGAATTTAAAATAGAAATTAGTCTTGGGTTATACTAGGCAAAATCCGATACCTGTGACTTACGTTACTGTGACTTCAAAATATCTGTGACAAATACTAGTGACAAAATACTAGCTAGTATTTCTACCAATCACGTATAAATTCATTGTTTTACTGATTGAATTATATATTTATTGCAGCAATAGTACCGCTCACTATGTAACGAAAATTCCTCTTGAATTGTATATGTATAACGCAATGTAACAACTTTGTTACATTGCGGTATACATTTCAAAATTCCAAGAATAAAATACTAAGTTTGTCTCTTTCTGACTTAGTGATACTATCAAAGAGAGAATATATATTATATATATTATATATTATATATTAGCGATATTATCTAGCTGAAGGATTTATTGCGTAGGTACCTACCTAATAAAATAACAACGATATAATATCGTGCACTCGTGACACTGGCATTGCCTGTGAGACAGTCACAGATATATTTAGTTTCTGTCACTGTGAAATACCGCCAATTTTCTATACCTGTGACTTTTATCAGTGACGATAAATACGCCTCAAGCCTAATAGAAATAACTAATTATAAAGTCTGCTGGATTATAATGCTTCTCAAAAACCTAATGTGTGTTTTTTGAAAAGAAATTATTTTGACCCTTTTAGCACAATTGGAAACTTCTACATGAAATTATGGGTTATTCACTAACTCTACAGAAGAGCACATACGTGTGTCGAGTTGGTGAAACTCAAAATAAGTATCACTTTTTATTTCGTCACCTGGACACGCCAAGATTTTTATGCGTGTAACTTCCATTATTATCCTTGCTATAATAAATACCTATTGACAAAAGTTAAAGATAAGTATGATTAGTGGATTGAACACAATGTTAAGGCCTTATGATAGGTTTTTACTCTAGGTACTATTGATCAGCATGCTCAATGAAGCACCAACTCAAAAGAGTATCACATAACGCTTAGTGGGGCTAGATAATAATGTGTAAATTGTCCAGCATTATTTATTTAATACTGGCACCACACAAGAAGTAGATCTCAAGCTGGTCAAGTAGATCTCATAGCAGGTCTGTTACAGCTACTATGGTCATAGTAGCTGTAACAGACCAGACCAATCGGGATGTGTAAATAAATAAATAATGCTGGACCCAGCATCAGCTAGCCCCAAAGACAGTGACCTTTGGCATGGTATAAGGTATGGCATTCCGAGACACAAATGGTCACGTCACTTAGGTGACACTTGCCATGTCATCACACATGCATGACAGTGACGTGGCAATTGTCACTCCCGGACTGCCAGACCTTGATTTCTTGGATCATGCCTTTGGCCTTTGCAAGTATCCTTGGGTGACCGTGATAGTGATCATGCCATCGTCTTGTCACTGGTTTGCCTTTCTGTCTACATCAACTCATAAAAACTTTTCGTCAGCTGCTTGCCACATCAGTGTGCCAGAGCCTAACGGCTATAATTTATAAGGCTTGTGCCGCATACACGTGCTTGCCGTATTTCGGTAATGCTCGCCTTTACGATATGAGACACGCGATCGAGTGTGTATTGTCTGTTTATTGTACTTCTTGTTTAAACTCTGCACTGTTTCGGGTTAATCGCTTTTGCATGTTTATTTTTGTTCTGAGGTATGGTTGGTATGATTTGAAATTAGTTATTGACACGGGAGAGCCAGTATGGGGGTTGTAGGGTTGCCTGCTAAATGCATATTTGCGTCCATAGAGTTGAAGGTAATGGAACCCATTGAAGTTTGGTGAGTTGTCACACTTCGCGAGTCGAGCGAGATTCGATAGACAGGTGACGTATGTACTAATACAAACGTACTAATAAATACGCAGAAACTTGGAAAGTTTAAGAAAACTTAACGACTACCAATGTAAGCGGGTTAACTACGAACTTAGTTTGTGTTGGAAGAACACCAACGTTTCATCCCTTAACGAGGGACTTCTTCAGGATGAGTGAGTGTTGTGCGCGGCGACGCTGAACGAACGCGACGCGAACCGCACTCACCCTGAAGAAGTCCCTCGCTAAGGAATGAAACGTTGGTGTTCTTCTTACACAAACTAGGTTGGTAGTTAACCCGCTTATATTCATAATGAATGTATCAAACTACGAAAGATTTTATAATAAATTTAATGACTACCTTTATTATAAACTTTTATAATGTAACCTTAGCCCCAGCATTATATACTGTTTGAAATAACTGTCAGTTGAAGTTTGAATTGACTGACTGGACGTATGTCGGGACAGCTAGTTCATTATACATTTTAAGATTAATTAATATCATACTACGTTTATATAATTTTCACATTTAATTTAAAATTTTGTTAAAATAATCTATTTAAGTCAAATTGTCATGGAAGAACCCCTCATGTAAGGGTGAAGGTCTCCTCCAGAATTCTCCATTGGTCTCTGTCGATGACTTCTGCCATCCAGTCTTTATTAGTCAATTTTGTGATGTCTTCGTCTTCATCTTGTAGTTGGTCTACCTCTTGTTCTGGTGCCTCTTGGACCAAACCAGGAAGATAATAACGGAGCCAAATTGTTGAAAAAATATTGGAGACTTATGACACTACTCTTGGGATATGTGGAACATAACCATTGAATAACTAAACGAATGAACACTTTATTGTACTAAAATAATAACATTAATTAAAATCTTATATCTAAATAAAAAATAAACAGTACTAAAGGCAGCCTTAAACTTAGTCTCAATTTCCCTGTGTCAGAGAAAACATAATAGTGACAAACATTTCAGTTGCTAAAAAACTATGTAACTACATCATCATCATCAGCCCATACACGTCCACTGCTGGACATAGGCCTACCCCTCAAATAGCGGTCCTGAGCCGCCTCCATCCATCGACTCCCTGCGACCGCTACGATGTCGTCGGTCCATCGAGTAGATGGTCTCCCATGTAACTACATACCTGAATATAAAAAAAATTAAGAGTACTTTGTAAGCAATGTTTTGAACAAACTTCTTGTGTCTTGTAAGAAATTATAAAACCATTTACGCAGCGAACTATAAATATTTCGTTAACTCCACTAACTGAAACGTGACTAGAAAATAACACGTTACAAACTCGTCCAAACTATCAAAATTGCGGTTTTGTTTCTAAATAGTTATTTTATAGTGCCACAAAACTAAAATTGATGACTAGGAAATTTGTTCTCTAAAGCATTTTACATAGGGTTGAATTTAAGTGGATAGGAAATTTCAGGGGGTGTGAAAATAGGGTGATATGTTATGCTATGAAAAGGTGTTAAAAGTGGTCGGTAACTATGTTATAATTATTGATAATTGCCTTCATTTCGGTAGTACTACAAGCCCATAGAGTAAAAACTCGCTAAGCCACTTGGGCTATGACTCTACATTTTAATTTCTAGGGCTGCAATCATAATTACTTATCACGACATAATTGTCATTTATTAAGTTTTTGACATAGAAGTTTATGACACTCTGACTTAGACACTGGCAGAGTCGTAGCAAAAAGCAAGCGGCGCCATAAAAGAAGAAGTTGAAGACGTTGGATTGAAGTGACAGTAATTGGACGACTTTGATGCGATTTTTTGATAGATAGTGTGATTCAAGAAGAAGGTTTATATGTATAATTTGCACCGTGCAAAGCCAGGGCGGGGCGCTAGTAAGTAGTAAATAACATAAAAACAGGAGAGTATGAATAAGTACAAAACCGACTTCACGCCTGCAAAAGGTGGTCTGATCGAGAAATTCACTTATCGCTATCGAACGCCGCTGGAATAATTTCGCCAATAACAATCCAACGGCTAATTTTAGCTGAGAAAAAATCGTCAAGAGTGAGTTCTTGATGTTCGAGTTCTTAATTTGAATTTTGAAAGAAAAAATGCAGATGTGTTAGTGTTCAGTTGTTGCTATTATAGTTTTATAGCATTTTGTTGATATAAAGTGGCAACTGGACAATGACGTCACCTTGAGTCACTCTCGGAAGAGCAGACCTTGTTTTCTTGGACCATGGTCATACATATCCAACAAAATCACTTTTGACTTACCTATTGTGCATTGAAAGTGTTTTTTTTCGTGTACATTGAAAGTGTTTTTGCTACGGTGAAAAAAAATAATAAAAAAACAAAGTCAAACCGTGGAATTCAAATTTAGTAGAGTAGGACACAGCAGCAAACGTGATGATGACGGGTCAAGAAAGTGACGACTTACCGATTGGCCAGAATCCTTACTAATATTATCACTAACATTATAAATGCGAAAGTAACTCTGTCTGTTTGTCACGTTTTCACGCCAAAACTACTGAACCGATTTAAATGAAATTTGGTACACATGTACTTTAGAGTCTGCGAAAGGACATAGGTACATACTTTTTAATGCGAAAAAGGGTTATAAGGGGTTGAAAGAGGGGTTGAAAGGTTGTATAGAAGTATCGTAATTTGTAAAGCTAAAAGCTTGGAATTAATTTTTTAGGCTGTTAATTAGATATAAATAAAAATGTCATTTAAAGTTTCTACAAATTTTTCCCTCAATGGGGTAACATATCAAAGGGAATAGGGGAGAAAGTATGTATGAAAATCACACTGTCACTATTCCACGCGTACGAAGTCGCGGGCAAAACTAGTTACTCATAAATCAATACTTCCATGCTAATATTATATTTTGTTTGTCTGTCACCTTTTCACGCCTAAACAGTTAAACGGATCTAAGTTAAATCTAGTAGGGAGGTAAACAATATCTCCGGAACGGATATAGGCTGCCGAATCCCAGAATGTGCCCAATTCACGTTCTGTCGAGAAGCGAATCTACTGAATTACGAATCTGTCCAATCTAGAATCTGTCCTACACCGAACAAAGGATCAGGTTATAGGATGAGGGTAGACATTAAAATGGTGTCGGGTGCCCAGTGTAACATGCCGTGCCGTCGTCGTGGGGCATCAATGGCTGCGACTAGCGGATCCTTTCATCAAAATGTCGATGAGAGTGCTGACGATATAGTGGCATACGTACGGTAAAACAGAAGGACAAAAAATCTCTAAATCCTCATCTTTTTTCATTACTCAAACAAAAACAAACACCCGAGGAAGCAAGTAATTTTCAGGCAATTTCCCCTGTGAACTAAGCAGTCTGCGTTTTTATTAGTTCCTGCGGTACTCTAAACCTGGCCACGCCTCTGGTTGAGTTGGTTGAGTAAAGCAATTTGCGTATTCCGCGGCCTCTACGTGAGTGCAACTACTCTATGTTCTTTTCTGTCATCATTTTACAGTACATAGTGCTTAAGCATAATGGTGGGACGAATGGGACAATAATATTTTAAAGTCTTTGATGTCCCGTTCTTCATTGGGACATAATTTTAATTCAGACTCTTAATATCCCAATCGTCCCACTGGTGGGACGAAGCTGATGGGACGAACGGGACATCACGATATTGTTCAAGGTTAAACAAACTTACTTAAAGTGAAGTTTGACCATAATGACACATGTCGTTGCATCACGAACACTGGAGAGAACACTTTAAGTTCATTAAAGTGTTCTCTCCAGTGGTCTGTAGGAAAAGGTATTTGGTACAAATCCATACAGAGTGTCTCTTGATTCAGTATGACAAGCTACCTCGTAATATAGCACACAGGTTACGTACGGGCCATATGCCCCTAAAGAAGTTTGCGTACTTAATGCGTAAAGCAGACTCACCAATCTTTGGTGTTGTGGAAGATGTTATATTTCTTTTTATTAGAGGAGTGTGTCCGTTTTCAGCGAGAAAGACAATCGCTTGCGGTGGCTTTCGGCTTGAACAGACTGGATACAGGATTTTTTTACAAAGTCTTAACGCACCCGAGAACTGATTCAGCTTTACAGCTTTTTAAGGCCGTTAGCCATCACAACTAGGTAGATATAATATAAAATATATATATGTAGGTACACTTTCAGAGTATATACCTATAGATAAGTAAGTTTGAAATAAGTTTTGTTTGTTGTTATGGTGTATTAATTTTTTTTCTTTATATTTTCATTGTGTTAAACTTATCTTTAAAATTTATTCTGTTGTATATACTCGTACAATAGGACTGACATGGTTGTTTAACAAAAGTCCTCAAAAATAAATTAGATAAAAAAAAGAATCATAGGGTAGTCCAGGTATCAACAACCACGCTGATATCCACCGTGTCGATACCAGTCAAGTGACACTTTCATGCCGTACAGAATAAATTAAACGAGTACAGTACATTAAGCTGTCTCTATCGCACTAATTAGCACCTCTAGAATGTTCTATTTTAATTTATGGGCGATAGAGCTGATGAAAATATAGGCCTTGATATGTTACTGCTGGTACATGGGTCGTTAGATAAAAGGCTGTGGCAGTTTTACAGTCTCTTTTGCCTCATATGGGCTCATTAAGAACGGAGATATATTTTACACTCTTTGCAATATTTTACACTCTTTGTCAGCAACAAAGAAAATTGTACCTAATCATCATCATTAGCCTGTATACGTCCACTGCTGAACATAGGCCTTCTCCAAACGACACGGCATGAATAGCGGTCCTGAGCCGCCTCCATCCAACGACTCCCTGCGACTGCTAAAATGTCGCCGATCCATCAAAATGGTACCTAATAATGACACCTAATAATGACTTAATTCTTTATTGTACTTAATAAAAAATACATAATGAAAGATAATAGCAGAGAAGTAATAGCAAAGGCGAGCTTAATCCTTAAAAATAGTTCTCTTCCAGCAAACCAGAGAGAGAGACAAGACTATGAATCCTTATAGTGTCCGAGGTACTCTTTGACTTGACTGGCATACCATTTACCTACCTCCCTACCAAATTACATTAAGATCCGTTCAGCCGCAGACGCGTGAAAAGGTAACAGACAGACAAAAGTTTATTATGTATGGAAGGTTGGAAGACGTTATTTATTTTGCTCTAAATTTTATAGGGATAGCTTTCAAAGCGTCCTCAATATAGTCAGGAAAGTGAAAGAAGATTGCACAGGATCGAACAGAATGTACCTGAGAGGAGGCTATCCACACTCGTTCCATAAATTATCTTTATATCCGTAGGTTTGCTGTTAGAAAACTCTTTTAGGATTAAGCTCACCTTTGTACATGTCAATTATTTGTTAACTTTGATGCATGGTGTAATTTGTGTGTGCACTCAAGAATTTAAGAGACTTACCCAATAGTGGACAGGAGACATCCCCAAAGCTACTGAAATTGCTGAAATTTTGCATAGAAGTTTTATAGACTTGGATTAATGTAAAAGATTTTTTTTTTCTCAGAATAATGCTTGTAAAGTCTCGTGCAGATGCTTATACTCGTAGATTTTTATTAATAAGCTGCCTTCGAATCCGAACGATGATATTTTCAACATTTGAATCTAAATGATGACACTTTCAACATTGCATGAATTTCGATTTTATTATTATGTTTATTGCAAGGAATTTATATACTAACGAAGTTAAATAATAGATTCAGGCGTTACTTTGCGGAAATCCATTGCACAATATTAGAATGAAGAAATATTTAGTAACAATTCCGCGTATAACCTTCTCTGATAGTATTCATCAAAGTAAGTTGTCTACTAGTTTCGTCTCTCCACGAGACATCTTTAGGACACCACAATACTCGACCTTGACATTGAGATTGGTAAGCACAGCAACATCACTGAGACGAAACTAGTAGACAACTTACATTGATGAATACTATCAGAGAAGGTTATACGCGGAATTGTTACTAAATATTTCTTCATTCTAATATTGTACTAACGAAGTATAAAAATTCCTTGGTTTATTGTCAATTTTTATTTGAATAATTTTATTAGACATGCACTCTTTTGCAGTGCCCTTTTTTTGCAGTTACAGGGGCCATGCACCTATTGACATAAGCTATATTTCATAAATCTAAGCTGTACATATAATCAAAATAAATGAAATATGAATCTTCAACGACTTCGAATCTAAATTATGACATTCTCAACATTTGTATCTAATAGAAATAGAGCATCATTACCATACAAACTGCACCGCACATCGTGTAAAATAAACTATGCAGTTTAATATACATAATTCTGATAAATAACGCTGCATATATCAAATGGTTTATATATTGACGTTTAATTAAATTGTCCGTTTGAATTTTGTTGTTAGTTTTGAATATACTTAATACAACTTAATTTAAATGGTAGTTTTCTTATCGTTAGCTCTAGGGTTCTAGGTAGGTTATATGTCGGAGTAGGGGCAAGGAAAAGTAATTCAATAGTTTAAAAATAAACTAGATGGCCGTTTTTAGCTAGGTATTTATACATATTTTATATAGCTTGGCTGACCGCGCGCACTGCTTTGTATTGAGTTGCATCTTAAAAGCTATTGTTTTGCCACGCTCTCTCTATAGCTCTTTCTATCTTTCTATCTATCATTCATCTACTGTGAACTCTGATCAATTCTACTATGCCTTCCAATCTTTATATCTATGAAAGTAGTGAACGAATAAACTGGCCTGTGAACTGAAACGTGTGTCAGCTTCTTTCAACAACCACCACAACCCTGTGTTTGGTGGTTGTTGAAAGAACCCCGGCTATAACCGGCCGTCTAGTCTATTTTTCTCGAATACCTCGTATTTATTTTCTGATATATCCAAGATATTTGGGATCCAGGGATACAAATACACTGGGGGGCGATGAGAAGCGCCCCCAGCAGAACAAATCCACCATAGAACTGCCAACCCCAACCCGATAATGTCATTATCCCCACGCTGATTATAGAAATATGTAGGTACTCCCTAATGACAAGGTGCTTATCAGGGGAGTTCTTTGTCAAGTAGTGGACTGGTAAAGGATGTTGATACCCAGGTACCAGTCAGGTAGAAGAACCAGGGAAACGGTAGGTTAACCATCCCAAACAATGAAGGTCCGCCTGCGACGCAGGAGGTTGCGGGTTCAATTCCCGCCTCGGAACAAAGTTTGTATGTTGAGTACGTTCTGTAGATATTTTTCCGAGTGTTCTGAATATTTCCCTATTTTTTTTATCTATGTAGTTATAATGTGTATCAGTAAGGTACCCATAATACAAGCTCAGGTTAGCTTATTGGGGCTAGATAATGATTTGTGAATTGTCCAGCATTATTTATTAATTTTATTTATTTAATGCTGAGTGTACCTGTACAATTTCTGTCTTTATGAGAACCGAATGATCTCTACAGCAATGACTTAAATGGTCGCCTTTAACTTAAACTCTTACATGTTTTATATATTGGCGTCATTTGCGTTTATTAAATTAACTAGCTGCTGCCTGCGCCTTCGCGCCGAGTTTTATCGGTTTAAAAAATATCTATAAGTCTATATGTTAGTTCAAGTCCCAAACTAAACCTATACTAAATTTCAGCCCAATCGGTTCAGTAAAGTGAAAGATGAACAAACATCCATACTTCTCCTCTGTGGCGATCTGTGCGGCGCAGCAAGCGAAGATCCGCCTGCAGGAGGTTGCGGGTTCGATTTCCGCCTATATCCGCCTACCCTCCAGCAGAGCCCCGCATGCCCACGGGTCGGCTGAATAAACCCTCGGCACGACACGGTACGATTGACACCTTGGATTGGGTTTTCGTCGGATTATTGGCCACCTCTAACAATATCCCCCTTGCGGAAGAAATTATTAGCGGTAGGAACCAGGGTGCACCGGCCTGCCACCTACTACCGTTCCCCAGGGACGAATCCCCAAAGACAGGTAGCAGTACAGGCTCACGGGGAGGTTATCCGACCACGACACCCAAATAAAAAAGGGTAAGTGGCGAACTATGAACGCGGCAGCTTCCAAGGGTGAACACTCGAAGTGGCAATCACAATAGGCCTACCATGGCTTCTGCGATACCAAAGCCATAAGGAAATGCAATAAGCAAATATAAAAAGAATACAAAAAAAACACAAGTAACGTGTATGTCCAGGATGTATTAAAACGTTAGCCGACTACATATATGTGACGTAAAACTGGCAATGCACAACTAATACCGAGATATCAGTTAAAATTGTGGGCACGACTCAGATTATAGTCAATGAGATAGAGAATTGTACATAGATCTAAGAATAAAATGTTGAGGCAAACTGCTTAATTTAGAATAGCGTTAGTAAATTTATAAAAAACCGATCCACAGCACTCGCATCTCTATAGGTGGTCTGGGAACCGCCTTAAGACTAAAGTTGAGACCTAGGTAGGTTGAAATTACATCATAATTCCAGATGTTAATTTTATTTCTTATACGTACTAGCTGCTGCCTGCACCTTCGCCCGCGTTTTATCGGGATAAAAAGTCTATTTGTTATTCCAGGTCCACAACTATACCAAATTTCAGCCTAATCGGTTCAGTAGTTATTGCGTGAAAAGTAACAAATATCCATACATCCATCCATACAAACTTTGACACTGACACATTTATAATATTAATAGGAAGTAGGATAGGTTATGCATTAATGTTATTTATGATGCAGAGAAAAACATATTGAGCGTTGGCATTGTTCAAAATTAGGCAGATTTGCTTAAAATCAAATAAATAAATAATCTTGGACAATCCACACAACATCATCTAGCCCCAAGCTAAGCAGAGCTTGTGTTATGGGTACTAGATAACTGATATACATAATACAATACATTACATAGATAGATATTTTTTATTATACTTAGAAAATACCCAGAACACACGAGACAAATATTTGCAGATTGTACAACATTTGTCCCAAGGCGGGAATCGAACATTAAATCTATCTTGTATGTTCAAATCAAATCTATTTGATTTTGATAACGCTTTCTTTAAGATGCGGGATGATTTAATTAGAATTATAAAGGTATGGAATATCACAATTTATCTGCAAGAACCGTACAAAAATAAATCGTCAGCTACCATAGATCTATAACTCTACAGAGCCGACGTCGACATGTCAGTTGAATAGACGTCCGTATTCCAACTATTTACATATTTAATGACGTAAAACGTCTGTCGCAGTGAGGTCGCCTAATGAGATAGTACACTATCAACTCGTTAGTGAAAGTACGTTGGGTGAAATTTATGCCCTGCCATAGGAAAAAATGTTTCCCTCGATGTTTTTATTGTGCGTATGAAATGATTTTCTATGTTAGGAATTTTCATTGGGTTATGACGATGAGTTTATACTCTTTTTGTAGTACACTTCTATCACTGGAAGTGGCTTAGGTAATTTTTATATGTACTGCTTTTTTCAACAAAATTTTCGTAGTAGAATGAGAAGTAACTCAAATACAATGGTTGTTTATTCTATAGAAAATACAGAAGCGTCTTAGTATACTAATAAATTGTTCTGGGAATTGGATATCAAGATAGCTGCACGCCAGCACAATAACCCAGCATGAATTCCACATCTACGTATAAATTAACTAATACCCAGCATCCTATTCATAACTCATTTCCCTAAAGCGAGCAAGTCGAGTCACACATGGCACAATAATGAGGTTAGAGCGACCGCGATTGTCACTGGTACACTATTGTTCACTCTATATGGCGGCGCCACTGCTGCGCATTTGGACGTGTCTAAATAGGCATAGATCTATGACCGCGGCGCGCTTTTTACACCAACCAAGAATTCCAGACCTTTTTCCCTGGATAAGGTTCTGTTATTTTGTTTGATGTTTCTGGTTCTGATAGGTCTTGCTTCATTGGTTTCTTGTATGTCTGTTACGTATGGGTAACATTGTCAAAGTTACAGCTTTCTTCGTGGATGTTGACTTAATTAGTAAGTTGGATATGTGAATGGCAGCGCAATGCTCCCGGTGCTAAATCTAGAAAACATCGTTATATTGAAAATATGGGTGGCGTTCGGTCCCGTCTTTTACCGGATTTGTATGGGACGTCTCTTTGTTGCCGCCTGCGGTCCTGTTGGTCCTTTGGCTAATGAATAGAAAATGTGTGGGGGAAATGATAAATTACTTCATTATGACAGTATATGTATAGGTAGACAAGTTAATAAAAATCAGAAGTTCGTTAACATAAAATATAACCCGCAATATTTCAAAGGTTTTGGCGAAGAAGTTCGAATAGGTATCGTATCGATGTAGTAGGACATTTTTTTCTTGATGATCTTTTTTCTATCTCTCTTTTATTCTATCTTTCTGCAAATGTATTTTCTGACAATCCTTCCTCGTTGAATCTCAGATTATTATTATTAAGTACTCTTACTATAGAGCGCAGTGTTCTAATAGATGTAAAATAAGAGTAGGTATTGCTAATCGAAATTGTTATAACATGAGTACCACCCGAATAAACTTATTCTAAAAGATACCCCGCGTTCAGCCAAGTTTCAGAAAATTTGTTTGACTCCATGTGTAATAAGGTACCTACCAAATAAAACAAAATTATTTAACAATTATTCAGGAATGTTTATGACATAATCGATTATTTAAATGCAAGATCTTACCTAACTAGTTAAAATAAATAGTGAGAAATGAGTGCATTTTTCGACTTATATCACCTTTATACCATGTTTAACGCAATAAATATATTTGAATCTGTGAATCATAGAGACTTCTTCGTCAAAATAAGCCCTTGTTTAACTTTCCTTGAAACATATTAGTCACCTACGCAACGAGATGTTTTCACCAAACTTGTACAACACGACCTAGATATAAGTAGATACTAGACACGACTTGCTAACAACCAGAAAACTACGCTCGATTTATCACCGCCACTTCTAGCTGGAAGTTCGACTAATTGGCGACTGTTTCGTAGACGATGACGACACAGGACTTAGCCAGGAAGATTGACTCTTGGGCTTGAAGACAATAGAAAGACTAAGTGGTTTCGAACTGAGTTATTAGCCAAAGTCTGAATGGCACGCGTAAAATAGCATGAAAACTGCAATACAACAAACATTGTAGCTGTCAAACTGTATGAAAAGAAAAGTTGGGTATTGAATAAGAAATCTTTGTTTTGTTGCATTATATGCACAATTTAAACTTTATCTAGTAACTTAACTCATAACTAACAAACACCATAAAAACTATGATTAATTAAAAGAAATAAACTTGTGAAAATGCTTCAAAATGGCGTCATACTCAGCATAATTATGTTGTGATAACTAGCCGGTCCAGGTGGGCGTAGTTATCACAATGCTGATCTTTCTTCGAAAGCATCTGACGCGTCTCGTACACTAACACAATTTTAATTATATGAGCAGTAAAGCAATAAGCCCAGTAGTTCAGCAAATTCTAAAGTCCTATTGCTACCACATGTTGTCAAAAAGACTGAACGGAATGATCTGAAGCTTTGCATGCAAGAAGTTCTGGACCTGGAAAAGCTTATAGCTAATTTTTACATGAAAATAACAAGTGCAAAGCCACGGACAGAAGTAAGCTATCAATATATAACCACATCACACCCAAACATCAAAACAAAATACCAGCACCTTATATTAATTAAAGATTTGCGTGCGATAGGACAATACACGTATATTTACGTAATAAAGAATCAATAAGACTAAAACCATGTTAAATCAACATTGGAGGCAAAGACAAGAAACGAATCCTACAATTTATGGTCTGTGTGTTGTAGAGGTACGAGTCGTTAGAGGCGGCAACAACTTTGTAATAGAAGAAAAAGATTCACTCTGTTTTGGAGGCTTTTACTAATAATCGTATAATCCGCATCCGGACATAAATAAGTAAAATTTTACTTATAAAGTTAAAGTTTAAATTAATGGAAATCAAACCATATTTTGTATGTAATCCTTGATGGGGACGAATACCTTGGCCTGTCAGTTTGATCTCTTGCATTGACAACTGGTTCAAGCCTAAACCATGAATACCTTGAAAGATTAAAGAAATAACACCACTAGCATGAACGCAAGACCGCTGAATACAGTTAAAATTGCTTACTCTGCAAAAGGGTAGAGTCGCAAATGACGTCATATTATTCTTTGTCGTCGCCGACTTTGTGTAATGGAGCCTCGCAGTACGGCTAGCTCGTTAGTGCATTAAGCGTATCACTTTTGATGTATTTCTCGTTAGAATCTGTCCTGAAACCCTTTAAATATTACAGTGTCTTATTAGAATTTGTTGCTGAAAAGAACATGGCTGTTTCAGTATTCAGTTTCATTATTTGCGTTTTAATGCCAGTTCATTTTCGTATAAGTCTACGATTTGTAACATCTTTTTTACTTCTTTCATAAACTCTAATTGAAAATATAATCTTTAAAGTGTATCCAGTATAATATAATCAAAAGGGCAAATAAATTAGCCTTACCTAGGCAATTAAGAAGTTTTTGTGCCTAATATTAATTTATATTATCTTTTACCTATCTATTAATTCCTATATCTACACAAAAAGCCTAATTTTATTAGGGACGCGCCCACAGTAGAAGAAGGCGCGAAACACACGCGATATAAAAAATGGCAGAGTGCAATTTGAATGCGTGAATTATTGTCTTTTGAAAGAATAATACACCTTCGAATATGAAACCACACAGGTTGGTATAATGGAATGATAAATGGAACTTTTATCGGGAGTGGTTTATATCAATTTATTAGCATTAGAGTTTTTTATGCTGTAGATGATTATTTTAGTTGATTATTTGCAAAGATTTTTGCTTAAGATTGCAAGGGTAAAATCCATATCAGCTCACACATTATGTCCACTGCTGAACGTGTCTTCCTCAAACAAGGATAGTTCTGCCATAAGCAACACGCTTGGCAGGCGGATTGATGATCGAAGTAGAGGTGTAAGTAACACAAAACCTACGCGAGCTAGGAAGCACCTTCCTGCTTCCTAGCTCGCTTATACTCAACTCTTTCGACATGGGTTGCGTTGGAAGGGTTAATTGTGTAAAGTGTGTTTCTTTGTCTGTCCTTCACGCCCTAACTTAGCAACTAACCGACTTGATTTTTGGCATAGAGTTAGTTGAAAGGATGGAGAGTAACATAGGCTAACTTTTTGTACTGGTAAAACATCAAATTCTCATGGGATATTTATGGTAAAAAATATCTTTTTATCCCCTTACAAATGTGAAATTCGAATTTAACACGGGTAAACCGCGGGGAACAGCTACTCATATTAAATAAATTAATAATAAATAAATCAATAATAATAAATCAATAATGCTGTACTATCCACACAGTATCATCTAGCGCCAAGCAAAGCAGAGCTTGTGCTATGGGTACTAGATGATGAGACCTTGGGCAGTTGGAGTGTGGATGCGAAGTGTTTAGTGGGAGAATTAGGTCGTAAACTTAACGAAGTGACTCCCGCTCCGGGTTGTTCTTGGTGCCAAGGATATCGCTATTCAGTGAGGTAATGCTGCAAGCATTATGGGCACCTTTGCACCGGGAACAGTTTTGTTCCCGGTGCAAGGTTGTTTGCACGGGTGGGTTATTTTATGAAAATGTTTTTTTTTTGTATATTTAATACATATTAGAATGAAGAAATATTTAGTAACAATTCCGCGTATAACCTTCTCTGATAGTATTCATCAAAGTAAGTTGTCTACTAGTTTCGTCTCTCCACGAGACATCTTCAGGACACCACAATACTCGACCTTGACATTGAGATTGGTAAGCACAGCAACACCGACAGAGTCCCGCCAGTGATGTTGCCTCTCCGAGCTCCGCGCGCCAAGACTTGGCGCGCTGTGCTTACCAATCTCAATGTCAAGGTCGAGTATTGTGGTGTCCTGAAGATGTCTCGTGGAGAGACGAAACTAGTAGACAACTTACTTTGATGAATACTATCAGAGAAGGTTATACGCGGAATTGTTACTAAATATTTCTTCATTCTAATATTGTGCAATGGATTTCCGCAAAGTAACGCCTGAATCTATTATTTATCTATTTAATACATGATATATATATATATATATGCTGTGTTAATTATTCCTGTGATGAAATTAAATACATAGTGTTATTAAATTCTATTATTTATTACTATTTAATAGAAAAATCATTCCAGTCACACTTTCTGTACCCTAAAACCACACCATACTAGTCAAACAAAAAGCAGCAGTTACAGTTTTTGCATATCCTTGGTGGTCAGTCTCAGTCCACTGCGTGACTTGATCGTCCCATTAGAACACGGTTACAGTAATGAGCTGGAGGAGGAAGATGGAGGTGAAAAAATATCGTTGACTAGCTACCTACCGCCCGTTGCCACAGATTATGTAATGTTCTTCGTACGTGGTACTCTACATGGATAGTACGTTGCCAATAGTACTCCGAGATAATCTGGTTACCGCATTCTTGATTTCTAGAGCGAGAGTCGTTCTTATAAATAATAAATCAATAACAATCAAATCAAAATCAATAAAATTATTTATTATTTTTTTTGTTTTTGTTCTTGTAATTTACATTATAATAATATAAGCTGTAGGCCTTCCTTAAAAATAAATAAATAAATAATACTGGACAACCTACATAGCATCGCCATCATCATCAAACCATCTGATGCTTTATTAAAGGACCGGCCGTGTTTTGTTTATAATGATTCTGTTTTGTTTTGACCATTGTTATCGCTTGTTATGTTGCGGGAGTCATGGCACGTCATGACGAGCTTTCACTTTCTTCCTTCATCAGCATCAGCACACACTCGCCACTGCTGAGCATGCCTCCCCTAAACAAGGGGGGTTTTTAGGGTTCCGTACCTGAAGGGTGAAAAACGGGACTCTAGTACTAATCGGCCACACCGCGGAGGATTAGTAACTTATTTTTTTTGGCTATTTTGTTCAAGATTTTGCATTCTCTTGAACCGTAATTAGTAGACTGTAAAATTTTTTGGCAGTGAGTCTATAACTAATACCGTTGTAACAATTACTTAACAAAAAAGAACGTCCATACCAAGTTGACTACTGAGTACCGACAATCTGAAGTTAACCAACGTCGCGGTTAGTATTTGGATGAGTGACCGTGTCACGTGGACTTTTTGCTTGTATAAAAAAAAACTGTTTTCAAGGTTCCTCTTGCGAAATAGTTATGTACGATGGTACGGAACGGAACCCTCGGTGCGCGAGTCCAACTCGCAATTGATGTTTTTATATAATCTTCTCTATCCCAGTTTACTTACTACTTCAATAGCAAAACCTACAAGGTGAAACCAATTTACATCGGCGACTGTACTAGATTAGCGTTGATTGAAAGGAATTGATTGGAAAACCAGTATTAATTGTAGCTTGGCACTACATAGTGGGATAAGCCTTATCAATCTGAATGTACGTACTAATTAGGAAACGGCATGTACCGTATAGGTTTCTAGGAAATGCCAGTCAAAATACGGGCATGTTAGACTTCGCTTTTCTAGATTGAACTGCGATTGATATGCTGGTGTTGCAAGAGTGTTCAATTTTAACGGATAGAAAAATATCGATGGCAAGGGCAAAATACCATACGAACGTTCACATTTTGTAGCTTTTAATTATAGAAATGTTTTTATGTTCAATGTTCTAAAAAAGTAGTTAAAAAGGACATGATTGAACTATTTCTTCAAAAGGTATGGGCAAAGTGTGTGTACTTACTTACATACATTAGATGAAACCTTCATCCATTATGCTATACCCATTAGCGTAGTAAAAAACGTGTTTACAATAAAAAAACGCATCCTGTAAGATCATGTCAAAGTCGGTTAACACTTTTATTGCCCACCGCGCACATGTGGTTCGAACACCACTTGTAGCCGCGGCTACCGCCCCGCCCGACGCCATAAATATGGCCAGTTAGATTATGGTTATGATTTAACCTGCGCTCAGATCTATAAAATAACACACTGTAAGTTGGTAGGTTTGTAGGAAAAAACACAATGATTTTATATATCGACCCTGATACGGTAAACATCTAAATACTTTTACTGCCCACCCGACCTGCGCTACCTTCGCTGCTGCGCGGGTTGCGATATATAAAATCGCCGATATATAAAATCATTGTGTTTTTTCCTACAAACCTACCAACTTACATTGTATTATTTTATAGTTCTAAGCACAGGTTAAATCATATCCATAATCTAGCTGGCCATATTTATTGGAAGCCAGTTGCAGTGGTCTAGGAGTCCATATTTAGAGGGGGTGTGTTCAAATCTGCATATGCTCGTATCTGATCAATGCCCGGTTGCGGACCAATCATTTGATTGGATCTTAATGAATACAGAGGGGTCGCCAACATTTGGCTAAGTGGGTCAAGGTGCAGAATGTAAGTAGGCTTTGCTACATGGCTGCCTTAAACTTTACTTATTGTGTTTTATAAAGTGAATTGAACTGAAATAAGCGCTGTTTGGTCATGCATGCATTTTTCAATGAAAACTAATTGGTTGTAAACTTTTTTATACGTACATATACGTATTTTGAGTGCAGGGCGTCTATTCCCCAAGAAGATTTCGATTATTTGCGATATCATGGAAGAAAAAGACAACTTGACAACTTTGTCAAGATTAGATTTATATTATTTGTCGATTTCGTCATCAATTAATGCCAATTTATTTCTGCTACAATCAAAATGAAGTTTCTATTTTTACTTTGTAGTTTTTAATGAATTGTCACAGTAACCTAGTTCTTATACAGATTTACCAACATATACATCGATATTTTTGAGCCTGTTATTCAAATTCAAATAGCAAACGCAAATAACAAAGGCTTTTAGAATTATTCATACAAATCCAGTGAAAGGTGGAAACTACATGTAGCTGGTATGGACAACCGTAAACAAGTATTAGTATATCAGTTGGAGATCAGACAAAGCAACTTGTCCATGTGGAATTATTTCAACAGATTATTTGAGTGAGTAAAACATTGTTAGGTAGGAGCTAGATTAGGTTTTAACGCTGAAGAGTAGGTATGTTTAGTAACTCAGGCATTGATTTTATGTGGTAGGCGTGCACACTTTCATATTTACGGTTATATTAAGTTAAAATAATGTACGAACCTTAAGTGATTTATGTTTATTAACTTGCGGCTTACTTGTTACTTGTTTCTGGACTAGTTCCCGCAACTAAGCCACAGGTGGGCCCTTTTTGCGTGTCGAGTGGGTCGCTGCTAGTCTAACCACCTTCCAGGAAAAGCAGCTCGCTGACGCTGGTGTATGCCTCCCTAGGCGTTCTTGGTATCCCGAGGACTTGGGGCTTATCGTTAGTCAAATTCTAGCAAGACACGTATATTTGGCTTAAATTACAATATAGAAAATAGCTGTGTGATTACGTAAAAACCTTAGTAATTTGCATTTGTATGGCGAAGGGTTTTGACATGGTTTTCAAGGCCATTGAAATTACTTTCATTTGTCGATTATACGATGGGTGGTTTTTGCGTAATTGCACCGCTGCATTGGGTCATTCCCTTCCATAATCCATTTAAACTTGTCCCAGATATTCCAGACTAAACTTATCTATATTCCTTTCTACAACATTTCGAGAGCGGCTGCTGAGTGGTTACGAAACAAAAAGCATACAATCTTACTTAGTGAGATATTTCTTAATAAGAATTACCTAGTACGATACCGCTTAAAGACCCAACAATCGTATTGATATGCAAAGCACACACCACGTACTTACCCTAAGCACATTTTGTATAAGCGGAATTGTAATTTCACTATAAATTTCTCAATAAAAGCAAAATACCACATGCAAATAAGGCTTTACGGTAATGCGGCAAAACGATCGATTTGTACGACAAATATATGAAACTCTGGGCTTATTATGTCAACTGACTTTATGTTGCTCATTTCGTGTTATTCCGACTGTTTATATAACTGGTGAATAAAATCTGGGTAAAACGGAACGATGCGATTGATAGTAAGCTCTATGGCCACAATATTGCTTATCTGAATTGCTAATAAAGGGAGTGAATGTGTGTCGGGTGCGCTGGATCTTACCTATTAGCGACGGTGGCGCCGCGCGGTGATTTATTAAGCTAGGAGTTCAACTTCTCGTAGAATGCCTCTGCATTTGGTTTGTTGCAATTCTGACAATGACTCACTTTATGCCAACCTCTTTTAATTTAATGGAGTGCGCCTTAGCAGTATTTATCAAAAGAAAATTAACTGAGAACCTACAATAATCATCATAATATCACCCGATCAACGTCTACTGCTGGACATAGACCTCCCCTAAGGAACTCCACAATTAACGATTGTGCGCTCCCGCATCCAGCGATTTTCCGAACCCACAATAGTACCCCAAAACTCCAAAAATGTACGAAACAAATAGAAACAGTGTATTTAAAAAATATTGATTCCTGAATTGAATCAATTTTATTATAAAAAAACACATACCTTCAGGCGTAGGAACATGCCTGAAGGTATGTGTTTTTTACTTACACATTTTCCTACTACAACAACTTTACATAGATCATTATTACCTCTATATACAAATTTACATACGCACGGCATAGTTAGAGCTAAGAGTTAGAAGCCGAAGGTTGCCGATCGCTGGCCACGCACCTGTCACTTGCTTTGCAGATTTCATTGAATAATTTGTTCGAACGGTGATTACTTATTCAATTGTCGATAATTTCGATCGGAGCTGACATAATAGTTCCAGGTATTAATAAAGCGAGCTTTCTGCAGCGCATAATAGACAGATCCATCAATCGGTTTCTAAACTAAACGTTTAGCCAGGGCGCTTAATGATTCGCAGTGATCCCGGGAAAAGTCCCGCTATTCTGGTGAGATCACTCTGGGAATGACTCCTGCGTTTATTTTTATATCTCGATCTCGATTTGCTAACTAACCATTTACTGTATTTTATTGTGTTACTAACCCTTTATGGATCTATGTTGTCCGAAATAAAAGGATTATTTTAAATGGTGCGTTTTTTATTTACCTACTTACATATGTACATATGATCTTATATTGATAGTTTTTTACGAAGTGTAAAAACTTCGTGCCTTTTCAGTAAATTGTTCATGTAGAGTATTTGATAAGTAGTTATATAAAGCCACTTGCGAAGAACGTACCCCAATTAGTAACAATAAAAAGAAAATTTTAAAAAGTTGCTTATCTCTGACTGTGGACGCGTATTAGATTTCTTCTAGACTCTAGGCACGAAAGTCCTAGTCCAGATTTGATATATGTGCCATAGGAAAATATAAAATGCTATTTTTTTTAAATTTCGATTACCCTCATTGAATTAATTAATTAATTTAAGCTTTTATTGTTAAAAAAATACATATTATTACTAAACTTATTCTAAATTTTAAATATTTGGCGTGACATAAAGCCTCTTCCAGTCCTCTACATTGTTATCTGCTGGATGCCGTTCGAGATTACCATTCATAATGTTTTCCAAATAGAGATTTTTTTAGTAGGTTGTCTTACTGTGAGTTTTCATTCACATTCAACTATGTTTAAGAAATAAGTAATAAGATTTCATAATTTATTTATTTTTTCTTACATAAACAATTCATTCTTAATGTAGGGGAATGGCTACGTGGTAAGATTATATATGCTAGGTAAGGGCAAAATTGGTTATCGTCTATAAAGACAATTAATTAAAAAGTGACAATAAAATTAAAAAGGACTAACTTATATAAAATAAAATAGAAATAAAAATAAAAATGCGATAAGATTAACAGACAATTTTAAAATTAAAAGTCTCAAAAGAAATTATAATTAGATACTCAGTCTTCTTAAACACATCGTAGGTAAACCAGCGGTCGAATATCAAATATCAAAGTGCTTTATTTCCTTTAGACCTTACAGGACGCTTGGACACGTCACAAAATTAAAATTACATAAGTAAAACAGGGAAATAAAGTGATCACTTTGATTTTTTGTTCACTTCTATCTTTTTAAGGCAAAGTAAAGAAGCGAACAAGAAACCTTTACCTTGTTAGGTTGTTAGTTTTCTAGTTGGAGCAAAAGTCGTCCCATGCTTTCATCTGAACAAAGTTCCATACATCCAGCATCCTGTTTATGCATATGCAGATAAATTACGGAGATAAGTCGGACTAGGATGAGATGTGTCAGGTTAACTTTATACCAACGTGTCGGATCCAATCCAATGGGAAACGGTACTTGGGAATTACATAGTAAAAATAGAATCTCTACTTGTTTTATGGACTGTTTGTAAGTTTGTTGGTTTTTTTTAAAGTAATAAATAAATAATGCTGAACAATTCACACAGCATTATCTAGCCCCAAGCTAAGCAGAGCTTGTGTTATGGGTATTAGATAACTGATATACATAATACAATATATTACATAGATAGATATTTTTTATTATACATAGAAAAACGACCAGAACACCCTAAACAAATATTTGCAGATCGTACAAATATTTATCCCGAGGCGGGAATCGAACCCGCAACCTCCTGCGTCGTAGGCGGACCTTCGCCCACCGCGCCATATCGGTCGCCAATAAATGGCGCAGGCAAGGACTATTATTTATTTATTTATTTAATTTAAAAGTGCAATATTTTAACATCTCTGTGTTGCAAGTAAAATATATCAGTTATATACTACCCATAACACAGGTTCTGATTAACTGGGGGCTAGATGATGTTAAGATGTAAGTTATAAACCAGATGGTAGACTTAAAAATCTCAACTGAGAAGCTTCTGGCGGAACACAATAATCTAAAAGAAGAAGTGGTCCAACTACAGGCAGCCAGCTCCATTACAAACTCAAAAATAGCTATTGTGTTATTGAAACAGAAATTCCTTATTTAAAAAACAACCAACCTCCTACACACCACCAGACAGCAATTTTTGAGAGCGAAAAAATAATCAACGAAATGCAGGAGAGAGAACGTAGAAGAAAAAATCTAATAATTGTTGGCTTACCAGAACCAAACAACACTGATGATGCTGTACGTTACAATGAAGATATACGATTGGTTCAAAAAACTTTTCAAGATCATCTGACAACTAAGCCAGAAATAGTAAAGATTATACGCCTAGGAAACTTTTTCACGGGCAAAATCCGGCCCCTGAAGGTATTTTTTAGTAACTCGGATGAAGTAAAACAAGTATTCAGAAATAAAAACAAGCTACCCCAGAATATAAGAATATACTTTGATCAGACACCCACTGAAAGGAACCTGATGAAAAAGCTCAGCAACGAACTGGCTGTACGTAAAGAAAACGGTGAAACCGATCTACAGATTAAATACATAAAGGGTAATCCAAGAATCATCCGAGATGCAAAAAACCTAAAAGCACAACTACCCAACAAGGAGACCAAGAAGAACCTATCACATACCACCTAAGTTACACCTATCAAAGTTTGAAGAATGAAAAATCTAGCCTTAATTTTCTATACCTGAACGCTCGAAGTATATGCAAACCTGGAAAATTTGATGAGTTAAAATGTATTGTCAGGTCCATCGAAGCCAAAACTCACATCGTATTACTCACAGAAACATGGATAAAGTCTACAGATGAAGCCGAAAGTTACCAAATTACAAACTATACCCACTATTATAATATCCGAACAGACTCAAGAGGAGGTGGTGTCTCAATTTATATTCACAATGATATAACACACAGTTTTAACGAAAAATCCTACACTGGAGGCATAAACTACCTTTGGATCAGCATAGAAAGATACGCACTAGATATAGGAGTTGTTTATAACCCAGGAAGTTCAAATATCAAGGAATTTCTCGAAATCTACTCAAAACAGTTGGTACAAAGAAAGCGAGCTGTTGTCTTCGGAGATTTCAACCTGGACCTTCTCAAAACTGAACGTAACGTTAAACTTTACAAAGATATGCTCATAGAGTCAGGATACTATTTTATAAACAAAACCGAAGAACGCTTCTGCACCCGGGAAACGGTATCTACGAAGACAATAATTGATCATGTTTGTACAAACATACAGATGACCTTCCACATGACAATCCTCGACTCACCAATGTCTGACCATAAACAGATCTACTTGAATATGAAAAAATTTACCCCGCCTCAAAAACGTCGAATTCAATATGATGCAATGAACTATGACGACCTATATAACATTATACAAAATAGCGCCATCAACCCAGTACCGCATAACTATGAAAACCTAGAAAAACACATAAAAAATGGCGTCAAAAACAGTAAACCGAAAAAATTCAAAATCATGAACCTTCCTAAACAAGATTGCATAAATAAAGATATTACAAACAAGATAAGAACCAGAAATGAAATGTGGAAAAGACTTAAACAAAACCTTAATGATGAAAACCTAAATACACTATTTAAAGAAGAAAGGAAGGAAACTGCTGCTAAAATTCGAAATGCAAAACACAACTACTACAAGGAAGCTTTCACAAAACATAAAAGAGACCCAAAAAAGATGTGGAGCTTGATAAATAACTTAGTTTACTTGATTCTCTATTGTTCCTTATCTACATCAAATCAATTAATGAACTCACGCTCAAGGGTCACATATCACTGTATGCTGACGATACATGCCTCTTTTACTTTGGAAATTGCATTCATCAGATTATAAATCAGGCACAAGAAGACTTGAACAGACTTTTTATATGGTTCCAAAGTAAACTCCTCACAATCAACACTGATAAAACATGCTATGTCATTTTTAAACCTAGAAATAAAATAGTTCTGGACCATAGGCCACCAACAATTGACGCACAGACACTTCAGCAAAAACAACACGAAAAATATTTAGGTCTAAGAGTCGACAGCCACCTTAACTGGCAGACTCAAATTGATTATCATCAGGTCTAAACTCACATCTTTACAAGGATCGCTACGAAATATACTCCGCTGTCTTCCCCTTCATGTTCGACATACAATTTACAATTCACTTGTAAAACCGCATCTCTTGTACCTAATCAAAATTTGGGGCAGTGCCCTTAAGACTATCCTAAAAACCCTACAAGTCTCTCAAAACAAAATAATTAAAATGTTATTTCATTTAGACAACCTAACACCTACAATCAATGTTTATCAACAAACCAAACTTATGAATATAAAACAACTTTATACTTACAGCATTTGCACACTCATTAGAATTTTTTTAAATAAATCAATACATACTAATATAACCTTCATAAAAGTCCATCAGACACATACCAAAAAATACTCGCAAAAAAGATCACATACTTCTTCCAAGATTGCAAACCGAATTTGGCAAACGAACGCTAAATTTTGGGGGCGTCAAAATCTATAACAGCCTTCCAAAAGGGGTGAAGAATGCGGAGCCGTACAGCAACTTCAAACTCAAACTTAAAAAACACATATTTAATGACATATCCTTGCTCAAATAACAAATTGACATACTGTTTTGCTTTCACTGTGACATGATAATGCCGAACGACTTCGCATTGACCATTTCAATGAGAGATAATAAATGTGCGGGATCTTGCGGGTAGTCTTAAAATGTTTTTGATGTCTTACTAAATCTATAAATTCTTCTAAAATTCTTTCAGTTATTTGTCTTCATTGATATTATTTGTAACTGATATTAGAAGATTTTAAAACTGTTGTATCTAATTACATTGCATGACTAACTTACCTTTATGCTTAGGTAGGTAACTAAAAAAAATGTTTGTCTGTCGAAGTTTTATTTAATATACTTAACTATAAGATATTTCTCATATAAGGGAAATGTATTTCTTTTTGAGAAAATAAATATTCTTTAAACCTAAATACAATAAATTTACACTTAGACAAGGTCAAATTCTTAAAATTAAACACTGACATGGAAATAAAGTGATATATAAGATTTTTGTCGTTTCGGAATGTAGACTAAAGTAAAGAAGCGACGAAGAAACCTTTCGCCTAACCTGTAATGTAACCCTGCTTGATAAGACAGGTGTTTTATCCAGGAACCTGCTACGTAAGTGCAGTCGTGGACAAAAACTAGTGTTTTTTACCTATGTACGTTATACGAGCTATGCAATGTCGTGGTGATCTTAGTTAATGCCTCCATCTCCAGTCGATGTGGTAAAAAAGCAAATGATAGCACTATTCTCCTTAGTAGGTACAATTTCAATATTGCGGTTTTCCTCCACCATCATGCGGACCTCTAAGGATTGGAACTCGTTGCCTCCTTCTGTTTTCCCTACCAATTACAATCTGGGTATCTTCTAGACCTTCGTGATACACCGTCCGCCACATCGTCACATTCCATCAGGTGAAATTGTGGTCAAACGAAGGTTTATTACCCATAAAAAAGTTTCTTAGTTGTTGTTTTTGAACTAAGGCTTGCAGTTTCCTTACCAATGAAAACATTTTTGACAGAATCTGTTATAATATATAAGTTAGTTATTTAAAGCTGGGGCAATCGTGTTTTGTTTTTACATAGAAGTGACCACGCTGACGTCACAAATCTGTCGACGATGTATACGAAAATATATATAGTTAAAAACTAAAACCCGACTACATAAAAGTCTTTAACAAGCGTTCACCTATTGTCCTTATCATTTTCTTTTGATACTTACGCAACGATACCACACACGAGCATATTTACTAACATTGAGATTTTCGACCCTTACTTAGACCCCGGCTATCTCGTTAGGCCCCTATTTTTATCTAACGTCACACAGCCTTAATACCCTCGGGCTATTAAGACGAATCATACAACACCTCATTTGTTGAAATCGGACGAGTAGTTTCAGCGCTACTTGGGAACATAAAAATCGGCTACATACATATACATACATACATAGGGTGTCAAACTCATAACTCTCGTCCTTCGGTAGTCGGGTAAAAACAAAAACAATCCCACCTATAGGAAATGCGTCTCCTATAGGAAATGTGGCAAAGATTAAACTAAATATGAATTCTAACGATTTGTCCAACTTGGCGGTGGAATTGGGTAAGGTGGAACAGTTTGATAAAACGACTTTTAAAATTCGATTCCATCATCGCGTTCGTAAACGTTTGCGGTCAGGATTAAACCCTTATCTTACAAGAAAATACCAATAAACAACCTGCAACAGAATACTTTATCACTCCTATTTGTAATAACTAGATAATCCAATCACATACGTTCCCGTGATATAGCTGCGGCGATTAAACGTTTTGTTTATATGGCGTTGAGCACCGTTATCGCTACCGACATGTGTAGTTAGTTAACTGGCGGGCTGCATTAGCGGGCTACTGCTAAACTGGCGTTTTACAATAAGTTTAAATTATTTTAAACTATTTACAGTATTCTAACTAAACTTCTCAAAGAGTCCATGAAACCTTGGTGTACTTCCAACCCAATTATAAGGTTCTTTTCTTAAATATTCTTTGTAAAACGGCTTACTAAATACAAAATATCGGGTGTATATAGAGTATTATTATATTTCGGTCAAAATATTAGCTTTGCCATTCAACGTGACAATATTTGCCAATATTTTGGGCACTGCCCAGAATACTGCTTAAATGGCTTAGATTTTTAGAAAATTGACATAAGTGTAAGAAATACTTCTATTTGTAATTTGTTACACACGGGGGTGGATGCCGGCATGTGTGTCTAGGGACATGAAATATCAATGTGCTTTATTTCTTTTAGACCTTACAGGATTCATGGACACGTCACAAAATTTAAATAACATAATGTAAAACTAGGAAATAAAGAAATCATTAAATTTTTTTTCACCTCTTTCTTTTTACCTTAAAATAAAGAAGCGAACAACAAACCTTTACCTTGTTAGGTTGTTAGTTTTCGAGTTGGAGCAAAACTCGTCCCGAGCTTTTTTATCCTCTAGACTATACAATCTGATATTTTGTATTTAGTAATCCTTTTTACAAAGGATATGTTAGTAAAGAACCTTATTTGTGTTGGAAGTACAGCAAGGTTTCATTTGTATTCCTTTACGAGGGACTTCTTCAGGATGAGTGTGGTTCGAATCGCGCGCGTTCATCAACGCTTCAACCTCTTACAAGGGACTTCTTCAAGGTGAGTGCCTTGAAGAAGTCCCTTGTAAGAGGATGAAGCGTTGGTGTTCTTCCAACACAAGTAAAAATGCAAGCCCAAAACTATGCAAACATTTCACGGTACCCCCCGTCCGTTCTAATTAAATGCCGCCGCCAACACAGTCCATCGGCTCCTGATCTCCTATCTGTACTGTACCCGTCATGATGTATCATGAGGAAATTATTTATGCTTCCTGAGATACCTAGATGTGCCAGGAAATTGATGAAATGCTTTAGTATGCATAAATAAGTTTACAGCGAAAACTAGCGACTTGAGGTTCGTGGTCAGTCCAAAATTTGACTTTCGTAACGGTTTTACCTCAACTCCTTCAATGTTAACCTTGGTTCGAAGAAATATATCGTATCATGATCTTTATCATCATCATCATCATCATCATCATCAGCATCATCATCAACACGTCCACTTCTGAACTTAGGCCTCCCCCGTACGACGCCACAAATAGCGGTCCTGAGCCGCCTCCATCCATCAACTCCCTGCGACCGCTACGATGTCGTCGGTCCATCGAGTGGATGGTATCCCATGTAGGGGGGGATTTGCCATTATCACCACGCAGGCAGATTGGTGATCGCAGTGTTGATGTTTAAAAATACTCAAAAGGAAGCTGCTGCCCCTCCTCTGGTAGGTTCCCTTAGTCGGCTTGAGTTGGAGGGGTCGATATTCGTACGCCGCGGCCCCACGGCCGATCTTTATATAGCATACTTTTCTATGCTATATACATATATGTTCAGCAGAAGATCATCAGCATTTTCTTGATAACTTACAAGTAAACCTACGCAAGTGTGACCGCCCGAATTCGATAAATCTTTGTATACGAGTAGAACATTCATAAATGTTAGATCTTTGTTTTTTTTGCGGGCCTAACTCACTTTTAAGGCTAAAAACTGCCACTGCAAAACTGCCCCTACCGAAACATAAGCACCTAACCCGGAAACAGGAGTTTAGTCGCTTATTTTATTTTCTTACACGGAAAAAAAGGATGTCTTAACTTAAGACCATATCCACTTGGTCAAGACAAATCGGGTTTCATATAATATGGCGAAAACAATATTGTCTTGAACTAAGTAAAAAAAAGTCTCAATTTTATAGTCTTCGTACAAGACATTTTGTTTTGAGACGAGAATTTCGTAGTTTTGTTTGAAGAATAAACGTTGTCTTTTTTATCAAGACTAAATTTGTCTTGCAATATTCACATTGCAATCAGAATCAGAATCAATAACTTTATTTCTTTAGGCTTACAAAATAAGCACTTAGACAAGTCAAATTGTATACTATAAACATAGTTATTAATATCAAATAAGAAATAAGGTGTTATTGATATTCTCTTCACTTCAATTTTTTGTCCACTAGTGGAAGAAGTGAAATAGAATATATTGCAATATTTAAAAATCTTAGATGAAGATTCTTGTATTCTGGACTGAAGAATTGTTTATTTCGATTTATAAAACAAATGAGTCTTGGACTCATTTGATGAGTCTTGGACTCATTTGTTTTATACCAAAACAATATATTCTTAGGTGAAGCCTCTTCATATTGCAATTTGAAAAAACTTAGATGGAGACTTGTATTCTGTGCCAATCATCTTATAACATGATTGAACTCCACACCACGAGCTGGCTAATCCTAAAAACCACCTCACTCACACTAGTAGGTTTACTTGTTAGTACCTAGATTCACACATTAACTTCTATCTTGCTCGGTCAATTTTTACATACTTTCTAAGGCATTAGGTACCTACACGTTAAGGTTTTCGGAATTTGGAGTACTTGTGATCTCCTAGCTGAATTATGACCACAGCGGCCAGTCTCAATGGAGACTAGTTCTCTGCGCAGGACATACCTAATATAAGTGCATAATAAATGTGTGCGCAAACACAGGTGCACTCTCGGCCCGCGTTAGGTTTAAATGTTCCCGTGGTTCTGCGAAAATGGCGAGAGAGGGTCACCGGAGAGGTTTTAGTGGGTATTACGTCCTTGTCAGGGCGTTGAGTCCCACATAATCTGGTCCCCCTAAACCAGTTTATTCGTTAACGAATTTCCTCGCTGAATAAAAAGAGGTGCATTCTCTATTCCCTTTCATAGTCGGATGGGAGAGGTCAGGCGCAGAACCAACGTTTTAACGCGCTTTCCATGGAACGGGGGTCACTACTCTCGAACTAAGGCTTGGTATTAGGTACCTACACTTTTAAAGGTTTTTGTAAAGTACCTAAATATAGGCGCAGTATCCAACTTTGGCGACGATTACGCGTTGTCTTTCCTCCATAATGATCAAACGTACTTTCTAGGTGTGGTTTCCTTATCTCATATGTATCTTCAAGGAACACCAATAAAATAGAATTGTGTAAACTGTTAACCCGCACATTCGCAATTAGCTGCGCCGGCGCAACAAGGGTCCAATTTGTTTTGTAACATTCCCTTTAACTACGCATACACGCCGTGTATTGTTCTAGTTTGCACTTTCACGTTTTAAGCTATATTATCTAGGAACTTAGGTACTTGTTTTAGTTATACTTGACTATGGAGTGGTTTATAAGTTAGCAGCTTTCGAAATTTTCACCAGATATAGGCACTCTATAGTTTATATTTGCGAGATAGGAATATCGTGGTGAGAATTGGACCTAAACTGAACAAGGTTTTAACCGATTAAGAAGAATTACCTAGTTAGGCATACACGCCGATGAAATTATCACAATCACTACATAGTATTAAACACAATCGCTTCCCGCTGTCTGTCTCTCCCTACTATATATGTACATATGCTTAGATCTTTAAAAAGCTTAAACTACGTAACGGATTTTGATGCGGGTTTTTTGAATATATAGAGTGATTCACGAGGAGGAGTATCTATATTGCACCCGTGCGAAGCCGGGGCGTGTTTCTAGTAACATTATAAAATAACTCTAGAGATAGACAAAAAATAAAAAAAAAAGATAACAGAAAGCAACAGAATAGTGGATTTTTCAAAATTGTTTAAAAACATGGATGATGATGAGAAAGTAACTTGCTATCATTGAGTGTGGAAGGAGGAAAAAGGCGATAAAAATTTAATAATACAGCGTACTGTATTATATCTATCATCATCATCATCATCAGCCCATACACGTCCACTGCTGGACATAGGCCTCCCCCGTACGACGCCACAAATAGCGGTCCTGAGCCGCCTCCATCCATCGACTCCCTGCGACCGCTACGATGTCGTCGGTCCATCGAGTGGATGGTCTCCCATGTAGGGGGGGATTTGCCATAATCACCACGCTTGGCAGGCGGATTGGTGATCGCAGTGTTGGTGTTTAAAAATACTCAGAAGGAAGCTGCTGCCCTTCCTCTGGTAGGTTCCCTTAGTCGGCTTTTACGACATCCACGGGTTGAGTTGGAGGGGTCGATATTCGTACGCCGCGACCCCACGGCTTATTATATCTATATGTACTAATATTATAAATATAAAAGGAACAGATCTGATTGTTTGCTTGCATTGAATAGGTTCCAAAACTACTGAACCAATTTGAAAAATTATTTCACTGTGGGGAAGCTACAATATCCCCGGGTGACATAGGCTAGAATATAATTTTTAATTTTGAAATTTTTGTTAAATACCCGTGCGAAGCCGGGGTGGGCCGATAGTTCATTATAAATTAGAAGCATATTTGTAAAACAAAAAGCATTCTGCATGTAAAATGTTAAATTACAATACAAAGACAAATAAAACACATAGACATTAACATAAACAAGTACAATAGGCGGCCTTATCGCTTAGAAGCGATTTCTTCCAGGCAAACTTTATATATAAATTACTTCCGATCTTAAGATTTATAAAGGCAACGAATGTGCCTAACCCATAAGCCACATATCATTATAGCCCATAAAGCTCTGATAAGCCAAAATATGTAAGATAAGAGTGCACACGTACGGAACTCGTGACTACATTGCATAACATTTAAATGCGGCAACAATAAAAGTCGGACTTAGAACTAACAAGATCAGAGCTAAAGAATAGAAAGGCCACACGACTTTGTAAGAGTAAATTATTTGATATCAAAATATGTACCTGCTAAATAATTTCAAAAAGGAATCAATCGGAAATTTTGAGAAGAGGTAAAGGAGTGAAATAAATATATAAAAAAAATTGGACAATCCACAAATCATCTTGCCCCAAGCTGTGTAGAGCTTGTGTTATGGGTACTAGATGACTGATATGCATACAACATAAATAGATATATATTTTTTATTATATTTAGAAATGCCCAGAACACCTGAAACAAATATTTGTAGATCGTACACACAAATATTTCTAAGGCGAGAATCGAACCCGCAACCTCAACGTCACAGAGGACTTTCGTCTGCCGAGTAACATACGAGTACGTCGTGAGTCATTTAAAAAAATAACATGCTATTAATTCTATCAAAATGTATTCTAATAGCTTAAATAAAAATTTAAGCTATTAGAATACATTTTGATAGAATTAATAGCATGTTATAGTTTGCAAAGTATTTTATGTGCTTACTAATCATCGGAGAGAAGGCAAAGTTTTTGGTAAGATTTTTCATAACGAGAGTAAAAGTATCAATAATAACTAATTAGGTATGATTAGTAGGCATTATTAGCAATCGCTAGGATTGACGAGTAAGAAAAAAAATCATACATATTCCACGACTTTATATGTATGTATATTACAGTTTATATATATTTTATTATTATATATAAATAATATTGATTCAGTATGTATGTATGATTAACGCATTGAAAGAAACATATGTAGTTTTAGCTTTGCACGGTAAGCCCTAAACATACAAAAATTCCGTATCACAACCAAACATCTATGGACTTACGCGAAAGCTGCAATCAGCTGATCTGGCCCTGCTACGTCGTGACTGCTCCTGGAGCAGATTAGTGGACATGTGAAGCAGTGCTGATAGGCAGGTGGAATAGAATGCACGAGTACCATTCGGTAAGTAATCATCATCATATGTCAGACCGCTGATAGCCTAGCCAACCTAACAAGGTAACAAGGTTTCTTGTTCGCTTCTTTACTTAAAAAGATTGAAGTGAACCAAAAATCTAAGTGATCACTTTATTAGACGACCGATGTGGCGCGGTGGGCGAAGGTCCGCCTGGGACGCAGAGGGTTGCGGGTTCGGTTCCCGCCTCGGGATAAATATTTGTACGATCTGCAAATATTTGTTCAGGGTGTTCTGGTCGTTTTTCTATGTATAATAAAAATATCTATCTATGTAATATATTGTATTATGTATATCAGTTATCTAGTACCCATAACACAAGCTCTGCTTAGCTTGGGGCTAGATAATGCTGTGTGAATTGTCCAACATTATTTATTTATCTTATTTCTCTTTTTTGATTATGTAATTTTAATTTTTTGACGTGTCCAAGAGTCCTGTAAGGCCTAAAAGAAATAAAGCACTTTGATATTTGATATTCACCTACACTAAGAACGAATTTTATATGTAAGCAAAAATACCTAAATGAATTATGATATTTATGATATTAGGCTTCCTCATTTCAACGTCAGCTCAACTAGTCCTGTTTGAAATTCGCTCCTTTGTGTCAATGAGCATCAGGTTCTTTTAAATTATTTAAAGAGAAATGTACATATTAATTTGAAATAATGTATAAGAGAAACCATCTTGTATCGTTTCTTTATTTTATTCATAGATAGGTAATAGTTATAATACCAAGATAGTTCTGATTATGGTTGATGGTTGAAGTTTTCCTCACCCAATGGCCACTTGGTCTTTTCTTGTATAGTTTGTCAATAGATAGCTCAACTGGTCCATATCAATACCAGTCGGAAGCGTCCCCGTCATGCGTCGCTTCGACCAGGCGACGCGTGTCCCGAGAGCTGGTGAGTATCTGGCGCAGCGCATTAGCATTGCCATGCAGCGGGGCAATGCAGCCAGCGTCTTGGGGACGCTTCCGACTGGTATTGATTTGGACCAGTTGAGCTATCTGTAGATTGTTTGCAACAGTCTGCAGTTAGCTCAATTGTTTCAATTGTAAATACTAGTTTAATTTCTTTATATTATTTGATTGTTATTTTCTTTGTCAATAAAGTTTGTCAATTAGTTTCCAAATAATCCTACGCTCACTCGTCCTAAAGCGCATATAACGTGTTTACAACTAACTCATGCTGAGACAGAGATCGATTTGTGAACTGAACCTATTTGTGTTTCAAGTCAAAAATTAATCTGTTTTGTCTTAAATTTTTTAATCATTGTTTACTGTCTTTGTTGGTTAAAATATTCTCATTTTCATTCTCATATAATACACTTCAGTTCATATTAGGTGGTATGGTTACCATGTCTTTTTATACCGAACAGTGTGAACACCTTTTAAGAGGCCATGCCAAACTTACGATGCAGCGAGTATTTACTCTATGGTGTTAAAGCAAAAAAAAATAATAATACAAATAATGTAGATATACCATTATGTGATGTTTATCGAATGAAATTTCATATTTGCTCACATAGAATAGAATAGAATAGAAATTTTCTTTATTGCACTCCAAAAAAATAACTAAATAGAGAACACAAAAACAAATACAGATAATGTACAATAGGCGGCAAGCAATCTCTTCCAGGCAACCTTAGGATAGAAAAGAGGTGATCGAAAAAGAATAGACGATGGCGTGCAAACGGAATATAAAATTTATGTAGGTGGTATAGAGATAAATATAAATAAATATTTATATACTTTACATAAGTACATATAGTATAAATATACATATATTTAATAAATAACATAAATAAATATAATAAATATATAAAATTACCTAACTATTTTATCTATTTTATCTATATATTGAGGTAAGGAAATGTTCGTAGACCATATTTTTGAATAAAGGGAGCACATACATGAAGCGGAAAAGCTACTTTAAAATGCCCTAACAGTAAACCACACCTAACCACACGATTCTAATCTGAACATTGGGACTAGACTTTCCCTTTTATTTATCGGAGTTCCTAGACTAATTTTCTAACCTAACATCATTACCACAAACATCGTTTACGTACCTAACTTATGTAGGTTCATTTCTAAGCTATTACTAAATCAGGTAGAGTAAGACAATAGTGGCTAGGTAGGTTTGGCTAGGTGTAGGACATCCAGGTTAGTTTTTTAAAGCTTTTATTTGCCTATCTACAGATAGGCAAGATTATAGAAAATTATTATAGAAAATTTTAGAGTAAATCTTTGTCAAATTGAGATATGTGGCAAAACACTGTCCCTACTTCTTCTATAGGTATATGTATAATATATACTTTTTCTAGCTATTTAATACCTGTGTATGGGTAATATGCCTGGGCATATTACCCATATACAGGGGAGATGGGGGATGGGGGATGGGCGAGTGTATTTGGCCTTCATTTCTTTGACTCATCGTAAACACCCGCATAAGAAAACGTAGAGTATTCTTTACAAATACATACTTAATTTTTAATGAGATATTTTTGAAACTGTTTTATCTAGCCTTAAAGCAAGCAAAGCTAGCAGATATTTACTTATGGGTAGGGTACTACAGGACTGATATTTTACCTTATAATCTCATATTTTTATTATAATAGCTTAAAACTGCTTAAAAGCTGTAAGCGAAAAGGCCGCCGATTGTGCTTCTCTAGATATAGTTAGTGTACGGAACACCTTTATGATAAACGATAAGAAGAGATTCAAAAAGAACGCTTATTGATAATATTAATTGATATTTGAGCACGCGCCTACCATGATAAGGTGAAAACGTGAACTGATGCAATAAAATCAATGATTTGAATAAGCTAGGTTATATTATTTCAGGGTGTTCTGGTCGTTTTTCTATGTATAATATAAAATATCTATCTATGTAATATATTGTATTATGTATATCAGTTATCTAGTACCCATAACACAAGCTCTGCTTAGCTTGGGGCTAGATAATGCTGTGTGAATTGTCCAGCATTATTTATTTATTATAATTATACCTAAATGCACGGTTGCGCTGCACCGTACCGTTATTTAGTATTTTCTGTTAGTTAGATAATATAAGATTTGCTGGTGCTTTAAAGAATATCGAAAAGTTATCTATCTTAATTAAACTAGTATTTACAATTGAAAAAATTTAGCTAACTGCATACTGTTGCAAACAATCTACAGGTAGCTCAACTGATCCATATCAATACCAGTCGGAAGCGTCACCGAGATGCCTGGCTGCATTGCCCCGCTGTATGGCAATGCTAATGCGCTGCGCCAGATACTCACCAGCTCTCGGGTCACGCGTCGCTTCCACCAGGCGCTCAGATATTTTTTTTTTATCTTAATAGTTAATCAGCTGTTTCCTATCTGACTATGCTTAATAGTAATTGCAGCGTCGTGTATGGGCCACTTTGCTTACTGCTGTAATATTACGCTCAATTTTGTCCATGTGATTGTGATATGACTGTTATGAGTCGTAACTTTAAGATAATGCACGGACACATTAGGCTCTCAACGGTAGATAGGTATCATTAAGGCGGTTCCCAGACCCAAACTAGCGCTATAGGTATCACAAACGAGTCAAGGGATTTTTGAAAATTCCTTTGTATATCGTAAAAATACGATAAAATAGGTGGCGGCTCTGATTGGGTCGGGGTATATATTTAAAAAATAGCCTCGGTGAGCAAAATATCTTTCGGAAACCGGTAAGTGAGGGCACATCAGACATATACTTGTTTCACGACAATTGTAGCGCCACATTTGAAACGCGACACATTCATCGCACCCATATATTTTTTACATTAGGTACAACCCTACCTTTCTAAAATTTATATAATTCTTTCCATCCAAAATTGGCCTGGAAGAGATCGCTTCTAAGCAATAAGGCGGTCCATTATACATGTTTTTTGTAATGTCTATTTTTTATGTATTCTTGTTGGTGTAAAATAAAGAATTTTGTATTGTATTGTATATCTTTGAAGCTCCTGTTGCACAGATTCTTTAAAATCACAAACTCGCCCAATTGTGACACATGTGGCGTCCTAGAAAATGCGCAGCATCTTCTAGTGGAGTTGAGTTCTAGTGGATTGTGAGCGACGCGGCAGTAAAATTGTTTAGATTAGTTTTAGACATAGGTCTTTATTGACAAAGAAAATAACAATCAAATAATATAAAGAAATTAAACTAGTATTTACAATTGAAACAATTGAGCTAACTGCAGACTGTTGCAAACAATCTACAGATAGCTCAACTGGTCCATATCGATACCAGTCGGAAGCGTACCCAAGACGCTGGCTGCATTGCCCCGCTGTATGGCAATGCTAATGCGCTGCGCCAGATACTCAACAGCTCTCGGGTCACGCGTCGCTTCGACCAGGCGCTCAGATAATTTTTTGAAAACCCGGAGAGCCTCGTTACCCCACGGACCTAGGGTCTCGACTCCAAGGGGAGCAAATGCGTAGGCTCTGTCGACACCTGCATATTTGCGCCTCTTGAGATCCTCGGCCAAATCTGCCGCCGAACCAGCCCTCACGGATGTCCTTGAAAGATGGGAAGGCGCAAGTGTGTCTACACATGTAGCGTCCCACACAATAGGCCTCCCCAGCTCCCAAGGGACTAAAGTCATGCCTTCGGGCCTCTTACCATCGTCACGCAACAGACCATTCGGTTCGAGAATAGCTGGTACGTTAGCGGTGACAAAGGCCCGTCGGATGATGTCGTTAAGGCAGGCATAGCGAGATATCCGACCGGCAGCCCTAGTACACGATAATCCGTGATGACCAAGCTGTTGGACAACAGTACCGCACTGGCATTGATGAGGCGCGCAACACCTTGCACCCAACCGAAGACATGTTGCTATACGGAATTGTATTACGGGATCCAATAGAGTGCCAGTATTATATGAAGGAAGTGCTTGCAACCAATGTCCTGACTCCCATTTAGAAACGGCCAGGAGACGGGCATGATCTGCAGAGCTGGAGCACGTTTGTAACAAACAATTCCGTGTCAACTCACACGGAGGCCCGTCCCATTGCCGTTGGGACATAAGAGATTTTGGGGGAGCAGCATCAGGGCAAGCACTATGCCAAGCCATTCGAGCCTCGTCTAAAAACGAAATTTTGAATGAATTTCCAGGTGCGACCAAAGACGGCTTTAAATTTTTTTCCACTAAAGAACTAGTGCTTTAGACAGAAGACAAGAACGCTGGCAGGGTGACACTTGAAATTTTGCGGATACCTAAGCCTCCCAATTTGACTGGCAGGGAGGCCTGCGACCACAGATGACGAAACAGATATCTGTTTCGTGTTTTGAATATTTAAAATCGATGATAAAGTATTCTTTATTATGTTGTCTAAGCCTTCTAAGAGGTCGCTGTGTTTCCACAGTTGACAACATCTCAAAGAATACGTAAATTTAGGTACAAACAAACAAAACCGAATAATTGTAAAAGCCATATGGCTATTAATTTTGAGAAGTCTGTTCGAGGTTTTGTTGAAATTTTGAATTTTCTCATCTACAAATGACTGAAAAGACTCATCAAAAATTGGTGAACCAAGGAGGCGAAGTGAACATTTATCTATAACTGTAATGTTGGGAGCCAAACTATTGAATTTGATTATGATATTGTTTTTGTTTACACAAGAGGTCTAAACCTATTTGCCGAAATTCATCTGTGATGATTTTTAGATCATTAAAAACTGTGTCCACGTCTCCCCCTATCGTTCCGTCATCTAAATACCAAACATTAAGTTTGGATTTAAGACGTTGAATTACTGGTTGGATAGCAAGGCTAAATATGGCCGGACCAAGAGGGTCGCCCTGCTGACAACCAACCGCGGACGAAATGACATTGTTTGTAAATTAATTTTGACGGTGAACCGTAGCATTGCCGTTTAGATAGTTTTAGATATAATTAAGTTTTAATTAGTAGTTTGTTAAAATACGGGACTTAGTCATACCATGAATCAAAGTCCTTTAATAAATGACGAATTAAAAAAAAAGAGAGTTCGTTGTTCTCAGGAGCACAACTCACAAACACATACACTACACAAATCCCCATACACATTAGTTAGACTGACGCACACACTCATGATGTCTCCTGATGCCCGGAATCATAGGAAACCGGTGTCCTCAGCACTAGTCATAAACACACGCACATACCCACTATACAACATACTACACACGCACACATACGAATGGTGTCTCCTGTTGCCCAGACTCTTATGAGACTGGTGTTCTCAGGAGACCCATCTGTCACTTTTTGATATAGTCACACGAGTTATTTCCAACGTCCCACAAGCCTCGGACCAGGATGGATATTTGTTACTCTTTCACGCAAAAACTACTGAAACGATTGAGCTGAAATTTGGTATGGGTATAGTTTGGGACCTGGAATAACATAATAGGCTATTTAATATCCTGATAAATCGCGGGTGAGGGCGCGGGCAGCAGCTAGTATTTTTATAAATCTTGAGTAGGTAGGTTCTTGGCCAGGACCAGGAAGCAACAGAAACAAAGGCAGAGCAACTGCTCGGTGGGGAAGATGGGAGATGACATAATTCACGTGGCTGGCAAACAATGGACGAACACGTCGAGCACAGCTAAAGATAGAGACACCTGTAAATCTCTTGAGGAGGCCTTCAACTTCGACCAGAGCGGATCTTGAGAAAAGGACTATACCTAGCCCAAGTACTAAAACTTATAAAGCTAGTTTTAAGAAACCTTAGATAAGTAAGTTCGTGTTTTTTTTTTCAAGGTTCTTGAACCTTAATTACAAAAACCTTGTTGGTATATCTTGAAAATAAAGGCTTTTTATTTTTATATTTATTTATTTATAAGGTAGCTGACCACCTACTGACACTAACAGCAGTTGGTCAAAGCAGCAAACTAAAGTTAGTATATGAATTGAATTAATATCTGCAAAAGGATCGACCAATATTCAAATGTAGAGCACTCGTGCGCACCGAACAATGCAGATAATCAGGTGTTGCCGGGTACCCTGTACTTTATAAATAGTAGATGTTACTGGGTACCCTACTGATATACTTCTTGGTACCCTGTATCAAACGGTAAGACGGGAGGGAAGTACAGGATGTTTTTTGTTCACAAATTGTTTTAGTAATAATGTTTGTGTTTATTTGTTGTTTGTTTGTTGTCCAGTTATTTAGTAACTGCTGCCAGCGCCTTCGCCCGCGTTTTATTGGGATAAAAAATAGTCTATATGTTATTCCAGGTCCCAAACTATACCCATACCACATTTCAGCCCAATCAATTCAGTAGTTTTTGCGTGAAAGAGGAACAAACATTCATACATCCATCCATTCTTACACACTTAGACATTTATAATATTAGTAGGATATCTCCTGAGTCAGCCACTGAGTAAAAGACCGCAAATCGAATAAATTATATTTATCATTATTTATTCATATTTTTTTTTATTTATTTTAGCTTGACTGCAGATCTACATGTTTATGATGACAATCGCATTTTTGCAATTATAATATAGTTTTTATTTTATTTTTTGGCCCAGATGTCCTGTAATAAGCGTATCTGAATGTCTTGCTGGCATTAATATGCCAGAAGCATATATAGTAAGTTGGTTAAAAGTATCAAGATTAGGTACTACAACATAAAAAACAGACCATATTATTTATCAACTCACCCTTTCTGCGTACAAACACATTCATTGAGTGTGTTCTAAAAATAACCCTGTATACGGTACATTGTCCTTCAAGCCGTGGGCGCTACCGGTCGCCCACACGTATCTCTATGCCTTGTGGGTTGTGTATAGCCTATATAACGGTAATATTCTTTTTAACCGACTTCTAAAGGACGAGGTTCTCAATTCGTCTGCAGGTATGTTTTTTTTGTATGTACATATGTTACGCGACGCGATATATCCGCCAATTATGGACCGATTTCGAAAATTCTTTCACTATTGTATAGAAAATGATCTCGAAGGGTCCCATAAAATTTTTATCCCCAGGGGATTAGTATTCATCCCATAAAACTTAAAATAAGTGAAAAAGTAAGGGTAATTGAAGTCGGTTTATCGTTTTTTAAAACACGCCATATTATTTATTTATTGAATAGGCGATCAAGGTAACTTTTTTTCGCTAATTGAGGAAAAAAATTGGCCAAGTACTACATAGATAGATAGTTAGATAGATAGAAAATACTTTATTGCACACTAGAAAACAGTTTACAAATGAGACAAAACAATACAAGTGACAATGGGCGGTCTTATCGCTCAAGAGCGATCTCTGCCAGACAACCTGGTAATTATGGCAACCGGCGATGTGGCGTGGTGGGCGAAGGTCCGACTGACTGTTGACTCTAAATTTTTTATAGTTTAGTATTTCATACATTAACTAATCAAATAAGCATTCTTTAAGTAATATTTAAACAATATCTTTATGTAAACCCTTTTTACCGCTTATCTACCTATGCTCCATTTACACCGTACAAGTATTACATAAGTGAACATACATACAGAGATAATATGTATCTAACAAGTGTACATATCATAACAAGTGAATACTGTCATAACTTAACGAACGAGCCAGCCGGACGTGTCCATATCTCGCCACTGATTGGAAGAAATAACAAGAAGCCAGTGAAAATATTATCTAATGCAAATATCTCTCAAGATAGCAAGAATGTCTTTAAGAATAATAAATGGAATGTTTCTATAGAAGTATAGACGATCGACGGTCAAGTAGACTCCTTTCATCATCATTATCAGCCTGTATACGTCCACTGCTGAACGTAGGCCTTCCCAAACGACGACGTCACGAATAGCGGTCCTGAGCCGCCTTCATCCATTGACTCCCTGTGATCGCTACAATGCCGTCGGTCCATCCGTCGGTCTTGCCACACTCCGTTTCGCTTTGCATCGCGGTCGCCGCTCGAGAACCTTTACTCCCCAATTGACTCCTTTAGCATCACCAAATTCAGATACTTCCTCCTATGAGCACTCATACAGTACATACGCAGTTCGGTGGTAGAATTTTTGTGCCCTCCCTCAGTGGATATCCCTTACTCTCTCTTACGCCCTTGAGAAGAGTTGGGGTGGTGCATATTCTAAGCTGACCTGGTGGTCAGCTGTGGGCATGTGGTCATTACCGTAATATATTATATTATGTATATCAGTCATCTAGTACCCATAACACAAGCTCTGCTTAGCTTGGGGCTAGATGATGTTGTGTGCACTGTCCAACATTATTTATATATTTTAATACGGGTAGATACGATTAGATATATTCATACCTACCTCAAATTAGGCCATAAATATGTTGTCTAACTCTATTCCCCTCATGGCGGTGTCATAACCTGTCAAGCAGTGTCAGATACAGGCACCCATATCGTAAGCTGTATTGTACTGAGTTGACACGCTCGTGAGCATAAATTTATTCGTACTTATCTAAGCATTACTAGCTTTTGCTCAGTGCTTTAGTTATTAGCTTTGCTTGTAGCATAAAATTGAATAGGGTTATGATAATTTTCTAAGAAATTCTGAAACTGGTGGTACATATTTCCTCGAAGTTATTACATTAATATTTTATTTTATTGTGTTTTAAATATATGTGTTTATCCATCCCGTTTCTTCATTTTCTCCTTTTATTCGGTTTTGTAAATACATAATAAGGCACGTGGTCTTCGAAATGATAACCGGACAATCACATTACGCAAGTTACATTAGGTAACTTGCGGAATGTGATTGTCCGGTTAATAAGTACATTTTAAGTCAAAGTTAATTTAACCGACGAAGCTGCTAATTGTCTGATTTATCTTTGCAAATAACACATGCCTGATTCACATTTTAATATGATTTTTCCCCTTAAATGACCTATCGATAATTCTCATATATTCTCATATGATTCTCTGCTTTTTGGAATAAGCCAATGTGACTAAGTACAATGATCTTTTTTTCAGACTTTTTCCTCACTGCACTGGGCAAAGGCCTCCCCCATACAATTCCAATCATCTCGACCTTTGACGGTCCACTCAGGGTCTCAACTAGTCAAAAGCTACGAGATCGACCGCCACCTTTCACATACATAATTATTCCTTAACTAAGTATTATTTATTTTTCTTTCTCAACAAAACCGTTATTTTATGGAGTAGGTAGGTAGCTATGCAGGATGCAATAAGTTAGTATCTACGTAAGTACTGTATAATTTAAGAAGATCTAGAACTATAGCCGCTAAGCTTAGAAACTTCTATTATTCAATAGAAACTTGCACGAACATACAAAACTGGTTCGAAAGCATTTGATGTATGCAGACTTATTCAAATAAATACAAAAAATGTATGTATGTCCGCCTGTCAGTGCATCGGTACCGTATCTCCTTTGAATATATTAAGTCATTAGGTTCTAGAGTTTTGTGTACAGATGCGATAACGCCAAGATGATGGGAAAAGTCCCCAGATGACGCTGTCTTAAAATGTCAAGAAGGTAAAAATTTCACGTAGTCCGAACGACCCATGCGGTCGAACCACGTGGCAAGAGCCTTTTCAATTTAAGTATTTTTTCCTAGGTCAGTTTTAAACTCAGAGGTGATTCTTGTAGTGATTCGTCTTGAGTGGTCAGGGTCACTAAATGGCGACGAGACGTATAGATAGCTAATGTTGACTGAGACGTTGGAAACGTCCATTGCTATAGCAGATTTGACAGCCTGTACATACGTAGACTTATCATGATTCTGCTAACATTTACAAGTACCTACTATTTATATAGTAGAAAATAAGAGGTGGCGAACTTTATTCAACAGTAAAAGGAAGAATTGCCAAAGAAACATAAACTACTATCTTGGATATTTCGTATCAGAATTTCCTGATACGAAATATCCAAGATCTCGAAATATTTATGCTTGTGATTCAGAAATGATAACAAAATCATCATCATCAGCGGTATCTTCACCCACTGCTGTGTAAAGCATGTGCACAGTCTCCGGAAACCGACATCATCCATTGCCAGGAATTGGATATAGTCTCGGAGAAGCTTAAGTTTCTCCCAACGATCATGCCTAATCTCTATACATATAGGTCCATCATTATCTACAGCCGTATTTTACTACGGCTGAGTATAGAGCTCCAGAACTTTGTCCATCCACCCTGTCCTATGCAAGCTACCTCTATTGACACCCCGCGACGTCGACCTTGGAACTGGTCGTCCGCCGCTTCTTTTGCCCATTCTTGATCAACAGTTGTTGCTTTGCTCCACCTATCATCAGGTCCACCCTACGGCTATATCAAAGAAATATTTCAACAAAACAAATACTTTCCCAAGTAGCACAACCTTATTTCAAAACCCATTCAACCGTCGCTTCTGTTCAGGATATTCCCTTTCAATTGAGCACATCAATCAATTGTAACTTTCTTACTAACGAGTTCAGTCGACACATATGCATAGAGAGACCATAATTTAGACATCCAGCCTCTAACTCATAGTACTGACGACAGGCTGATTTGACGGGCACACAAATAATATCAAGTCTGTTGGTATAAATGACTTGCAGATTGGAATGGGATACGTTATTGAAGCGAATGCAGCAGCGGTGATTTTAAGTAAAGGTTTATCGGTAAAGAAGATAATCTGATTACCTTCTTTGCTTCTCTTATATGCATTTATCAACAAAAAGGTAAACTGGTCTTTAGATTCTTCAATTTCTTCATGTTTTGGGTTCTTTGATAAGCCATATAAAAATTTGGCAACCTAAGTCATAAATTCGGTTTCGTTTTGGGTAGGCCAGATGCTGTCAGCTATCTTTAGAAATCGTTCATACATCTTATTTGTTGTCCCCGTGGCCTCTTCTCCTGGGCCCTGTTCTTCGATTTGCGACGAGTTAGACGAATCATGAATATCCATAATTGTTTGAGCTCTACAGCTCTCTTGAGCCCACAGCTCAGAAAGGTTCAGCTCAAGAGTTTCCCTGAAAAAGATACATCTATAATTGAAAAACACGGAACCCTAAAAAATGTGCTAAATCTTTTTGAAACCAGTAGCCTCATTTCAAACACAAAGTAATTTAAACTGTAACATACAGAAGCGCAACTCACGAGCTCATCATAAAGCTACACCCACGTGTGCTCCTTGACAGTAACACCTCCTCGAGGGCTGCGCAAATAATTACTGAGCAGATTTTGATGTTTAGTGCGTGCTCCTGCGTGTTGACGTTGGCTGGTAGGAGAGTATAAGATATTTTGTAAATATTGTTGCTAGTTTTGCGATTTTGTAGCGAATGTTGCTGCGCATTAAGTATCACAAAAACATAAACATTTCTATGTAGTTAATTTTTTCATTGATTGATTATATAAAAATCCTTCAGATGCAAATATTTGTGTCGTTGCCTCCTTTAAATTCAATACGAAAATTGTTAACTTGCAAGACTAAACGGTTGAACAGATCTTAATGAGATATGTATGTGCATTTATTACATATATATTTAAGGACGTTATTTTATAAATAAATATAAATAAATAAATAATGCTGGACAATTCACACAACATTATCTAGCCCCAAGCTAAGCACAGCTTGTGTTATGGGTACTAGATAACTGATATACATAATACAATATATTAAATACATATATAGATAATTTTTTAGCTGGGTTTAATATAATATTGGAGGAGGCATACACCGCTGAAGGCGGTCCATACCACTAAGAAATTGACACCAAAAAACATAATACTGACTAAGAATATTTCTATTTAATTTCATGATACACCTGACATCTACATACCTATTCAAAAATTTCTTATCAATTTCATAACTCTTGTGTACGGGCTCAATTGAACCATATAATTTCTTAAAAAGAATATGTTTTAAAAATGTTTATTTTACAGTATTGTGGTATGGAATAAAGCTCTTTTTATTTTATTTTATTTTATTATTAATATAATATATGCATGAAAAATGCGTGCGCGAGCCGCAGGCAGACATTAGGCTCTATAATCCTACTAATGTTATAAATGTGAAAGTCTGTAAGGATGGATGTATGGATATTTGTTACTCTTTCACGCAAAAACTATTGAACCGATTGGGCTGAAATTTGGTGTGGGTATAGTTTGGGACCTGGAATTACATAATAGGCTATTTTTATCCGGATAAAACGCTGGTGAAGGCGCGGGCAGTAGCTAGTAATATTATAAATTTGAAAGTAACTCTGTATATCTGATATCGCTTAAACGGCTGAACGGATTTTAATGAAATTTGGCAGGGAGGTAGATGTATCCCGGTATCCCGGGGATGGATATAGAGTACATGAAAAGCGCGTGTGAAACCGCGGGCAGCAGCTAGTTAATCTATAATATGAATCTAAAGACTTCCTATTTACCTCCTACCGGGCGGCGACTCGTTTCAACCTACTCTAATTAATATCCATATGAAATATGAATATACATAAGAGGGTTTTCTCTAATCAAAACTTTGTTATTTATAGTGTAAGTCCGCAAGGCTATCATGCATTAGGGAATGAGGGTTAGATGCGCAATTCACCGACTAAAGTGAGTGTGAAATGAAGTAAAACAAACCCAAAAAACCTAAGTACGTTTTTCTTAAATCTAAGTGGAATATACGATTATAATATATAATATTACGATTTAATAGAGTTAATAAAATAATAATCAATATTTAAAATTAGTAATTCTTGGATTGATTTACGTAAAAAAATTAATTATTTGTGAATGTTGTTAAAACAAGACAAACAAAGAAAAGATTTATTTGGACAGCTTTGGGTTTTAGTTATGGCAGTATACCTAAAACCCAAAGCTGTCCAAATATACATGATCTTTTTAAAGAGCGAAGATGCATGATCTTTTTAAAATTTTGTTTTGTCTCTATTTCTACTAGTTTTTTTAAGAATACCAAATTCGCATGTCTTCCTCTAGTCAAGATAATAAATATAATAAAATAGACTTTAATTTCATTGTCATTCCTAATACGTCCATTTATAAGTTTAAGATTCATTAATGTCAGACTATCCATATAATTAAATAAATAATGTTGGACAATTCCCACAGCATTATCTAGTCCCAAGCTAAGCAGAGCTTGTGTTATGGGCACTAGATAACTGATATACATAATACAATATATTACATAGATAGATATTTTTTATTATACATAGAAAAACGACCAGAACACCCTGAACAAATATTTGCAGATCGTACAAACATTTGTCCCGAGGCGGGAATCGAAAAATTTATTAAAATAATCTATATAAGTCAAATTCATGCAAGAACTTCTCATGTAAGGGGGAAGGCCTCATCCAGACTTCACCATCTAGCCAAAATATACAGCACAATTGAAAAAAAAATTATATACTTATAGGTAATCGATGTTGATTATTATAAGTAGGCATATCAGTTATCCAGTACCCATAACACAGACTGTTTCATTTCAGGCTAGAATGTCATGTGAACGGGTCAGCAATATTACTATATAATTTATTTATGATGACCGAATTTGTATCAAAATGAGGATTAGGCTCCCGCCGCACGGTTTTTAAGTTCCGTGTCGATGAGAAAGAAGGACGTTGGTAAATCTCGTTCACTTGTTACACATCTATGCAGCAGCACCTGTTCATTCACGCCTAGATGCTGTCGACCAAGCCATTTGCATATACAAGTCCTATGATAACGAATGAGGTCGGATTGGCTTCCTATAAGTTATGCTTTTACCACATTTTAAATCAAAGCTCTATTAATTTATAGAATCAGGTTTCGTCCATCATGATTTGAGTTGATCGTGGGACGTTGTGGTGGGTTTTATTCCCGGCGAGTGAGGACTTTGCGTGACTGATAGACAACTGTGAGACTTGAAATAATATTATGGAGTTTGTAGTCTTCTCGGTTGCTACCGGGAGAAAAGCCATATAATTTAAATACGGCTCGATTTTTTTTTATTAGATCTACGTATTTATTGACTTAATCTATGATGGATCTATACAGATTTATATTTTTCGAACGTGTGGATTGTTGTGGATCTATATGTAAATAAATTTTTGAGAAGGTTGATTTATTTTGGCCTAATTATTCTTAACTCTTCTTATTATTGTCATTATAATAAAATATGGGATGTCACATCATATCTGTATGATAATTTCAAACTGGTGTTTTAAAGAAATTGGAAATCGTTAAGTTTTTGTGAATAAAAGAATGTAAGAGAATTTAAAGAACTTCCGCAACGTTGTTATTCAAAAGCCAAAAGTTCTTTTTATTTACGCGCATTAGCATTGCCATACAGCGAGGCAATGCAGCCAGCGTCTTGGGGGCGCTTCCAACTGGTATTGATATGGACCAGTTGAGCTATAGTGTAGATTGTTTGCAACAGTCTGCAGTTAGCTCAATTGTTTCAATTGTAAATACTAGTTTTTAATTTGTTTATATTAGTATTTAAAGTTATTTTCTTTTGATTTTATTGTGATATCTCTTGTGGCTTGATTTATATGTTGTGCACAATCAGTTCATATATTGAAGATTAATTTATTACAGGAAATTGTATTTTAATGTGAGCCGTAAGAACTTTTAAGTTTGAATGATTTTAATTTAATGATACAAATCGTAAATTAACGATAAAACTGCAACCGCATCCTTTTTTAAAGACAATAATTTCAAACGAGTATTCATTTGCATTATTTTTTATAGGACGAATCTGTCAATAAAGGTTCCCACGACGGCGGATACCTAATCGAAGGTCGAATTGAAAGATTTTAAAATGATCAATTGTTATTTTTTGACTTTCTCTAGATTCTAGGCTTTCTAAAACCCTTTTTATAAATTACTAGTGAATTTTGTGCTGAAATTAGGTAGGTGCATGTCTGAAAAGTTCGGAATTTCTGACATATTCAAGAGTCATGTAATGTGAATATAATCCCTACTTCCCTATCCTACGATCCTACTATTATATTTTATATTATAAATGTCAAGTTTGTATGGATGGATGTATGGATATTTGTTACTCTTTCCCGCAAAAACGATTGAACCGATTAGGCTGAAATTTGGTATGGGTATTAGTTTGGGACCTGGAATAACATATAGGCATTCCGATAAAACGCGGGCGAAGGCGCAGGCAGCTAGTATATATTTAATATTATAAATTTGAAAGTAACTCTGTCTATCTGTCTGTTACCTTTCACGCCTAAACGGCTGAACGGATCTTAATAAAATTTGGCAGGGAAGTAGATGGTATCCCGGGGACGGATATAGAGTACACGAAAAGCGCGGGCAGCAGCTAGTAGAATATACAATAGAGTAGAATTTACACAGAATACATAATTAACTTAGACTAAGAGCAAACAGATTTAGAGTGTAAGTCTAGTATCAAAATGGTTCTGTCGCAGCATGTGTTGGTTAACTAGCAAACTAGCAACCAACGCTGGTCTTCCATGAGGGCCTTGTTGGCACTACAGGAAATAAATCACTTTGAGTTTGTCACATGTAGGAAACATTTATTTATCTCTAAACGCATGTGAAGCCTATTGGCTTCTCACTCCACGGGTTTGGTTGGCCAGTGCAAAGGATTTTATTGTATTTCCTAAACTATTACTGTTTCTACTATTCCTCTGCTGTGCATAAGTAATGAACCTCCTTGCCAGGTGATAGGTTACACCGCAATTATTGCACCGGACATTAGACATTGCATTGTCCTTCGCGTCCACATGTCAACTCTCAATTTATACCTTTATCTTTAACCTTTAACTAACTAGCTATAAACCTTAATTTCCCATGGCAAATTATTTAGAAATTCGTAAAAGTAAAGGCGAGAACAGATATATCGTGACGGGTACGGTAGCTCTTAGTAATATTTATTAGTATTGTTTGGTTAATTATTTTGCTTTGAATAATTGTTTGTTTGTAGTAGGTACTTTGTTTATAGACTGTAAAATTGTTGCTTGATTTAAATCCCAGAATTTAATGATTACCTATATTAATTAGTAGTGGGTTCTATAGTTGAGTTGAGTTATTCGAGTTATTTATTTAGAGTAGTTATGAAGGAGGAGGTCTCAATTAAGTTAAAGTCAAAACTTCAAAAGACTAACTAACTTAATTTATTTATTATTTATTTTATTTAAAAAAATTATTCTTATTTGATTTCTGACCTCTTAAAGCCAACAAATTTGTTATTTTATGAGTCATGTTTGTCTGTTTTTACTTTGTACAATTATGTTTCCTATATGAAAAGTTTGTGTGAATATTATAAGATGGATAGAATTAACGACATCGAGTGTAAAATGTGTTTCTACGGTGGAAATAAATAAATACAAAAAATACTATGAAACTCCACTTTTCTCATCTTCTACAATGAAATTCCACTGATCTCATTTTCTAATCATAAAATTAATTCGTTTGCAAGCAGTTTTCACATTTAACTTAATCGGATACTTATTAACTAATATTCCTCACATTTAATAATTAACTTATTTTTTTAACCCATCGAGTTACAATCGGCAATTTTCATGCAGAATAGACAACCCGGTACTCATCTAATATCATAAAAAGCTAGTTAGGTTAGGTTGGGTGTCATGTCAGGTTCACAAAGCTATTCTAGACTCTTACAAAACTTAGTTTATGGTATCAACAGGTAGATACCAGGTACCTTAGTTCGCTATTTCTAAAATTCTACTTTATTAACAAGTTCAGAAACAAGATAATGTTTATACAGAATGTTTGTTTATCAGTTTGAAACTGAGATCCGTCGACGTTTAATTACGAGTTAAAGTTCTAGACAATACAATGGGATATCACATTACTCGGTATCTTCTCTGATAGATCCGAGATTAGCTCAATGTTTAGATAAATAAATAACATAAATAAAATAGAAGTTTAGCGAGTTCAGAGTTTACTATTCTGGTCTCTTCACTACAGTCAAAGAGACTAGGAAATCATGGTGTTAAAGTTTTACCCGTAATTGCAAATAAGGTATGTCTTTCAAGCCTGTGTTTCAAACTATGTAGCTATGTCTTTCAAGCCGTCTATGTCTTTCAAACTAGGTATGTCTTTCGAGCCTGTGTATGTCTTTCAAGCCGTCTGTGTCTTTCAAAATTTCAAGCCTGTGTTTCAAACTAGGTATGTCTTTCGAGCCTGTATATGTCTTTCAAACTAGGTATGTCTTTCGAGCCTGTATATGTCTTTCAAACTAGGTATGTCTTTTAAGCCTGTGTATGTCTTTCAAGCCGTCTATGTCTTTCAAACTAGGTATGTCTTTCAAAATTTCAAGCCTGGGTATGTCTTTCAAACTAATTACCTATGTCTTTTAAGCCTGTGTATGACGTTGAAACTAGATAGGTATACGTATGTCTTTCAAGCCTGTGTTTGTCTTTCAAACTAGGTACATATGTCTTTGAAGTCTATGTATGCTTTTTAAACTAGGTATGTTTTTCAAGCCTGTATATGTTTTTCTGTGGTGATTATGGCAAAACCCCCCTACATGACCATCCACTTGATGGACCGACGACATCGTAGCGGTCGCAGGGAGTCGATGGATGGAGGCGGCTCAGGACCGCTATTTGTGGCGTCGTAAGGGGGAGGCCTATGTCCAGCAGTGGACGTGTATGGGCTGATATGATGATGATATGTCTTTCAAGCCTGTGTAAGTTTTTCAAACAAGGTACATATGTCTTTCAAGTATGATTCGACAAACAAGAGGGATTTTATAAGTTAGTTATGTAGACACACTGTTGGCAGACGATCCACTACTTTGGATTTAGTTTTTTTACTGTTAGCCTCAATAAGATCAATTGTATAAAATGACACAATGACGTGTCAGCGCGGGCCTTACGTACATATGTTGAATGACTTGATCGAGAGTTAACATTTTCGACAATTTGTTTTTTTCATGAAAATGAAAACTTTTTGAAAAAGTAAAACTTTCTTCGGCTGTTAATAAAGTTTTGTCAATCTGTTGATAGATGCTTTAAGTTGATAGACGATTTGAGCTATCTGTAGATTGTTTGTAACAGTCTGCAGTTAGCTCAATTGTTTCAATTGTAAATACCAGTTTTAATTTGTTTATATTATCTCATTGTAATTTTCTTAGTTGATTGATCCTAATAACAGGTTTTAAGTAAGTATTGACACAGTTTTAATATTAAATCGACTCTATCCTACACCTTGTCAGTTTTAGATTTAATAATTTTATTAGTTCTATTAAAAGCTTTACTCTACATATTACTTAATTGCTCAAATGGCTCTATTAATAGTCGTAAATCATAACGCCAATTTATTTATTAACCGTAATTTATTTATTACTCAGCGGCAATAAGAAGAGTTTGAAAGTTTGTTGAAAGTGACAAAAAGATGAGAAGAAACAGGTATGGAGATAAATAAATAATAATAAATAGTGAAGAAAACGATAGTAAATTACAACACTAGGTGTAGGTAATAGCCATTTGCAAAGGACATAATTAGTTGCTCTTCTCTTTATTTTAGTGTGTAAATTATGACGCTTCATAAGATAATAACTGAGAGGGACTCAATTTGTCTGCAGCCCTGAGACAGGCCGAAGACACAGCAGTGTGGAGGCGATTCATCGGTCACACGCTTCATCTTGCTTGTGCAAACTGTGTTTGTGCAATCATGCATGCATAAATGTTTGAGCGTGTAGCCGAGCGTGTAGTATAAGAACCGGAGGATGATCATCATCTTCTGGTACTTAATCCACAGGTTTCTTCATAAGATACTTTTTTATGCCATAATTATCAGCAGTCGAGGGTCATACCACATTATTGATGTAATTTTGAGGCCAGTCATGACACAAATTTGGCAAGCAGATTTGAACTCAGTCATGGTTGTCCACAATTTGGTGTCATTACATGCCTTTTAACAGGTTCACAGTCCAAAGTCCTATCTCCAGCTAGACAAATGTCCGGCTATAATTATAACCCAATTAAAATTACAATAATAACTTTTACAGACACACGATCCATATTTTTGGAAAACCGTAACACAGGCAAATGATTTTCGGATTCAGTATAGAAAATTAACATGAAAAATAAACAGAAAATTAACATTGAAATTAACATAGAAAATTAGCATCGATGTAGCCAACGCCCATTTATTGCAATCTTTGTGTGCCAATAAATCAATTAATAGTATTCTCATTAGAGTGCTGTTATCGGGAATCGAACCCTGAACCGGTCGGTCGCGTGTGGGTGAAAGTGTTAGCATGTTTGATTTATTCTGTCAGTTTGTTTATGTTTGTTTATTGGTCCGTAAGTTAAATTGATAGGTAGCGAGGTAGCGGTCGCAGGGAGTCGTTGGATGGAGGCGGCTCAAGACCGCTGTTCGTGGCGTCCTCGTTTGGGGGAGTCCTATATTCAGCAGTGGACGGGCTGATGATGAGGTAGAGGATAGGACTGAAGCGAATGTGTACTATAGCTAGCTACTGCCTACGGCTTTGCACGCATTTTTACGGGAGATACTCGTATTGGTTCTTCTCCGGGATGCCAACTATATCCTTGACTTTATTATGATTTATTCAGCTGTTTATTTGTGAAAATCTATCAAACAGACAAACAAGAGCATTGCCTAAATAAAATGGAAAACATATTATCTTAATTTTTATAATCTTGTCAAAATATGGTCTTTACCAATGGATAACAGACTGCTGGCAGATCAACTGCTAGCTCGGTTGATGACTAGACAAGAGGAGGCTGAGTGTATACTGACGCAGCAGTGGGTATCAAGATGATTACACTAAAATACACAAATAGAATAGAATATCTTTGTTGTCATAGGTGAAAGACATGAAATAATAATAAATAAAACATTTATTGTTCTCTTTACACAGTGTGCTTACATTTAAAACTAGTATAGTATAATTATAACTAATAGCGACATTGTGTGAGACTGGTGCCCGTGATAGGTTTGTAAAAAAACCTGTGTTACAGGTCACCAGGCTCCCACTCCGCGGCAGAAGTGCATCTGATACATACAATAGTTCCTTTAACATCATTATGCTAAGTGTACTACTTAGAATTAAAAACAACAATTACAGATAATATAAAATGATATAAATAACCGGTAATATTAGTAAAAATTTCAACAAAATAATCAAGTACAAAGTTCTGATCAAAATCAATGAGTAATAAATAATAATAAAGCTGCATTTCTTGAAGTGTGTATATTAATAAATTACCAAATGTGAGACAGTATGTCTTTTAAGCCTGTGTATGTCTTTCAAGCCGTCTATGTCTTTCAAACTAGGTATGTCTTTCAAAATTTCAAGCCTGGGTATGTCTTTCAAACTAATTACCTATGTCTTTTAAGCCTGTGTATGACGTTGAAACTAGATAGGTATACGTATGTCTTTCAAGCCTGTGTTTGTCTTTCAAACTAGGTACATATGTCTTTGAAGTCTATGTATGCTTTTTAAACTAGGTATGTTTTTCAAGCCTGTATATGTTTTTCTGTGGTGATTATGGCAAAACCCCCCTACATGACCATCCACTTGATGGACCGACGACATCGTAGCGGTCGCAGGGAGTCGATGGATGGAGGCGGCTCAGGACCGCTATTTGTGGCGTCGTAAGGGGGAGGCCTATGTCCAGCAGTGGACGTGTATGGGCTGATATGATGATGATATGTCTTTCAAGCCTGTGTAAGTTTTTCAAACAAGGTACATATGTCTTTCAAGTATGATTCGACAAACAAGAGGGATTTTATAAGTTAGTTATGTAGACACACTGTTGGCAGACGATCCACTACTTTGGATTTAGTTTTTTTACTGTTAGCCTCAATAAGATCAATTGTATAAAATGACACAATGACGTGTCAGCGCGGGCCTTACGTACATATGTTGAATGACTTGATCGAGAGTTAACATTTTCGACAATTTGTTTTTTTCATGAAAATGAAAACTTTTTGAAAAAGTAAAACTTTCTTCGGCTGTTAATAAAGTTTTGTCAATCTGTTGATAGATGCTTTAAGTTGATAGACGATTTGAGCTATCTGTAGATTGTTTGTAACAGTCTGCAGTTAGCTCAATTGTTTCAATTGTAAATACCAGTTTTAATTTGTTTATATTATCTCATTGTAATTTTCTTAGTTGATTGATCCTAATAACAGGTTTTAAGTAAGTATTGACACAGTTTTAATATTAAATCGACTCTATCCTACACCTTGTCAGTTTTAGATTTAATAATTTTATTAGTTCTATTAAAAGCTTTACTCTACATATTACTTAATTGCTCAAATGGCTCTATTAATAGTCGTAAATCATAACGCCAATTTATTTATTAACCGTAATTTATTTATTACTCAGCGGCAATAAGAAGAGTTTGAAAGTTTGTTGAAAGTGACAAAAAGATGAGAAGAAACAGGTATGGAGATAAATAAATAATAATAAATAGTGAAGAAAACGATAGTAAATTACAACACTAGGTGTAGGTAATAGCCATTTGCAAAGGACATAATTAGTTGCTCTTCTCTTTATTTTAGTGTGTAAATTATGACGCTTCATAAGATAATAACTGAGAGGGACTCAATTTGTCTGCAGCCCTGAGACAGGCCGAAGACACAGCAGTGTGGAGGCGATTCATCGGTCACACGCTTCATCTTGCTTGTGCAAACTGTGTTTGTGCAATCATGCATGCATAAATGTTTGAGCGTGTAGCCGAGCGTGTAGTATAAGAACCGGAGGATGATCATCATCTTCTGGTACTTAATCCACAGGTTTCTTCATAAGATACTTTTTTATGCCATAATTATCAGCAGTCGAGGGTCATACCACATTATTGATGTAATTTTGAGGCCAGTCATGACACAAATTTGGCAAGCAGATTTGAACTCAGTCATGGTTGTCCACAATTTGGTGTCATTACATGCCTTTTAACAGGTTCACAGTCCAAAGTCCTATCTCCAGCTAGACAAATGTCCGGCTATAATTATAACCCAATTAAAATTACAATAATAACTTTTACAGACACACGATCCATATTTTTGGAAAACCGTAACACAGGCAAATGATTTTCGGATTCAGTATAGAAAATTAACATGAAAAATAAACAGAAAATTAACATTGAAATTAACATAGAAAATTAGCATCGATGTAGCCAACGCCCATTTATTGCAATCTTTGTGTGCCAATAAATCAATTAATAGTATTCTCATTAGAGTGCTGTTATCGGGAATCGAACCCTGAACCGGTCGGTCGCGTGTGGGTGAAAGTGTTAGCATGTTTGATTTATTCTGTCAGTTTGTTTATGTTTGTTTATTGGTCCGTAAGTTAAATTGATAGGTAGCGAGGTAGCGGTCGCAGGGAGTCGTTGGATGGAGGCGGCTCAAGACCGCTGTTCGTGGCGTCCTCGTTTGGGGGAGTCCTATATTCAGCAGTGGACGGGCTGATGATGAGGTAGAGGATAGGACTGAAGCGAATGTGTACTATAGCTAGCTACTGCCTACGGCTTTGCACGCATTTTTACGGGAGATACTCGTATTGGTTCTTCTCCGGGATGCCAACTATATCCTTGACTTTATTATGATTTATTCAGCTGTTTATTTGTGAAAATCTATCAAACAGACAAACAAGAGCATTGCCTAAATAAAATGGAAAACATATTATCTTAATTTTTATAATCTTGTCAAAATATGGTCTTTACCAATGGATAACAGACTGCTGGCAGATCAACTGCTAGCTCGGTTGATGACTAGACAAGAGGAGGCTGAGTGTATACTGACGCAGCAGTGGGTATCAAGATGATTACACTAAAATACACAAATAGAATAGAATATCTTTGTTGTCATAGGTGAAAGACATGAAATAATAATAAATAAAACATTTATTGTTCTCTTTACACAGTGTGCTTACATTTAAAACTAGTATAGTATAATTATAACTAATAGCGACATTGTGTGAGACTGGTGCCCGTGATAGGTTTGTAAAAAAACCTGTGTTACAGGTCACCAGGCTCCCACTCCGCGGCAGAAGTGCATCTGATACATACAATAGTTCCTTTAACATCATTATGCTAAGTGTACTACTTAGAATTAAAAACAACAATTACAGATAATATAAAATGATATAAATAACCGGTAATATTAGTAAAAATTTCAACAAAATAATCAAGTACAAAGTTCTGATCAAAATCAATGAGTAATAAATAATAATAAAGCTGCATTTCTTGAAGTGTGTATATTAATAAATTACCAAATGTGAGACAAAACGCAAAAAAAATGAAAAAAATACAATAGGTGTTCGCTGTATGGTTGAGTAGGAGATTGTGTAGAACCTTTGAAACGTAAGTACTGAAACCTTTGAAACCAAGGAAAATTTTTATGCCTAGATACATTAATCTCGTAAGTTTCACACATCTACAACATCCATAAAGTTAAGTAACCTATCCTAGATGCATATTACAAGTTTGTAACTTAAATTACGACTGCAATCCAAGCCAATAACAAATTATTAATGAATCTGAAAACGGCTCCAGTTTCTCTCGGTCCGGGACTGGCTCTGGAGCTCCAATAGGCAAAAATACAATTAAGTGTCCAACACAATGTGCTGCATGTCTGGAGTGAATTACCTACAGGTTTCTGATTGTTTTCGTAAAAATACAAAAAAATATTCAAATTGCAACAGCGCGGCATCAAGCTTGTTTTTTCTAAGCGCTGTGGTGGAGCGAGATCGGGGTTTCGCCAAGCCGAGTCGACTCCCGGGGCTGCTGATCCGCTTTGGTTTAGGGCTTACGTTAGGTTGACGCCTGGTCGACGGCAAGGCGAAATGCGATACGGTGACGATCCCTTTGCGAGTTGATATGTGTGCTCAGATCTCCAGTGTCACTCGATATTGCCTTTGACAACTGTCACAAATCTACTACCGCTGTCTGTAGAAAAGTAGTCCCAAGCTTTTTACTCAAGAAACTACCAGCGACGAGGTAGGTAGTAAGAGTTCAGGAAAGTGTAATTTTTAGATTAATGAAATTTAATTCCAATTTCAGAAATCGTTAAAAGATAATCTTTAGACGGCTCCAGTTTCCCTCGGACCGGGACTGGCCCTCTGCTCCAATATGCAAAGAGAGTCATTAGATGTGCAACACATTGTGCAGGATGTCTGGCCACTTCGAAGCAGCGGCTTTCTAACACCACGGAGAGTAGCAACTTGTTTCCATGAGTTATGGTTTGTTAAAAGGAGCTTAAAGCTTTAAGTTTTATTGAATAGTTCAGAAGTCAGAAGTCAATAACTTTATTTCTTTAGACTTATAAAATAAGTACGTAGACTAGTAAAATTTTAAAATATATAATGTATAATTCAAATAGAAAAAAGTGTTATTTGATTTCTCTTCATATTTTTTTTTCTGCACCCGTGGATGAAGTGAAAAAGAAGTTAATCATCCTGCAAGTCAGTCATCCGAATCAAACTCTATTATGGTACTTATGTATTTATCTACAAAAATTTAAGAAAACTAGGTTTTAAAAACTTGGCTTACCTTGTTTCATTATCTCCCGAAATTCAGCTTAAAATTATTTCAAAGCTACCGGTAATGATGCGTTACAAGTTTCCTTCAAGGAATCATGTTTGGAGCAAATAGGTACGACTCTTCCTCTATGTACTTACATTCAAAAATGAATAAAAACTATTATTAATGATAGTTATTAATAAAGATTACAAATTTCACCAAGTTCCAAGCTTACGTACAACTTGCAAACTTTCTATATGAATTGTAGGTGCATGCATTGTAATGGGTACACGATAGACGCGGCAAAGGAAAGTCTGTCCCTAGGCGTGATTACCATTATATCCGATCGATTCACATTACTCACGAGCTTTTCCTGCTTTACACTGCCCTTTCAATTATCTAGAATGTAAATTTGTAAAAACTGCAGTAAGATATTATTTCCTTGCGTATATTTGTTACCTTTTTCGAAGTCGCGTACGTCGAATGTCGCGTTATCTTTTGCTTGCCGCTGCGCGCTGTATAAAGCAATAAACATGCATAAAACTAGCACATGTTTGCCATAAACGATTTGAATTTGTGTTTGGAGTTTCAGGACCTGCGGGTAAGCGTGACAAGATTGCTCTCTTTGAGTAATTTTTTGTAGAAATCGTTTTAAAGACGCTTAGAGTGACAGAAACGCACACAGTTACCTACATACATATATCTTCAGGGAAAAATCAGAATCAGAATAAATAACTTTATTTCTTTAGTCTTACAAAATAAGCACTTAGACGAGTCAAATTTTATACTATAAATATAGTTATTATTATCAAATAAGAAATAAGGTGTTATTGATATTCTCTTCACTTCAATTTTTTGTCCACTAGTGGAAGAAGTGAAAAACAAAGATAGAACAAGAAGTATAGGATTTGTAAATCAAATAAGAATCATTGACAAACAATCTGAGAGTGTAGGTAGCTCAGCCTACATGCAGCAGTCATCTACATACGAGTACATTCATACATAATCGAGTGACAGTTACTGTACTAGCAACTTAAGCTTCTACATGAAAGCTTACTCCACCGACCGCGTCATTACGTACTCAGGGTATACTCAAGAAACCAATAATCGTTTAATTATGATGCTAAATAATTATTCGCATATAAGCCATTAGGATAATACGTGAGGGCAATAAAATGTCGTAAAAACGAGAGGTTATTCTGGTTTGTTTCGTCCGAGATTGTCGTTTCGCAGATAAGATTTTCTAATTAAAACATGCACTGGGATGGTATGCTGATGTTTTGCTGATGTAGATGGCTAATCGAACGGGATTTATTAGAAATATCGTATTAGTCTGTGGGTTTAAATCGTTTTTAATAGCTTTTATGTGAATTTTAGGTATTTGGTTTGAATTTATAGCTTGTCTTGCTATCTGTTGAATTTGCTGCACTTTCTTGTTATGCCCGTCTTTTAGAATTGCTCTTGCAAATCTGCTACCCATTGTTTTATTTCTATAATTTTTTCGCAGTAGGTACCTTGAAGAGTTATATGTATATTTCTCAAAGGTTCTTATAGTGTTTATTGACACTAAGAGTTCCGCTAGAATCGTTAGTTATGTTTGGTGTCGTGAGTTAAGTACCTATTTTTGGGATATATTCGTACACCCTGTTTTTATAAAGATTAATCTTAGCAAAGAAATGCATTATTGAAAATGAACGGAAATTGCTATTTTGTATTTTGTTAAGATTAATTTTTTATTTTAGAATTGATATTCTAATCATTGAGGATTTTGTCTAAAAAAAGGAAATTTCATATGATTTGATAATTCTAGTGTTGCATTGATGAAACTCCACTCATGAGAACTACAATTATAGAATTTGTAGGCTTCCACATAAAGCTAAAACACGCTGCTGTCATAGCTGCAGAGGGTAATTGTACACAAAAATTTTCTTGATTTTGAAGCCAAAAACGAATCTATGAGTGAGTTGACAAGCATAACTTCAGTGCATTCACACACACGAGCTCACGTATACGAATAGTAAAGTGAGACGTAGGTAGGTATTTGTGGCATTTTGTTGGCTACAGCTCGTTTGTATCTACTATCATTCTAAACCTACTACTTCTAAGTTCTAGGATATATGATTGCTGATATTGTCAACTTACATTATAGAAACCAACTATATATGTATCATCTACCTACCATTAGCATAAAATTACTAATTTACTGAAAATTAAGTCCAACCATCCTCTTAAAACAGTTTATAATGAACTCTGCAGGTTCAATGAATCATCATTTACATACGAGCTGATAACAGCTTTAATGGGAGTTAGATTATATCAGATAGCAAGCAAGTTACTTGTTAGCAAGCGAAGCAAGCAATCAATTGCTTGATAGCTCTTGATAGCTTGATACAGAAAGGTTATGAGATCTTTTAGCAAGCGGTAGCTAGCGGCAGCGACGTTTGATGGTTTCTGGAGACTTCAAAGTGCATGCATGAATAGTGGATAATGAGGTGATATGCAAAAAGGTTGGTTGTTATCATTAACTGGTAAGTTTAATGGAAAGTACTAGATAAAGTATAAGAACCTATACATAATACGCGTAGCAGATGTCCTAAAAAAAGTATTTATTGATACTTCTGAAAACAATGATTACTTTGAAAATAACAACAACGATTCTGAAAAGCCCGTAGCTTATGTTAATTTCACGTGGCTACTCCATTAGAGCCTACGGAAGAACTTTCAAAGCTGGATTTGCATTGCACTATCAAATCATCGTCATCATCATATCAGCCCATACACGTCCACTGCTGGACATAGGCCTCCCCCCATACGACACCACAAATATCGGTCCTGAGCGATCGACTCCCTGTGATCGGTACGATGTCGTCGGTCCATCGACATCCGAGTGGATGGTCTCTCATGTAGGGGGGGTTTGCCATAATCACCACGCTTGGCAGGCGGATTGGAATCGTAGTGTTGGTGTTGAAAAATAGTCAAAAGGAAGCTGCTGCCCTTCCTCTGGTAGGTTTCCTTAGTCGGCTCTTACGACTTCCACGGGTTGAGTTGGAGGGGTCGATATTCGTACGCCGCGGCCCCACAGCCACTATCAAATCTGGTAAGTATAATTATATTTTGTAAAACGATAGCGCTGCAATAACATTCACAGTGATGATTTATGTAATGGACAGAAAGAGGCGAGACGTGAACCAATTCAGGCCGTCCAGGTTTTCGGACGCTAGTAAACTGCCGCCGCTGTAGCACACTGCAAGCTTGGCCATGGAGTGAGAGATTTTCAACCGGGATACACGCGTTTCTTACCATTCTACAAGAGTCTTTTCTTTTCGTCCATCACCTGTCCTAAAACTTTTACATTTAAAAGCTCATTGTATGCCACTGAGCCATTCTCCTTCGATAATTTGGGTGATAGCAACTAAAGCATTGAAATAGTTTATCTACATAATGTGGTAGGTTTGTTAGATGTAAGAAAATGACGAAATGCAAACGAGCAGCACTAACTCCCTCATTACTGCGCGATAGAAACGAAGCAACGGAGACTTCCGAATAAATTACATTGAAATACCTAATCTGAATATCTAAATACTAAGGTAAGAAAAATACTGACGGACTGACTATCACAAGTAAGAAAATCAGCCAATACCTATGAACGATATCATTCTTGACCATATTTTCGCTTCTTGGGTGTAGAAAAATAAAGAAGACCAAAAAATCTTTCGTCAGAAGTTGAAATATCGCTAGAAAATGAACTTTACAATACAGGACTTCTGGGTCTAGCAGAATATGAACAATAAATGCACTTATAAGGGTATGTACAATAAATTGTGATGTTTTGATTGCAAATAAACTGAAATTTCAGGCACCTCAGAACACCACAAATCATTGTGAATTTTCCATTATAGGTAGTGCTTTAATCTTACTAGTGGAAGACACAGGGGAAAAACAGTTCAAGTCAGATGGCCCACCCAAACTTGTCTCTAAGTGGAAAATACTTAAAAAAAAATGATCAATTATTAAACACAAGTAAGTCAGAATCAGTTAGGTCCAAAACCACAGCCTAAGTCACAGGCATACACTAGTACATGCATAAAACATGCATAATAAACCCGTGGACGGGAGCCGGTATGCAAGCTCACATGCGCTGTGCATAATCTGATAACGTAGCTCACATAGGAGCAGATCTGATATGCTTTACTGATGACGCCGCGGCTACCACCAACTGATTTAATGTGTGCACCGCAAAATATTTAACGGGGATACGGTTGTTGTAAGGAATATCTGATAGATGCTGATAGATTAATAATTTAAGGTTAAAACAAAGATTTTGCAGACTAAGTTACATTTTGGGAACATTACTAAATCTGTGATTCAGGTTCGGATTTAGTTTGATGTTTTCTGAATTTAGTGGCGTCTGGAACCTCTAAATTTGTTGTTAGAGGAATTTCCTGCATATTTTTGACTCAAAAGAGGATGCGGATTTTATCTACAAAATTTATCAAAACCCTTAAACGGATTCAAGATATTGATTGTCTTTGTTATGTATCACGTAATATGTCATGTACCTAATTTACCTATTTTTTATATTATTATAATCCTTACTAATAATATAAATGCGAAAGTAACTCTGTCTGTCTGTCACGTTTTCACGCCAAATCTACTGAACGGATCATAATGAAATTTGGCAAGGAGGTAGATGATACACCTGGTACACAGATAGGGTACATGAAAAGCGCGTGCGAAGCCGCGGGCAGCAGCTAGTCTTTCCTAATTCACCGGTCACTGGCATTTCAAAGAACTCCATCACCATAAATTGAACGAGTTCACATTTAGAAATGAAATTCTATAATCTAGCACTTCATCATCGACAGTCGAGCTCACAGTGACAATGCATGTAGCTGATTTAAATAATTGCCTGCGATCGATCGCCAGTAGATTGCAATGTAGAGAGCAGCTTTCTGCAACTGGTTCCTTGGATCTAGGAACAGCTATGTATTTTTATGAGTTACATATTTATGCTTATGGAACGCGGTTATTAATAGGGATATTTTAATAAGGGTTGTTAAGTAGGATAGGGCTTTATAGGTCTGTGATGGCATTAGAACCTAATAGCCAGAATAGATTCGTCATTTTAATGAAGTTGTAGAATCAACATAATTTTCCTTACATATCATAATCCTTACATAAATAATTAGGTCTTATATTCTTATTCCCCCCCTACATGGGAGACCATCCACTCGATGGACCGACGACATCGTAGCGGTCGCAGGGAGTGGATGGATGGAGGCGGCTCAGGACCGCTATTTGTGGCGTCGTACGGGGGAGGCCTATGTTAAGCTGTGGACGTGTATGGGCAGATATGATGATGATGATGACTGGTTAATAGTTATGTATGTAAAAGTAAAGTACAGTACAGGTTCTGTATACAGTATAAAAAAATAAATTGGGTTCTCGACTATTGCTCGGCTCGGCGACATGGTAACCACTTTTCTGACAGTATCAGTAACAAATCTGTCAGTACGTCATTGATTTTTTTCTTCATAAGCCATTTTCATTCACACTATTTAAGCTTTTCCGCTAACACTAGTTTTATTTTAACAATTTGAAACCAAACAGCTTGTAATACTTAAATCAGTAGAAACAATGGTGGTTAAACTAAAGCTTAAAAGTTTTTACTCATAGAACTTAAACTAAAATTTATATAATCTATTAAGGATGGTATAAGTAATTAAATGGGTAAATTAAACGGTTTAAAATGCCATGCCTGTTCGTTATCAACTAGTTGTTAAATTAGTTTTTACAACATATGAAAACTTTGTCTTTGTTATTGCTCTGACTAGCCTTTATATATTATTATTATTATCTTGCTCACACCTAACATTCTAATTTCACAACAATCCTCAGTAAATCAACAGGCTATATCTCTCGCATAACTCGCCCACGACTGCACATGCAAATGAAAGGCAATGTATCGCGGCATCATTCACTGCCAGATCAAATGTGATCCTTTATGCTGATTCGAGAAAGCTGGCTTGAATTCAATGTGTGGAATCGTAACTATTCTACCTGGGGATTTGATAAATAATGCGTAGGTTGATCGTCTTCTGTTACGCGATATTCAATTTTTTTGTGGTTTTACGTTTTTATATATTCTACAAGGAATAAAACTAGCGGAAAAGTAATTTGCCATTATTCACTGCCAGATCATATGTGATCCTTTAAGCTAATTCGAGAAAGCTGGCATGAATTCAATGTGTGGAATTGTAACTATTCTACCTGGGGATTTGATAAATAATGCTTGGGTTGATCGTCTCTTGTTGGCGTGAGATTCAAATTTTTATGTAAGTACCTTATTAGCCCAGTTCTGAGAATTGATGTTGGCTTTGTCATCTGTATCCTATCCAGCGCTTTTGTCAGGCTAGCTGTGAAAATCCAGGTTTTGTTAATTCGAGACAGCTGGCTAGCTGGGGATTTGATAAATAATGCTTAGGTTGATCGTCTTTTGCTGCGCGATATAAAAAAAATGTGGTTTTAATTTTTTATACATTTTACAAGGAATAACATTAGCGGAAAAGTAATTGGCCATTATTCACTGCCAGATCATGTGTGATCCTTTATGCTGATTCGAGAAAGCTGGCATTGAATTGTGGAATTGTAACTACTCTACCTTACTTAGGAACCATCTGAGCATCCCACTTCTTAGAATTGATGTTGGCTTTATCATCTGTATCCGGCATTTTAGTCAGGCTAACTGGGAAAATCCAGGTTAAGGTTGAAAGTCTCCTTGTTGGAGTGAGATTAAAAATTTGATGTACCTTACGAATCAACTGAGCATCTCACTTCTTAGAATTGATGTTGGCTTTATCATCTGTATCCGGCATTTTAGTCAGGCTAACTGGGAAAATCCAGGTTAAGGTTGAAAGTCTCCTTGTTGGAGTGAGATTAAAAATTTTATGTACCTTACGAATCAACTGAGCATCTCACTTCTTAGAATTGATGTTGGCTTTATCATCTGTATTTAGGCTAGCTGTGAACATCCAGGTTATGCTGATTGGAGACTGCTGGCTTGAATTCAATGTGTGGATTCAGTAAATAATGTTAAGGTCGATCGGCTCGTTTTGGCACGATATCATTTTTTTTGTAGTTTAAATTTTCTGTGTGTTCTACAAGGAATACAACTAGAGGAAAAGTCATTTGCCGCAAATCGTAAACCATTTTCTTATCATTAAATTATGAAAAAACGAATTTCCATGCATTTGTATATAGTCCTGTTCACTCTAGCCTTGAAGACCTCTAAATTATAGGTATCGGGAAACACAGACGTAAGGCGTTCCATACTTTGGCAGTCAGTGCGTACGAAGAATGTTGATTCGAAGCGCTGAGTGCGGGTCAATGGGATATCCACCGTGTATAGATGACGCAGTTCCGAGCGTTTGGTTATCCGATGGTAGAATGGTGATGGTGGAATTAGGTCGTGCAATTCCAGCGCACACTCTGCAAAATGTCTTTATTGACAAAGAAAATAACAATAAAATAATATAAACAAATTAAACTAGTATTTACAATTGAAAAAATTTAGCTAACTGCAGACTGTTGCAAACTATTATATTGATACTATTGCACCAGATCTATCTTTTATTTTCAATAAATCTATTGATTGTGGCGTTTCTCCTGATCTGATGAAACATAGTAAGATAATCCCACTATTTAAATCGGGTAGTAGGTCTGACCGCACTAACTTTAGACCGATATCAGTACAGCCTACATTCAGCAAAGTTTTTGAAAAACTTCTACATCGTAAGCAATTCGGGTTTACTCGCGGCAGGTCAACTACTGATGCCGGTGTAGAGTTGGTATGGCATATTTTTGATGCTTGGGAGAAGTCGCAAGATGCTTTAGGTGTTTTTTGCGACTAGTCAAGCATTCGATTGTGTACACCATGGAACATTCATCAGGAAACTACATCACTATGGAATAAATGACACCTCTTTGGATCTTCTTATTTCTTACTTGAGTGACAGGATACAAAGAGTTGACATTAATGGGAAACGGTCTTCGGGATCTGTAGTAACAATGGGTGTACCGCAGGGATCTATCCTTGGCCCTTTCCTATTTTTAGTTTATATTAACGACCTGCCTGATCTCGTTAAAAATAATCACGTGATTGTTTGCTGATGATACTTTTTTAATTTTCAAGATGATTAGACAAAACACATATTATGACGATGTAAACAATGCAATATCAAAAGTAGTCCATTGGTTTAGTGTCAATAATCTTTTACTTAACGAAACCAAAACTAAATGTATTAGATTTATTCTACCAAATGTAAAACAAGTAAAGGCTGATATAAACGTAAAAGGAGAAACTTTAGACATTGTAGACAGTACCGTATTCTTAGAAATAACTTTAGACAGTAAACTTCAATGGGGCCCACACATAGATAAACTATCGAAGATTTAGTTCCGCAGCATATGCAGTCAAAAAAATCCGTCATTTTAGAGACGTTGATACTTCTAGACTTGTCTATTTCAGCTACTTCCATAGTATTATGTCTTATGGCATGTTACTGTGGGGGAACGCTGCATATATTATTACCGTATTTGTGCTGCAGAAGAGGGCTGTTCGTGCTATATATAACATGGGTCCTAGAGAATCCCTGCGTGATAAATTCAAAGAAATAAATATAATGACTGTACCATGTCAATATATTTATGAAAACTTATTGTACACTCATAGAAATATCGATAGATTCCCTAAAAATTGCGACATACATAATGTAAATACTAGAAATAAGAACAAACTCGCTTTGCCCAAAACTCGGCTGCACAAGATTAGTGTATCTTTTAAAGGGCAATGTATACGCTTCTACAACAAAACTCCGAGTGAGTTGAAAAAATTATCAATAAATAAATTCAAACAAACTATCAAACATATCCTTTGTAAAAAGGCTTATTACAAAATATCAGATTATCTAGAGGATAAAAAAGCATGAGACGACTTTTGCTCCAACTCGAAAACTAACAACCTAACACGGTAAAGGTTTCTTGTTCGCTTCTTTACTTTACCTTAAAAAGATTGAAGTGAACAAAAAATCAAAGTAATCACTTTATTTCCCTGTTTTACTTGTGTAATTTTGATTTTGTGACGTGTCCAAGAGTTCTGTAAGGTCTAAAGGAAATAAAGCACTTTAATATTTGATATTTGAACTATCTACAGATAGCTCAACTGGTCCATATCTATACCAGTCGGAAGCGTCCCCAAGACGCTGGCTGCATTGCCTCGCTGTATGGCAATGCTAATGCGCTGCGCCAGATACTCACCAGCTCTCGGTCACGCATCGCTTCGACCAGGCGCTCAGATAATTTTTTGAAAACCCGGAGAGCCGTCGGAACCCCACGGACCTAGGGTCTCGATTCCAAGGGGAGCAAATGCGTAGGCTCTGTCGAGACCTGCATATTTGCACCTCTTCAGATCCTCGTTAAACAATTGTATTTTTCATTGTTGATATTATGTATGTTATCAACATTGAATTGCTATTTTCTGATGTAAAGTTTGGCAGTCGGGTGCGTGTGATACGTGAGTCTGCTATTGACCACGCATTGGCAGTCTGTCACTGAGTCGACTGTCACTACTTTTCAAGTTTACATTAGAATTAAAGCTTTGAATTTGCAGACGAGGATATTGATATACAATATTTTATATGTCTTCGCCAAAAGTCTGTTTACATATTTTAAGCAAGTATTAAGTTATAGTTAGTTACTGTAATTTATGTTGTTTTTTTATATTTCTTTGTCGCTTTGGTTCTCCACTGTAATGGTAATGTAAATATGTTACTGAATAAAATGTAAAAGAACCCTACATTCCTATAAACGTGTAAGTCTTTGCCCAGGCGCAGATAGTTAATAACCAACGTAAAGACATGCGAGCTGTCAGAACAAATGATGTTGCGATCCGCAACGAAGATAGATTCTCAGCTAGTAGGCTACTTTATAAACTTAGTTTGTGCTTAGTATTATAATGCTAGTATGCTTGGTAATTTATACAAACTAATAGGTATGCCTTCTTAGGATCCCAACCCCTCTCTCTAGTTTTCACGTAATTCATAAATAGATATTAAATCAATTTTAAATAAGGAATAAAAAAAAATTGTTGACTCGTAGGTCTCGTATTTGTTTTTTAAGAAGCGCTAAACGTTGCGCGCCGTATTTAGAATAAAGTTTGAATTTCCCAAGAGGATATTGACTGCGTAACCAAAACCTAAGCCCCCCTGTGATCAAGCGTGGTATTTTGAAGACCCCCTCCCCTTGAGCGTGATACATAGCATGTGTATGTTCCCTTATTTGTTAAGAACTTCTTTGCTGGAGAGGAGCAATTTTGTTATTTGGACCTTTTTAGTTTGAGGATTTTCCACTTCCACCTCATTCTGATTGCATGCACTAGCTTGTCCAATGTCCTTCCTCAGAATACCTTCTTCCAAATTTCATTAAGATCCGTTTATTTGTGAAAAGGTAACAAACAGAAAAACAGAATTACTTTCGCTTTTATAGTAATATTAGGTTAGGATTCAGTCAAAAGAAATTTCGTTCCGAATGTAGAGGTTCCCAGCATTTGTTGCATTCAACTTTGACGTCTTTCGTCGTCTCGACTTTCGGCGAGAATTGCATTGCATAATATGCAAATATGCATACTTAATGCATTAAAAAAAATATGCAAATTGCTGACTGTTAACAAAAATAAACGTGTTATGTGTTGTTCATTTTATTCTCTTGCTTCACACCCACTGTCGAAGTAAGAAATGTATATTACGTACTCACTCCCTAAGAAACTTTATTATAACTTTAATACTTCTGAATAGGTTTTCAGATATAAAACCATGTCTATAAAAACAACATTACCTTGAACATGGTACTAAAAAAACATTGTAGATATCAATAAAAATCTGTTAAAAGTCAACTATCTCGTTATAAACTGACGTATTTTACAAGCAATTTTCTGTACAGTAGCCTAGCCATACATAAACCCAAATAAACACATGTACACTGTCTGCCAAGAAAATTGTAAGATGAAATACACTGCTGGAACAGAAAACAGTAACATAAGATGAGCATCATCCTTTAAAGTAGCTAAAGCATAACCATACAAACACCTGTACACTGTCTGCCAAGAAGATAGTGCGGTGCAGTACACTGCTGGATCAGAAAACAGTAACATGAAGTGTAATGCTAGTACAAGCGCGCGTGCCGCTATTTATCCTTACCGGTACGGGAGCTATCCTTTTTAGAGTTATGGATTCTTGTGTACACTTGGGGGACGGAAAAGTGAAGCACCACAATCATTATACCACTTTATTCAGGAAAGAACGTACAATTATTATATAGTATAGTTAATAAGCCGTGGGGTCGCGGCGTACGAATATCGACCCCTCCAACTCAACCCGTGGATGTCGTAAAAGCCGACTAAGGGAACCTACCAGAGGAAGGGCAGCAGCTTCCTTCTGAGTATTTTTAAACACCAACACTGCGATCACCAATCCGCCTGCCAAGCGTGGTGATTATGGCAAATCCCCCCCTACATGGGAGACCATCCACTCGATGGACCGACGACATCGTAGCGGTCGCAGGGAGTCGATGGATGGAGGCGGCTCAAGACCGCTACTTGTGGCGTCGTACGGGGGAGGCCTATGTCCAGCAGTGGACGTGTATGGGCTGATGATGATGATGATAGTTAATAATAAAGTCTTCTGAGTTAATTGGTGCTTCATGGTTGATGGTCAATGATGATGAGGTTGAATATCGATATAATCTTACTTTCTACAGGTTTAAAGACTAAGTACGTATATTGAGGGTAAATTTAATAAGATTTTTTGTCAAAAGAGTGACAACAAAAAAGTACAGTAATTTTCACAAGTAAATAAAAATAAACAGCAAATTCGTTCAAAACTAAATTTCTACAATAATTTCACATAAGGTCCGTAAACTAAATATGTAGCTAAACCATACGGCGGAAATTACTTACATACGCAAAAATATTACTTTGCAACACATTGAAAAGTACAAAACAAAACACAACCCCGCGACGCGAACTCAAATCAATCAACTGACAAATGTCTTCATTCCCCTAACGATGTGCTCTTCATTTGTCCTGCGGTGTACGCATTTATCTACGTGTGTTACAGTTATAGTTATAAATAAAATGGCTCGCGAGGTCTAAAGCATTACTCATGAATTGCTGAGCCCCGGCGCCCGGTTAAACCTGCGATTGCTGTGATAGCGTTGCCGTCATATGACGTCCGTTTTTCTAGTTACACCTATTACACTAAACTTTAATCACCATAGAAAATCACAGAGTCTAGGAATGGAGTTGTCTTAGGACCGCTATCAGTGTGGTATTTGGGAGGCCTATTTTTAACAGTGGAGGTTTGTGGGCTGCTAAGTTGTAGTTTATCACAATTGTTACACACATTACTGAGCAGAGATCTGCCCCATGTCTTTCGACATCTTTTAGTTGCTTGTCGGTGAATGGAGATATCAACGTCGTCACGTCTTCTTCATGCTGCCTCGGCGACGTCCTCAGGCTTCCACTAGGTGACTGGCGATGCCCATCAGGCGCTCGAATGATAAATAAAAAACTGCCAATAATAACTTAAATAAAGGATGAAATAATCAGCAATTTTGTTGTATTTGAATTTCGTATGTTTCGTTTTATTGAACCACAGTAGTATACCATACTGAATTAGATAGTTTCTGTCGTTATTTCCTTATTTATAGGTATTGTATTCACGATTGATTAAATGACAGACGCCATAAAACGTCCACAGTTTTTAAAAATCTCCGATGTTAACTCATATATCGCGACTGGACTGAATTCCACTACGTAAGTACCCGTGGTTATGTATAGCATATTATGTATATTTATGTATAGTGTAGTTATTTATGCAAGTGATTGTATATTCATTGGAATGTATGTTGCAAGTTCGAAGGATTTCGTTTTAGTCTTTTGATGTGTTTATTTCGTTTGATCGAGTTAAACTAGATAATAAGGGCCTTATCACACTGGCGATTTGCTAGAGTTCAAAGCAAGGTGATTGCGCAGCGAGCTTGTAGCGAGTGCGCAATGAGCTAGCCGCAAGTTCGTAACGAGCGCGCGCTGGAGGGCGATTTTGGCAATGTATCTACTCAATAAATATGGCAAGGATTGTCAAAATATCGAGTGATAAACAAGCGATTCTCATATCTGCAAGTCTATAATTTTTTTTAGGAGGGTTTTTCTTTGACGAGCTGCTCGTTAAGTCGCACGAGAATGCAGTTTTTGGCGGTACTCGATATTTATCACATAATATAACCCGTCATAAACTTGATTAAGTATCACGTGATACGCAGAATTGGCTCCCTGAACTCGCCAGGAAGACACGGCGGGTGCGCAGCGACAAACCCGACAAACCTCTTCCCATGCTTCCTTCCTAATCACGGCGAGCTCGCTTCGCACTAGTCTCGCTTCCGAATCGCCAGTGTAATAGATAGCGCTCTTAGAGTAAGAATATTAGAATCCTACTAATATTATAAATATCAAAGTTTTTGAGAATGGATGTATGCATGTTTGTTCCTCTTTCACGCAAAAACTACTGAACTGCGGCTGAAATTTGGTATGGGTATAGTTTGGGATCTGAAATAATGTTTGGGTTACTTTGTATCCCTATAAAATTCGGGCGAAGGCGCGGGCATCAGCTAATATTTCATAATATCTATCGCCTCGCTAATCTAATAGCCCGGCTACACGCTCAAACATTTGTGCATGCAGATTGCACAAACACAATTTGCACAAGAAAGAAAAGCCTTGTGGCCTAGAAACTCCTCCCCTTTTCGAAGTCGGTTAAAAATAACAATTCTAATCAATAACCATTTGTTTCGTTAATTGCAAGAACAACTCCGCAATCTATTGGTCCTGGTTGCTGAGCGTAGGTATAATTTTAACAATACACAATTTTTTAAGTCTGAATAACTCGTACTTGTCTAGTTGTTCTTGCAATTAACGAAATAAATGATTATTGATTATGCTTATTATTTTTAGCCGACTTCGAAAAGAGGAGGAGGTTATATGTACGGCTGCAATGCTGTACTTATACATATAAATAAATAAATAATCTAGGACAATATACACAACATCATCTAGTCCCAAGCTAAGCAGAGCTTGTGTTATGGGTACTAGATGATATACGATATGTTCACTGATTTTTCCGTCCATTGTGGACCGATTTTTATTATGATTATTTTGCTAGTGTACAGAGACAGATAATACTTAATAATATGGCGTGTTTTAAAAAACGATAAATCTACTTCAAATTCCCTTACTTTTACACTTATTTTAAGTTTTGCGGGATAAATACTACTCCATAATTGGCGGAGATATCGCTTTATATACTTATATAAAAAAAACATATAGACGAATTCATAACCTCCTTCTTTTGAAGTCGATTAAAAAACAGCGTAAATACGAGTATTAAGAAATTAAAGGTGGTTTTTTTGTTTTTCAACCAATCTAATTATAATATAATATATATATTTTATAAATGTCATCATCATCACCAGCGGACAGCCATGTGGGACAGTCGTTTATCGGTTGCCAGCCGCCAACCAAGTTAATAGATAATCTCAAATTCTCGATCTCCAGTGTTGGTTTCCGTACCGTTTAGCAAAACACTGCCTAATTTATTTTTCTAGATTTTAGGGGGATTTTGACTAACGGAAAGTATTCAACTGACTATCTGGACCATATAGTCAAATTAAACTGTTTTTCTATGACTTACGTTATTACAATATATATATATATACATATATATATACATATATATATACATATATATATACATATACGTGATATATAATATATTTATAGCTTTAAGTTATAAGATATCATTAAATTCTGTTATTGACTTATCATCGTAAAACTATGGAACTAAACGAATTTATATCGAGGACGTAAAAAAGTTGTCCCAATTGAAAGTGTAGTAAATGGTCGGTTCAAAGTTAATTATGTACCTTTTATTTAGTGCTCAAATATCCCAGATTAGATCAATAATAATTATAATAATTTAATTAATTATTAAATAAAGTATTTAAGTTTTTCAAATATGTACTAGTCTGTAAGTATACAAAACAAAACCATCGTTGATCAAGGATTTTTTTAATTACCTGTTCATCATTTCCATGATCACGGGCCATATAGTGACCCAGTCCTTTGAGAGGCATGCGTGGAGCCGAAGCCAACAGCACAGAGGCCCTTTATGAGAATTAATCTAAAGGCGAGAGCTACACATAGCGGATATCATCCTTGGTTGCACAATATGATACATCCGAAGATGATATCCGCCAGGTGTAGATTACTGACTATTGCAAAGGAAAACGAAAATAACAAAAAAGCCATGTTATTGTGGTGAATGGATGGACTAATTACCTTATTGTTAGCACGGACGTTAAATTAAATGTTATTTTATTTATTAAATCAGACATCATATTAGGTCCGTTTTTTCTTATTGAGCTGTCTCAAAATCTATGTCAAAATACATGAAATTTTAAAGGAAGGTTTAGGTTAGGTTAGTTTACAAGAGTCCCGATCAAGCTGTCTGAAGCGAGACTTTGTATTTGATCACGACCCGAATAAAACCCTAAGCTTTATAAAAGTGCTTTAACTGGATTGCCTAGTATTATTTATTTGTGATGTTTGAAAGTAATACCATGAATGCCTTGTTTTGAAAAACCAAGTTATTTTCTGGATTTCTTTATACCGATATCCGGTTTAAACTTGAATTTATTATCGAATGATTATAGTACGTAAATACAAGTCTATATCCGTTCACCGTAACCTTACTTATTATATGAGTCGATATAAAACTGATATTGGATATTGCTACTACTGCTATAAATCTTGGGTTTGGCCAAAATTCAATCTAAATACTGTATAAGAAATAATGAGTTGGTTTGTACACAAGTACAGTCGGCGACAATAAAGCTAAACGGTCTAATAGACAAATTAACATAGACTGCTCTTTCACGTAGAAGAAATAAGTCTATGTAATGTACCTTTGGGTTTATTTATCTTCTTATATATGTACATAAATATATAAATCTAATGTCACAGTGTTTGTACCCAAACTCCTCTGAAACGGCTAGACCGATTTTTGAGTTTTTTTTTGTGTATATTCGGTAGGTCTGAGAATAGGTTGTTAACTATTTTTATATTTTTCAGTGCTAAGGGTGGCTCACCCAATTATTTTTCCCAATATTTTCCAATATTTATTCATACAATTTTATATATTATGATTTGGTATTAAAAAATACTTAAAATTCTCACTTTTCACCTTTAGAACATCAACCCCCATTTTTTAACAGCGATATTAGTTAGCACTGTAATAATCTTCAACCCTCAGTGGTTGATGGGAAAACGTTTGCCGGGTCAGCTAGTTATGATAGTTTATTATTACTTTGTTTCACATTTCCACGATCACAGGCCATACAGTGACCCGGTCCTTTGGGAGGCATGCGTGGAGCCGCAGCCAACAGCACAGAGGCCCTTTATGAGAATTAATGTAAAGGCGAGAGCTACACATAGCATGATCCTTGGTTGCACAATATGATACCGAAGATGATATCCGCCAGGTGTAGAGACTATTGCAAAGGAAAATGAAAATAACAAAAAATAAACCATGTTATTGTGATGAAAGGATGGACTGGATAATCGGGCTATGGGGAGACTGGACGCCTGCCATAAACTTACTGTCAATACTATTACAAAAGGCAGACGGTGGCTTGCCGAATGCTGGATGGGTTCTTCAAAATGTTGGCGTAAATGCCGGAAAGGAACAACATCGGTGCAAACGACTATTATTATTACTTTATTTTGTTATTTATTTGACTTCGAAAAAAGCAAAAGGTTATAACTCATACTCATACATTTATGCGCCGTAGGAGTACAAGGCACACTTGGTTATAACAGACAAATGGTCATCATCAGCCCATACACGTCCACTGCTGGACATAGGCCTCCCCCGTACGACGCCACAAATAGCGGTCCTGAGCCGCCTCCATCCATCGACTCTCTGCGACCGCTACGATGTCGTCGGTCCATCGAGTGGATGGTCTCCCATGTAGGGGGGATTGGCCATAATCACCACGCTTGGCAGGCGGATTGGTGATCGCAGTGTTGGTGTTTGAAAAAATACTCAGAAGGAAGCTGCTGCCCTTCCTCTGGTAGGTTCCCTTAGTCGGCTCTTACGACATCCACGGGTTGAGTTGGAGGGGTCGATATTCGTACGCCGCGGCCCCACGGCCCGTAATTAGTCTATGGTTATAATATATTCGCCTGCATGATCTTTTTTTGTGTGTATTCTTCGAGTTTTCTGTCAAACTTTTTTTTCAACTTAACTGAAATTTTAATGCGAATAAACTAGGACTACTAAAATAATTATTATAATAATCTGTAGATTTCGTTTATCCTACACTTGCGAGCTATAAACTGGAATCACTTCATCGCTGGTTTCTGCAGACCATATTTTACAGTTTTCATGGAATAAACTGCAGATTGGTGTCCATTTGAAAAGAAATTTTGTTAGCTTTTGAATGGTGTAAAAATTATTTAAATTTAATTAAGTTTCCTACCTTCATTTAGTGAATTATTGCAATAGTTCGAAGTTGTGGATGTTTAAATTAATAAGAAGTAATACGAAAATATCAAATTTTTATTTAAAATCTTTGTTATTTCCCGCTTAATATTTTGTATTGCCCCCCCCTGGCCCTAATGACTGCTTGTAAACGGTTTTTCATTGACCTAATGAGTTTCCTGATGGAATCCTGTGGAATTTCCTGCCACTCTTCGATAAGAGCAGATTTTAGGTCTTCTATTGACGCCGGAGCTGGAGATCTTCCTCGTACCCGCCTTTTCAGCTCGTCCCACAGGTGTTCGATAGGGTTCATGTCAGGGCTGACGGCTGGCCAGTATATTGTGGGAATCCCGACTTCTTCCAGGTACTGTCTAGTCGCACGAGCGGCAGCGGGCATTGTCGTGCATTAGCAGGAAATTTTCGCCAATAAACCCGGCGTAAGGGAGTACATGGCCCAGCAGAATGTCATTGATATACTTTTCTGCGGTTAGTCCTCCTCTCCGACCTCCACCGGGTACGAATACCAGCTCCGTTTTAGCTTCAATTGAAATCCCCGCCCACATCATACAAGACCCACCCCCATATGTCACTGTATCCTAATATATGTATATAATACAGCATTGTGCGTATCGCTCTCCCGGACGATCGCTGCACATCCTAGTCTCGTCCGCGAACAAAACTCGGCTCCATTGCTGTATATCCCAATCTAAGTGATCACGAGCAAACTGAAGTCGGGCTTGTCGGTGGGCTGTAGACAATTTGGGTCCCGTTGCTGGCTTTTTTGGGGTCAAGTTAGCTTCTTTGAGTCTTCAACTCACTGTCCACTCGCTGACAGTTCTCCCTCGAACTTCTCCGAGCTCCCGCTGGACGTCATCGCCGGTTAGATGTCGATTTCGGAGAGAAGTGCTGACAATAAATCGGTCATCTCTCGCCGAAGTGCATCGCTGTCGTCCAGATCCTGGTCTTCGAACTAAGTTTCCAGTCTCTCTAAACCTCTTGTATACTTTGGAGACACAGGACTGGCTCAGATGAAGCTGTCGAGCGATAGTACGCTGAGAGAACCCTTGCTGGATTAGGGTGACGATTTGAGCGGCTTCTATTGGTGTGGTTTCCATTTTCTTGTAATTCCAGTATTTTGAGTGACGTGATATATTGGACTGATGACAAAATTGCATAAATTCCCAGTTTTTATAGGGATTCAGGAGTTAAAAATTATGTTTCGTACAGAAAATTTATGTCTTTTGTTTTCACGTTCCATGACATATGATGAACATTTTTTTCGCTATGATATCAAAAGAGTTTGAAAGCTAATAAAATTATCTTTAAAATAATATACCACAACCTACAGTTTATTGCATGGAAACTATAAAATATGGTCTGCAAAAACCAGCGATGAAGTGATTCCAGTTTATAGCTCGCAAGGTGATATTTTCATGTCTATTTTATTTGTTAGAATTTGACTTTTTCTTAGGTTGAATTTTTCCTGGTTTAATAGTAAATTTTCAGATACCTTTTTATTTATTTTTAATGTTGTTACAAAATAAGGTAGTCAATATAAAGTCCAATGCAGTATATAAACATATGTAAGTTCCATTCTATCAGGACTAAATTAACGAAAATCCATTTTGACACAATCTTTTTGCGATCATAATTCTCACATTAATTCCTCCCGAGGAAATAGGTTTTGTCCCACAAAACTTAAAAAAAGGTGTAAAATTAAGGTATTAGAAGTCGGTTTTTATTTCTTTCAAAACAATATACGTTTTATATTCTTTACATATTATTTAAGTTTACAGTACTCGGCTACCACCGAAGAAAGTAGCAAGACCCAAGGACCACCCTATTTAACTGGTTTCCCTTAGGTTATTTACTGAGTGTTTTATGGAGATCTGTCGGTCTGTAGACAGTTCAATTTGGTTCTACGCACTTCCTATACAGAGCTTCCTAAGTAGTAGTACTTGGTGCTCACCATAAAATCCTTATACCTATTGTTCATCTTAAGCGTAGGTATGCTAGCGGCGCCAGGAAGTGAAATAAACTACTGGCATTTTCGCTATCTTACGAATAATAATACTACCTATGCTTGAAGACTTCTTGAAGATGAAGATTTTTTTTTCTGTAGATACCCAGAAATTTTTTCATGAATGCTCCTCTTAGACGACTGTTTCTCGCCTCAAGAAGGCTTATGAAGGAAAACCATCGGGGCGTAGACCTGTCGGTAGCCCTAGGCATCGCTGGATCAACAAAGCTGAAGCAGATATCCGCAAATTCGATGCCCAAAGCTGGCGAGTGGCAGCTTAGAACCAAGATGCCTGGAGAAGTAACAAAGTAAAAGTAATAGATTATTAGTTTGCCAGAACAGAGACAAATAGGATACAAATTAACAGAGAAACTGTTTTTTTTTATGGGCAATAGACCTTCGTTTGACCACAATCTCACCTGATGGAGAGTGACGATGTGGCAGACGGTGTATCATGAGGGTCTAGTCTAGAAGATACCTATTCACTCTTGTCTTGAAGAAATCGGTCTCTACTCAGGATGTGCTATGGTAGAGCAGATCATACATAGCGCTGGTCTTCCGTGGAGACCGTGGTGCGTAAGGTGGCCCATACACACATACAAACAAAGAACAAAACGAATTTGTAAATTTAAACTAAAACTATGAAAACAATCCTACTTCTTATATATAAAATTTCCATGTCACAATGTTAGTTACCGTACTCCTCCGAAACGGCTTTACCGATTTTTACCAAATTTTATATGCGTATTCAGTAGATCTGAGAATCGGCTACTATCTATTTTCTATACCCCTAAGTGATAAGGGTTGAAGGCAAAACAATGTTTGCCGGGTCAGCTAGTATATTATACATTTGAAAGTAACTCTGGCTATCTGTCTGTATGTTACCTTTTCACGCTAAAACTACTGAACGGATCTTAATGAAATATAGCAGGAAGGTAGATGGTATCCCGGGGACGGACATAGGGTACATGAAAAGCGCGTGCGAAGACGCGGGCAGCAGCTAGTATTATTATAATTGTGTTGAAGGACTTGTGTCTTGTGTTGGAGGTCAAGATCCACTTGGGGTTTCTGACCCACAGGAGTAAGTAAGTCCAGCATCAATATAATATTACTCGTACCTATAAAAGATTACCAGCAAATTTCCCTTCCAATATTTCAATTATGGAGATTAATTCTACAAACTAGCAGAAATCTCTATCGCATTCAGAATCTACAGTACAGTAACTGTGCCTATAATATTATAACAGTACACACAAGGAACACTAATGTCGGGAGGCGTGTGTCCAATTTAACATATCGTGCGCCCGCGCAAGGTATACGGACATACGGACATGCGACAGTGTGGAGGGAAAGCAGTATGCTGACTTCCTAAGATTACGATAAAACGGGCTACTACAAACAATATGTAGGGGGTGAAAAGAGATAGGCCAGATACTGGAACGGAGTTAGTCTCATTTCGGACCGCAAATAGTTGTATCGTGCAATCCCAAGTGAAAATTCAAAATGCTGGATATAAAAAAGCTGCTACTGACAAAGGATTAGACAAAGGAGGAAAGGCCAACATTTTTGTACCTTTCTGGATTCCATAGATTGCAGATGTATTTCACTTTTTATTATTCCTCTCGTGTCTAAACAGCCCAAAACTATAAGAACTGACGATCTTTCCGAATAGAACACGCTGAGGTAAAAAACCAGTGGAATAAAATTGAAACAAATAAATCACGATTTCCAATACGGCGCGGAAGTGTGTGAGATTTCTAAAATTCGATTCCTTTGAATCTTTCAGCACCTTTCACTCGGAAAGGCTTGCAGGGAACTTTTTCTGCTACTTCCTGTATTTATTTCTGTTCCACAAATTGAGGTTCTGCATTAACTTTTACTTTGTTTCAGGACTGGCAGCAAGGTGCGTGGGCCGGCGTAACGGACGCGGTAGCGACTAAATCAACCATTGTCTGATTGGGTGTAGCCTGCCGCATTCTAGCGTAGCCTGGCTGAATAGTGTGGACAGCCCCTAATACCTTAAGATGAACTGAATCATTCCTATAGACTAGCAGGGTTATTCTAATTCGATCCGAATCTGGTTTCCAAGTCGACGAATGACATGGATTCGCGCGAAATTAGGATAAACGAGAAGAAGTGGAAAATAAAAAAACTTCGTTTTCAGCGTTTGGAGCTTTTGGTATTACAGAGATATAATACTCAAAAACAACATTACCACATGATTCACCTCCTTTTTCCCCCTCAAGAGATATTTTAGGGGGTAAAACTGGAATAAGCATCAAAATAGATAGACGTTTGTTGTAAGTTGGTTTCATAAGAAATGGTTTACGATTCACGGGAACCTCTTTTTCCGCTAAATTTTTTCCTCGTAAAACGGGGAATATATCAGAGTGCGCAAAAAATATTTAAATTCGCGCGATTCTGTCAGATTGAGATCTTCGACTCGGAAACCAATTCCAATGCAATTAGCATAACCGTGTAAAATACAATTTAATTGTTTTGGTTAAATTAGAAACCGACGTCAAATCCCTTAGTTTTAAACAGTTCTTTAAGTTTTGGGGATACATAGTAATCGGGAATAAAATTTATATCGGACCACCTCGGATTCATCCTCAATATTATACAACCTGCAAAAGAATCATCCAAATCGGTCCAAATAAAATCGACGGACAAACATAAAAAAACATACAGCTGAACATGAAACCTCTTCCTTTTTTCGGACGGTTAATAAAAAGAAAGATAAATTCTGCTGATACTTTGAGGGTAGTCTTAAACTGCCAACTATCGGAAGCACTACGAATGGCTCAACACAACCGCGTGCGCCGATGAGCGGAGACGTTATTTCTTTCGGTAACTTGTTGAGTTGTGAAGTTAAACGTTTTATTAACAAACCGTGAACTGCGTGTGTATGCGTGTATCTATATGAAACGTTGGTGTTCTTCCAACACAAACTAGGTTCCTAGTTAACCCGCTTACATTCATAATGGAAACTGTGAACTACTGCTGGTGCCCTTGAGTGTTGTGTGTGACTCCCAAACAGTAAACAATCCAGCTGGATACATAAAATACCTGATGTCCCAATTTGTTGGCCGTTTCGCCTGCAACAGCCAATACCTACAGATGTTAAACTTCCTAGACATCAGCAAAATAGTTATACCTCTATCTTCACCGTTCTCTTACATCTATTTGTCTTTTTTATTTCTACAAAAATCAGAACTTTATACGCTAGCATTTAGTATATTTGCTGTGGATTTCCTTTTTTTTCTCTCGGCTCCCTCTTACAGTTTAGCGTAATTGGGAATTAGCAGTCATATCCACACGGTTCCATCTCTCATATGTCCCGTTCGGCGGGGTCCCGCGGCGTCGATTATACTCATGCATTCCCTGCCAACTCCTTGTAGGGCATGATCGTCTGGTACATTCGCTTCATCATGATTATTAGAGACCGGAGTGCATTAAAACGGAAAATTGGGTTTATTTTGACAAGCTAGCTGCTGCCCGCACCTTCTTCCACGTTTTATCGGGATAAAAAATGGCCTATATGTTATTCTAGGACCCAAACTATACCCATACCATGCCAATTTCAGCCCAATCAGTTCAGTTGTTTTTACGTGAAAGAGTAATACATATCCATACATCCATCCGTACAAACTTTGACATTTATAATATTAGCACTTATTTTATTTGACAATTCGGCCAGCGTCTTGGGTACGCTTTCGATTTGTATTGATGTGGCTCAGTTGAGCTATATCTAGATTGATGCAACAGTTTGCAGTTAGTTTAACTGTTTTTATTGTAAAAACTAATTTGTTATTGTTCTTTTATTGTATCTTACATAAAAAAGTTTATCCGGGAAAAAAAATATAATGCTTTCGTAAGTTAAGGTAGTTCGGTATAAATAACATACAGTTCTGAAAGCTAGATAGGATTTTTGCCGCATATTTGGGCAAAGCTTACAATGTCGTATTTCGAAAAACCAAGGATTGGTAGTTAAATTTTATTAAACTTATAGAATTAAAAAAAAAACAGTTATACATAAACTGTTTATCATTAAACTAATCCTATCAGCCAGAGAATCACACTTATTTTATAAATGCGAAAGTTTGAATGTTTTGATGGATGGATGAGTGTTTGTTACCTCTTCACGCCAAAACTACGGAACGGATCTTGTAGAAATTTTGCATAAAGGTTATTTCTAGGCCTGGAACAGGCTACATTTTATCCCATAAATCAGTTCCCATGGGATAGAAAAAGCGGCTGCGCACGCGTTGTTTCTATATTTCCATAGACTACTAGTCTATTATATCATGTGAAAGGAAATGACTTTGTGTGAGGTAGGTTACATTTTGAGCATTTTTATTGTTATTTATTTTTATTCTTATTGATCTAACTTAACACAATTTTTATTTAGACATTAATTTTAATTTTATATTGATGAAATATACTGTATTTTTTTAGCTAGGTTTGTGGTTGAAATTTAATGTGTAATTTGGGCCAAGTCAATTTTCTGATATTAAATTATGTAATGTTAAATTAGTTATATCAATTTTAAATTAGTTATATCAATTTTAAATTAGTTATATCAATTTTCAATGCACTGTATGAATTTTTATGTGTGTGTATATGGTACTATTGGTGCTGAAATAAACGATTTGAATTGAATTGAATTATAATAATACTAATCCATATATAAAGGAATTTCATATGGTAGGTAGGTTTTCCGCTATTTGTTGCGTCGTATGGAGGAGGCCTATGTCCAGCCGTGGACGTGTATGGGCTGATATGATGATGATGGTGAAGTTTCATTTGACTAAACAATCTAAGATTTAGCACTTTGAAAAAACTGTAGGCACCAACGCTACACCGACACTACAAGGCTCTTTACCAGACACTTTAGTTCAGCAAATTAGTGTAACATAAAGGGAACATTCCACAATCAGGCCGAGAATACGGCACATGCGGGCATTGTGCGTAATTGTGGAGAAAGGACGACGCACACTGAGCTATGTGGAACAAAAGACTGTTCGTAAAGTAACATAAAACTGGTAAACAAAAAAAAAACCGGCCAAGAGTTGAAAAAATAACCTGAAACAAATTAGAAAACTATTTTTTGTAATAATTTGATTGTTTTGAAAAAACTTAAATCTTTTTTGGCAGGATAAATACTAATCCTTTCTGAATAAAATATATGAGATTACTTCGGGATCATCTTCTATACAAATGCAAAAGAATCATCCAACTCGGTCCATAGATGACGGAAGAATCGACGGACATACGAGCCAAACATAGAACCTCCTCATTTTCGAAGTTGGTTAAAAAGGCTTACTACTAAATTATTAGGCTATCTAGGTAGAAGATAAAACGGCTTGGGACAGATTTTGCTCCAACTCGAAACTAACAACCTACTAAGGTAAAGATTTGTTGTTTACCTTACTGTGCCGCATTAGAAAGATTGTGAACTAAAAATCTAAGTGACTATCTCCATCTAGGTACCATACCCTAGTTTTACTTCATGTAATCTGAAATTACTGACGTGACTATTTTTAACAGAGCCATTCTTTCTTAGTTGAATGGCTCTGTTAAAAATAGTCACGTCACATTGAAGTATTTTTAATTTTTACTAATTTTCCTAAATCACGTTTGTTACGAACGAAACTGAATTTTTGTTTTACCGTAACCAGTTACGAATTTGCGGTTTCGTATGCGGGCGAAAGGAAGTTTTGATTGATTTTTCTATTCCGCCTACAATATTATTCTTTCCAGACGAGTTTACCAAGCAAGCTCTAGCAATTAGCAAGCATCAAGTAAAAATCCACGCAATTTAATAATTACGGCACCTGATGTACGTGGGCCTTTACCCACGCATACTACCTACATTTTCCTTTAGTTTACACTTAATTAATGAATTAGTTTGCGAACAGACCTAGGTGCGGTGGAGATACAAGATATAGACTTGTTTGTACCGCCTCTTGTGTTGTTAACGCGCACTCACAGATTATTTACACGTAGATGTGACAATACATAGAAAAATACTGTAATTTATGTAATACAATATTGATAAATTCCATGACACCGATGACCCGAGAAGGTTGAATCCGATCCGGGCAGCGTAGAATGATCTGCAGGGTAATTCTGGTAAAACCGAATAATAATAACTCGCAATATATGGCAAGAACATTCAAAATATCGAGTGATTGCTTAGCAAAACAAGGGTATTCTGGAAAATCTGCAATTCGATTTCGATATTTATCGTGAATTCGTGATAGGTTATCGAGTGATACACATTATCACTTATCGAGCAACTTCGCAAAGAAAAACCCTCGATAAATATCGAATTCCAGATTTTCCAGCATACGTTTGTTTGAGAAGCAATATTCTCTTCTCTCTCGATATTTTGACAGTTCTTGCCATATTTATCGAGTAGATATATTCCTAGAATTGCCCTCCTGATCTTTGGGGTTGGACTTTGTCCCGTTGCGCCGTAAACGTATTTCAGCTAAGATGATGTGAAGTTCCAAATTCACGGAAATAAAGAGGCCTATATGAAAGTCTCCAATAAGAGAAGCCAGCCCTTCTCTCGAGAATTCACTGAGATTATAATGCAATTTGAAGGAATAAGATAATTAAACAGTAAAGTATTTAGACATAACTACTCGGTTAACGTGTTTTTAGGTAAATATTTCTAAAGCAGGGAACTAATTCAGTGTGATATTGTATTTTTAATTACCAATGTGAAAGAAAATAAATAATTTGAAAAACCTTTTTTCTCTTTGGATGGTTGAATGATGAAAGCATAGGTTTTCGTTACGGGTTATATTTTAAAAGTTTCATCTAAAAAAAATTTTCTTTATTAAATACAAATTGAAATAAGCTAATTCAAATCTATTTAAAAAGAATAACAAGAGTGACCACATCTGATTGTTTGCCCCAGCTTTTTTGGTCTTGCGTTTGGACTACACTATAATTTTCACACAGTTTATCAGTTACAAAAAACACATACAGCCGATTTGAGAACCTCCTCCTTTTTTGAAATCGGTTAACATGGCAAAATTATCCATTGTGCTCTATGCAATGCCTCATCTGTTTTTCCACCTAATATCATGTGATTTCTAAACATCGATTTTATCACAATGCTTCAGTGTACGCCGCACCTTTAAACTTCCTTGTGTTTAATTAAAACTGTATCGAAATATAATTAAGAGTTTCCGCTGTCGTTTAAATAAGCTAAGAATTCACTCCTGTTATAAGGGAGTGGTGCATACATTATTTCTGTTATTTATTTTAATAATGGACTTTCTGTTAAAACCAAAACATTCAAGAGTCAGGTTTGTTGTCGCTCTCGTTTCTTTTCCCGCTACTTCTGTGTGTGACGCGAACTAAGCGCGCCAAATTCAAACTCTCGAGGCGTGCACCGACGACTCTCCGACCGTCCGTCCGACCGAGCCGACCGAGCCTCGCATCGCGACTCAAACCTGCGACCGAGCCGGGCCGATGCAACTCGAGCCATCGACTCGAGCAAGGCACGAGAACACTTCACTTTTGCTCCTGCCTGCCGAACTGTGAACAGCTCACGAATACCTAGTACAGTGCATAATTCATACTATAAAATTTTATAGTAAAGTATACATACATAAGTAGATACCTTATTACCGTTATATAATATACCACGTGTTAGTGAGATTACACGATTCGTTGCCTAGCCCTCTGTTTTCTTTTAGGTCACATAAGAATAACATCAAAGCAATTGACGACCGTTGTGGCGCGGTGGGCGAAGGTCCACCTGCGACGCAGGAGGTTGCGGGTTCGATACCCGCCTCGGGACAAATATTTTTACAATCTGCAAATATTTGTTCAGGGTGTTCTGGTCGTTTTTCTATGTATAAAAAAAAATATCTATCTATGTAATATATTGTATTATGTATATCAGTTATCTAGTACCCATAACACAAGCTCTGCTTAGCTTGGGGCTAGATAATGCTGTGTGAATTGTCCAGCATTATTATTATAATTCAAATCTTACATACGTAGCAAGGAATTCAAATAATTATCATTGCGTGCATTGTCCAACATTATTACTATTATTCCAAAATTAATTAAATCTCGCTTAATACTATTTTTGCTACAGAAAATACAATAACATATAAAACTAATCTATAGTAAAAATATATTAAAACGGTGGCTCACCGGCCGCGAAGCTAGGTTCAAGCGGCCGGTGACTAGGGCTGCAGCAAACATTTGTGTACGATAATGATCCAAGAAAACAAGGTCTGCTCCTCCGGGAGTATCTCTTGCTTACGTCACAGTCCAGTTGCCACTTTATTTCGAGAAAACGTAGAAGTTGTGACACAAATGTATTAAGGGTCAATTGAAAATCAGTAAAATGTGAATCGTAAATTATGTTTGTTAGTTCAGTCAAAACAGCGTTAATTAAATACGAGTCAATGTGATAAATAATTGGTAAGAACAAAACCACATAGTTTTATCAGATCTATTCAGGTGTTAAAGTTTATATTAGCAAGTATTAGTTTTATTTTCGTATCACATGCACCGCCTTCCTTTGATCTTCTCTTTTAACCTTTGGTTGCCTGGAAGAAATCACTTTAAGCCATAAGGCCACCGATTCAGAATCAGAATCAATAACTTTATTTCTTTAGGCTTACAAAATAAGCACAGACAAGTCAAATTGTATACTATAAACATAGTTATTATTATCAAATAAGAAATAAGGTTTCTTTTGAGGATTCTTTTACCTTTTACCAAACTGTTTAGTTATAAGTTTTTCTGAATAAAACATTTTCTATCTATCGACTTTCTAGCTTCCGTACAACTATGATATATAGATAGATAGATAGAAAATACTTTTGTTGCACACTTAAAACTAGAAAACAGTCTACAAATGAGACAAAAACAACATTAGTGACAATGGGCGGTCTTATCGGTCAAGAGCGATCTCTGCCAGACAACCTGGTATGGATAGATTCATTGGATATACATGGGGTAACTCAATCTCAAATTTACTGCAATTGCAATTCTATACTTTCATTCCCTTTCCCACCTTCAATCATAAATAATAGATTCAGGCGTTACTTTGCGGAAATCCATTGCACAATATTAGAATGAAGAAATATTTAGTAACAATTCCGCGTATAACCTTCTCTGATAGTATTCATCAAAGTAAGTTGTCTACTAGTTTCGTCTCTCCACGAGACATCTTCAGGACACCACAATACTCGACCTTGACATTGAGATTGGTAAGCACAGCAACACCGACAGAGTGCCGCCAGTGATGTTGCCTCTCCGAGCTCCGCGCGCCAAGTGAAGCATTGCCCGCAAAACCCCCCTTTATATAGTCACGGATCAAACAGTGCGCACACAAAGTTCATAGTGTGTGTGTGGCAGTACTATTGTTTGAAAAGATTCGTAATAACGGTGACCTAGGCAAACCTGTACTAAGTTCATTCAACAGTGTATTATTACTATATTTTGTAATTTCTAAATTTTCTAAGACTTGTGATAAGGGATTTAGGATGTCAGTCTTAGAAAATTTAGAAATTACAAAATATAGTAATAATACACTGTTGAATGAACTTAGTACAGGTTTGCCTAGGTCACCGTTATTACGAATCTTTTCAAACAATAGTACTGCCACACACACACTATGAACTTTGTGTGCGCACTGTTTGATCCGTGACTATATAAAGGGGGGTTTTGCGGGCAATGCTTCACTTGGCGCGCGGAGCTCGGAGAGGCAACATCACTGGCGGCACTCTGTCGGTGTTGCTGTGCTTACCAATCTCAATGTCAAGGTCGAGTATTGTGGTGTCCTGAAGATGTCTCGTGGAGAGACGAAACTAGTAGACAACTTACTTTGATGAATACTATCAGAGAAGGTTATACGCGGAATTGTTACTAAATATTTCTTCATTCTAATATTGTCACCTTCAATCAGTTAAAAATAGTCGGTGGTCGCCACAAGGTGCCCTAAGCATACCTTAACACGACAGGGCTCCATAATTCCTCCCTAATGGAGTCCGCAACACGCACCAGCCACACATCAAACAGACAGACAGGCTGGTCCAACCTATTTATCGGCTAGGGAAATTTGAGCTTTATTACCTTGTGCTGAGATAAAGTTTTGCGTGGGATTGGGTTTCTTTAAGACCCCGGTAGGTTGGATCATGACAATTCGTAATCAGATCGAACCAATATTAGTGTTCTAAGGATTGCAAGTTCTTGCAAATAGAGTGCTTGTTTTTGAAAGCAGTTAGTTCCAAACGTGATCTCCATCCTAATTTTAATCATCTTACTTTATCGAACACTAGGTTCAGCCCGTGACTTCGCACGCGCTTTTCAAGTCTCACATATAAAAATATTCTAATAAATAAAATATTATCAAGATACGTTCAGCCGTTTACGATTGAAAAGGTAAGAGACGGACAGACCAAATTAGCTTGTTTAATATACCGAATTGCTGGTATTAAAAATATTTTTTAGAAATTGAAAATCGAGTTTAGGATCGAAATTGATGTTGATGTTGAAATTGCAGCTATTATTCTATTATTTTTCACTAAGAAGTGAAAAATAATAGAATAATAGCTTTGGTCCACTAGTGGAAGACCACTAGTGGACCATAGTTGAAGTGAAGAGAATTTCTTATATGATATTAATTTATAGTCAATTTTTTTTTACCTGCTATCCAAAAATCTTATTTGTAGTGGTGTACTTCTACTAATGTACTATATGCTCCTCCATCGCACATATTTTTCTCAAAATTCAATGCGGTTTTTCAGGTCGCGTCACGGTTTAATAGCGCTGACCTTGATGCGCAGAAGTCGATTTTTACGCTTTACACCTGCGTAGAACCCCCTTTATCTTTCGTCGAGCGCTATTAAACCGTGATGAGACGTATACACACCAGCGAGGACATTTTGTTCCGATAACTTGAAACCAATGAGCACCCTCCTTAAAACCATTCATTCCTTCAGCGTGTGCGTCACATCTCATGGACGTCACATAACTCTAAGTCCTCGGAATGAAGCAGTTCCTATCTATCTCCTGTCGATGCCATACAAACTGGTGCGGAGTTGTAATACTGACTATGGGCATATTGAAGAGAATTTGAGAGACTTTGATTGAATTGTTATCTGAGATGAAGAATTAAGCTAGACGAGTTAAGACGTTGCTGAATGAGCCAAGTCCTTTATAAAGGATTTAGTTTTTTATAATATGGTAAGTACTTTATAAAGGACTTATGAAGGACTTCACAAACATGAAGCACTACTACCGCAAGGCATTGCAATAAGCATTAAAATATGAACCTAAACTAATCATCTTTAGATACATTTTACATTGACATACGAGTACTTAATTGCTTTCCGCTGTAAAATGTATCCAAATGATACGAAATATAATCCTTGGTAGGCACTTTTTGAAAAAAAAAAAAAAAAACAATTCTGTGAACGAAATCTTATGAAACTTCGCCGACATAACTGTCAGTGTTCTTTTGTTTGTTGTGCAATGGAGAAGAAAACAAAACACAGTTTTTGGATCCATAGTGTGTCCATAGTTGCAAAAGGCAGTTAATTTAACCCAACTAAACTCAGTTAATTTCGGATTAATTTAAACCGTCCTCAAAAATATTGCGATTGTATGTATTTTTTTTATGGTTTAACTACGAGCACTGGTACGAGGTCAACGTTAGCATAGCAAAGGAGATAAAATATATTTGTTTCATTCTGTGAACAAAAAAGGTCACGTCAATGATAGAGGTACCATATCAATCAGAATCAGAATCAGAATCAATAACTTTATTTCTTTAGGCTTACAAAATAAGCACTTAGACAAGTCAAATTGTATACTATAAACATAGTTATTATTATCAAATAAGAAATAAGGTGTTATTGATATTCTCTTCACTTAAATTTTTTGTCCACTAGTGGAAGAAGTGAAAAAGAAACCACTAGCACATTATAATATCACTTAAGTGTCTAATACATGTTTTCTAAATCTAAATTTAATACGATTTAGTTAGAATAATCATATTATTGGTAAAAAATATTACAGGCCAGGAAATATTATTTATTATTAATATAAAATTAGAATAATCATATTATTGGTAAAAAATATTACAGGCCAGGAAATATTTTTTATTATTAATATAAAATAATAGTTATAATTTTAATAATGCCAATTACGTTATATGTATTATCAACAAAGGAAATAGTCAAATATTATTAGATTTTTACCACAAAGTCAACATTATAGAACGCCATCTCAACGAGTCACGATTTAATTCAATTCAATACGTTTATTTCAGCTTAAAATACTATGCATATTTCAGCCATAGCTTAATTAAGTAGAAACATCGTAAAATTAAAGGGTACACAATCTGAACGAGTTAACGCATGACATTATATGTGCGTGTCCAGTGCTTCATGAAAGCGCAGTCTGTGCTAACCTTCCAGTTATAAGTTTCAGATAGCTACTGGTACCGCCCCTCACGCGGCGCATCAGGGACGTCGTTCTGTTGCGGATGATTGCGTAAAAGTCATCAGCGCGGGACTCTGCAAACATTCCGGACGCTACAGAAGCGGAGTTAATTTTAGTTTATTTAAGTGCAACCAAACCGAAAATAACAAAAAGTAAGCAGTACCAAAAGTCCTTTAACGTTTTGCTATTTTCACTCCGCGGTACAATAACCTTGCATTGAAAAGTAGGCTAAGTAGCAGCTCATGCCGGTTATAAATCTAAATGCAGTCACACATTTATAAGGTTCGGCAAGTGCGAAGGCAGGGTACGGTTCAATTGGAAAAGTACTCTTATTTATGACTCTTTCAATATATAAAGCCGTATTGGTTCAGTGGAAGAATGGCTGGCTTTAAACTCACAAACATTTGTGAGAGGTCGTGGTCAAACCAGAGAACACATGTGCTGTTGTGGAAGATGTTCACCATTTATTAGAGGAGTGTGTCCGCTTTCAGCGAGAAAGACAATCGCTTGCGGTGGCTTTCGGCTTGAACAGACTGGATACAGGTATTTTTCATACAGTCTTATCGCATCCGACAACTGATTCAGCTATACAGCTGTTTAAGGCCGTTAGCCATCACAAGTAGGTATAATATATATATATATATATTATAGGTACACCTTCAGTGTACTTATAGATAAGTAAGCTTGAGATTAGTTTTGTTTGTTAGATGTATTTAAATTTTTTGTTGTATATTTTCATTTGTTAAACTTATATTTAAAATGTATTTTACCGTGTATAAAACAGGACTGACATGTTTGTTAAACAAAAGTCCTTAATAATAAATAAGAATAAAAAAAAAAAAAAAAACCAGAGAACAAAATGGCCGGAATTAAGATTTATTATTGTTAATCGAGCTGTAAGTTTCCCAAAATTTTGTTTTATTTTTTATTTTTTTTATTTTTATTGATAATACAAAATCCACAGCCCTTAAATACTACTTATTCTAATATTATATACAAAACTTACGGCCAAAAAAAACGGATTTACATTTTATAGACTATGATTTTTAAAACAGACAGTCGAAAGATATACATAAGTATAATACATAAAATATATGCTGAATACTTTAACGCTATGTTTTTTTTTTGAACTTAAATTGTTGTTACACTTCTTACAAAATATTAGACTTCTCATACTCACAGAAGTATACAAACTTAATCTAATAAAAAACAATAGTAATTAGTTAGCTACATTAGGTACGCTGGCATCCCCCTCCTCCATTACTTTAATGATTTCGCTTCTAAAATGTATCTTATTACTGTGAAAAATATCAGTTGTATTGAACTCCTTGTTGTAATTTCTTTGTATCCTATTAACTACGGAATAACGTGCATAATTTGTGGATGATTGCGACACAGCAAATAATTTAGTATGATTATGCCTAGTACGATATTTTGGGACGGACAAACATAAAACTCTACTTGTAAGTTCAGGGCAATCTATATAACCTTTGCACAGACCATGGAGAAATGTCATATCCAACAGTGATCGTCGTTTTTGAAGGCTCATTATATTATGATATATACAGGATGCATCATAATCCCTAGAATAATAATGATTTTTAAAATTAATGTATTTGATAAATTTATTTTGTATTTTTTCTAAATTATTTATGTATATTGAGTAATTTGGATTCCAAATAATACTACTATATTCCAAAATACTTCTCACGTAGGAAAAGTAGAGCAGTTTAATACACTTCGTATCAGAAAATGGTTTGGTAACACGTCTGATGAAGCCAAGACTTTTAAAAGATTTATTTATAATGGATTCGATATGCTCTGAAAAAGACAGCTTGACATCGAGCAAGATTCCTAAATCGCGTACGAGCTCTACCTTATCAATACTTATTTCACACAATTGATAGTGAAACGTTATAGGTTGTCTTTTTCGTGTAAACGATAAAGTATTACACTTGCTTACATTAACACCTATTCGGTTACTTTTATAATATTCTCCAAGTCGATCAAGGTCGGCTTGAAGTTTGGAACAGTCAGAGATATCGTTGATTTTCATAAAAATTTTGGTGTCGTCCGCATACATAAGAAATTTAGAGTGTTGGAAACATTTACCGACATCATATAGGTAACAAGCATATAAGAGTGGGCCCAGAATAGATCCCTGTGGAACACCAGATGTTATTTCAATATAGTCAGAACAAGAGCCACCGACGACAACTGCCTGTGACCTATTCATTAAATACGACTCTACCCATCTTAACAAATTACCCCGAATACCCAACTCAGATAATTTACGTAAAAGTATCATATGATCTACACGATCGAAGGCTTTCTCAAAATCTGTGTAGATAACATCCACTTGGGAGCCTCCATCCATGTTGGTAGCAACATAATCTATAAAAACACCCAAATTAGTCGTGGTAGAGCGTCCCTTCATAAAACCATGCTGTTCAGATGGAATTAAAGATGAAACAACGGGGTATATATGTGTGTGTACTGTCCTTTCTATTAACTTACTTAGTACATTAAGAATCGAAATTGGTCTATAATTTTCAATCGAAGTTTTGGAGCCTTTTTTGTGAACCGGGACGACACGGGCTTTTTTCCAGCATTTCGGAAAGTGACCATCAGAAAAAGATCTGTTAAAGAGTAATGCAACGGGAATAGCTAGTGATTTAGCGCAGCTGTAGAAAAATATTGGAGGCAGACTATCTTCACCTGAACCTTTGTTAACATCCAGATTTTGCATGAGCTTTAACGCTTCAGCTGGAGTTATGCGTATATTATTTATAAGATTTAAATGAGAACTATCCTGGAAGAGTAAATTGGGATTAAGAATGGTAGAACTGGATGTACTAAAATTACCCTTGAAAAATGTGTTGAACGCTGTACATATAGCAACTGAGCTGTTCAGCTGGCTGTCCCTATACGTCATTTGCTGGGGGTAATTAGTAGTATTTTTTCGCTTAGCTTTTACATAGCTCCAGAAGGCTCTAGGATTTAACTTAATTTTCTGCTCAGCAAATTGTATATATGAACGATAACATTCTTGTTGCAAAATCTTCTGTCTTTTCCTGAGTTCTGAAAAGTCTAAATAATCCTGAGGATTTTTATATTTTTTCCAATTTGCGTGAATTTTACCTTTTTCTTTAATGAGGTTAATAAGTGCATTACTGTACCAAACTGGGTAAGAGTAAGAACCTCCGCAACGCACTTTAGGTACATATTTATCTATCAAACTGTTAATAATTAAATAGAATTTATGAGTTACATCATCCAAACAATTCCCAGAGGTAATAAAGGACCAGTCTTGTTCTAAAAGCGACTCGTTAATTTTTAAGAAGTCGGCACGCTTAAAAACATACCTCATTCGGAGTCGTGGCTTTATAAGCGGAATTGACATATCAGTTGCAGTAATATGTAGAGCTGGATGATACAAATCCTCAGGTACAACAGTGAAATTCGATTTTTTTATATCAATAGGAACAGCAGAAAAAATTAAATCTAGTGTATTATTACTAGCATTTTCAAGTAAATTATATTGTGTAAGGCCTATATAACTAAAATACGATAACAGATCCGATGCGGCAGCTTGTACATCAATACAGCCCTTCTTAATAATAGTAGGTTCATCGGTTTTCCAATCTATACAAGGTAAATTAAAATCTCCAGCTACTATAAATAAATCATCGGGTTGCTTTTCATATGCATCATTAATTATTTCAATTAAGGAAGAGATCCTAGAGGGCAGTTTAGTATTGGGGGGTATATAAGTTAAGGCAATATGGATGTCATTATAACTGCCAGTACCTCTGGCTGGTATAGTGACCCATATGCATTCCGGGTCATCAAATTCCCATTCCAGCCTGCGCCGTGCTTGCAGTTCAGGTCGACATAAGACCATAACCCCGCCACCCAATGACTTACGATCGCTTCGAAAGACATTATATTTACCATCACACAGTTCCTCATCAAATATCCCGTCATGCAGCCAAGATTCTGTTATCATGATTATGTCCGAGTCACTGAGTAAAACATTATTGTAAAATACATCAAGTTTTGTCCGTAGGCCTCTAACATTCTGATAAAAAAGTTTAAGTTTTTTACGCTTATTATCCATTGGTATAATAAAAATCATAACAAAACTGGTAGCTGTGCTTTAGTACAGGGATATAAGCGAGCATAAAAGAGTTGTATTTATACTCGTATTTATATGCTATTAGGTTTTTACCGAGATACAAACTAGAACAACGAGGGACCAATACCTGGAAGATGAATGACCCATAAAAACATATTATACAGTAATAGAAAAAGAGGATGCATTCAATAAACAAGAAACTACCAAAAACTAAATAATGATTATATATGATAGAGATTATGGAAAGGGTGCAAAAATGATTTACAAATGAATACAAAAGGTTTGAATTCACACAATTGCCAGTCAAAACATCACTTAAATAATTTTCGAGAGATCCGATGTGCAAGTAATAGGAATAGGGGGAGACGCCTCGTTTCTTCGTACATAAATGCGGCAGTTTTTTGTCCACACATATTTGAAATTGGCCTCCCTGGCTCTTTGCTTACATGTGCTCAGTAGAATTTTATTTTCTTTAGTGAGGTGCTCATTTATAAACACTCGATTAGGGTCTCCACCCAACCCCAACTCCTTAACACAAATATTGCGTTGTTTACGGCCTGCAGCTACAAGACGGTCCTTGATAACTCGTTGTCTCAGTCGGACAATGATTGAGCGAGAGGTTCGAAGAGCGCTGGTAGTGTGTCGTGGTTGCACGCGGTGCGCAAACTCTACATCTGAAGCTTCTATAGGCACGCCGATGTGATGAGCAATTTTTAGAATAATATCAGATGTAATTTCTTCCTTCCTCTCGGGAATTCCCGTAACCTCGATATTTTGCATTCTTGACCATTGGGCTTGCTTGAGGTTCTCTTCCTCCAGTGATTTGATCCTGGCTGATTGAGAGTTAATAGTATCTCTAAGGGTTTTATTTTCTTCCTTAGTGCTCTTTAGTTCAGAGCTAGTAGAACCAAATAATTTCTTCAAGTCGGCCAGTTCACTTCGCAGCTCATCATACTGCTTGCTCACAAAGGACAAGGACTCTTGGTAGCCTTTGCCTTGAACTTTTAGTTCATTGATCTGGTCCGACAACCCATTGACACACGATTCAATGACTAGTCTTAGGTCATGTTTATCAGCCTTCAGCATCTCCTTCATCTTTTCTTCTGTAATATAAATAGGACTAGGTGATGGCGATGGCTTCCTTCGCGCCGTAACATTCGCAATATCACTATCAGACAACATACTCTCACCTCCCGATTCGCTCCTTTCAAGGGGCCGCAAACTACATGACGAGGCGGCTCTGACAGGCGTATCAGAATTGTCAGACTTTGGTAATTTACAGTTGCATTCCGAACATCTCCATTTTCGCTTATTCTCTTCATTCAGTGTTTTAAAGCGCTTCGGAGAGATATTTGCACACTGTAGGTCGTACTTCTGACTACAGCCCGTACATTTTATGAATTTTGTGCCGGTTATAACAGCTTTACAGCCACCGCAAGCTGGTTTCTCCATCGTTTAATAACAGCACCTTATTGAATTATGTGAGCAAAATAGCAACCTGCCCAAAAAACGCACTGCAAAATTGTAAATAAATTTATCAACCTGGAGGCTGACCAAATAGTAGCGAACAATTTACATATACCAATATGCTGTGAATCTCTATTGTGGTATTGGCAGATTCACGTCAGAAACTAAGATCAAGCAGCCTACGTTCCGCCAGAAACGACGCAAAACCCCCAAAAGTGGCGTAAAAGAATCAGAATATCTGACGTCTAATTAAAGGAACCCGATAACCGTTGGGGAGTAAAGATTAGCGAGTGGCGACCGCGATGCAATGCGAAACGGAGTGTGGGAAGACCTCCCACTCGATGGACCGACGACATCGTAGCGGTCGCAGGGAGTCGTTGGATGGAGGCGGCTCAGGACCGCTATTCGTGGCGTCGTTTGCAACAAACAAACTAAACAAACAAAAAGTTTGATTCATTAAAATATTTGGCGAAGTGAGTACACATTGTTGACTTGAAATGTATTATACATAAGTGTTCCAAATGTGTGGCAACTTGGTGTAACCACAGACACTAAACAAATCTTCTCTGGTTTAGAGTGTATGAATATCTATAAGAATAGATTAAGGTTGTAAAAGGAAATACAATACAATACGATATGTTTTCAGTCAGTGCCCATAAAAGTCTATACTAAATTTGATGCACAAAACAACGGTGGATCTGTAATTTCACACAACAAAAATACTAATTACAATTACAAGGCGACCTCACTCGCAAATTACATTACAAATTTTATTATAAACAAAAGTCGTGATGTCGTAAGTTTTGCCAAATTACAGACGGCTGAAATATTCCTAATTCTAGTGTGCACAGGAGATTTCTATTAGGAAATGTGGTTTAGGGATGGGAGTTTGGTGTTGAACTGAGCGATTAGCAAACATACTAACAGCACGACAGTGAAGTGTGAAAGGAGACTGCTATTTGGCACCGTAATGGGTGAAGTGAGATGATTCATCATCATCATCATCATATCAGCCCATACAAGTCCCCTGTTAGATATTAGGCCCCACATTATGACGCCACAAGAATGGATTTGAAGACGATTATGTAGCTTCAAAAGCTTAGCAGGATAAGTGATAATTTAGTCGTTGACCTAATCTGATGAATCAAAATTAAAGATTCCTTCTGGGTTCCTTAAAAAGTTTAGCAGATGGATGGATGCTGATCCCTTAATCACCGTTAGGGCCGGTCGCGGGCCATGATGCGTCATGTATGTATGAACAACTTCGTGGCTATTTTGCCCAACTTTTGTTTGATATGTATCACTCGTGTCGTGTCAGTTTCAAACCGATTTGAGTTTGGCGGATTTGAAAACATTGTCTTTGGTTGTGATTTTTTCCATACTTATATTACTTACTGTTGTAAAATAAACTATACTAAAATTTTGTGTGTTTATGTACCTACTGTGTTGTAGGACGTTACCTTGATATGAACTGCAGACTATGATGGAGGCATTCTATGGTAAAAGTACTTTTTCAGTGGATAGCGAGAACAGCAAACACTGGTACTGTTCCTTTCCAGGTTTTACCTCGTCTAGACTCCTCTTAGACTCATTATAAAGCATGTTCTATCCGCTTCCCGCTCCGCTCATCACCTACCTTCACTCCAAGCAGCACCTCATAAGAACGACATTCCTACATTGACCGCAGCCACACGCTCACGCGAAATTAATCACAATTATATGACAGTAAGCTCGACTGTACCTAGATCATAGAATATAATATCATGGGGCTGTGGTAAACGAGAAACATGGCCAAAATTCTCTTCGTCCATTATACAATATGAATGGTCTCGGTAGGTCATCATTTCCATTTATTCATATTGAATTCACTAGCACACTTGCAGAGACTAAGGTCCAAAGTCTTTCAAATCTTTAATAGGATACATTTCGATGAATGCTCCCAGGAACTTCATGACCTGATCCCACCATCTCCCTTCCACTCCAGGTCAAGCAGACGGACGGCTCAATACAATCCTTATCTGGTGGATATACCATCCACTCGTACTAAGCGGTTCTCCTCCACCTTCATCATTCGGACCGCTAAGGATTGGAACTCGTTGCATGCTTCTATTTTTCCTGCCAATTAAAATCTGGTCTCTTCAAGACAAGAGTGAATAGGTATCTTCTAGACCTTCGTGATACACCGACGGCCATAACGTCACTTTCCATCAGGTGAGATTGTGGCCAAAGGAAAGTCTATTGTCTATAAAAAAATAAAAAAACACTAGGTTATTATGTAACGATATATTTCAAAAATCATTAAGGCAGACTTGATTGAAGCTTGATTGGATGGAGACAATCGACAACTTTTTCATTATATTCACCAGTAACTGATGCATATTTCCACTGCTAGTTCTTGTTTAGTCTCTCGTCTGTAACCCACGTAGTATAAGCTTTACACTTGTGCGTTACCTCCTACATCGGCGGATAAGTCGGATTGTGACGTCACTAGCCCGTTATGGATGGCTCTTGATGCTAAGTAGGCTGAATCAATGCTCCTGATTTTGCCATTCTGTATTTATATGTTGCATAATATACTAGCATTAAACATAATAAGCTCTAGTATTTGCTGTGGCGGTCGTGGCGTAAAAATTGACTCCTTCAACTCAGCTCGTGGATGTCGTTACAGCGGAATAAGAGAATCTAACAGAGGAACGGCAGTAATTTCCTTCTGTGTATTTTTAACAGGTCTACTACGACCAATCCGCCTGCCAAAAGTATTGTGGCAAAACTCCCTTCCTTTGGTAGACACTTTGAGCAGTGGACGTATGGGTGCTGAAAGAAATAGCTGTAGTATTTGCAAGACTAGACTTTTGCTAGACTTAAATGAAGGAAAGATAACTTATTGACATTACAACAGGATGCGAAAAGTACAAGACACACGAAGCCGTTATGAATCGAAAGAGGTAGGAAGATCCAGCGTTGGGTAACCTATGAGGTATATAACAATGTTGTGATTTACTTATCGTATCCCTGTTACTTTATATTACCTTATTTGCGTTTTTCGAGAACAAAGTTAGGTTTATTAGGTTAAATAAATAAATAAGGCTGGACAATCCACACAACATCATCTTGTCCCAAGCGAAGCAGAGCTTGAGTTATGAGTACTAGATTACTGATATAATACATACATGCATAATATATTTTTTATCACACCTAGAACATCTGGAACAAATATTTGGAGATCGTACAAACATTTGTCCTAAGGCGGGAATAGAACCCCCAAACTCCTGCGTCGCAGGCGGACCTCCGCCCACCGCACCTCATCGGTCAACATTTACCGTAATCGTAAGTTAAGAACTAGGTAATACACAACACAATAGCAGACAGCCCGTTTCGTTCGGTAGCTTTGATTGCGCTCTACCACACACACTTCTTCTTCCTGCCCATATCCCATGTGGGGTCGGCACAACTTGTATTTTTCATCCACTGTCCTCTCTGTACTTACCTTTCTTAGCCATGTCCTCTTTCACATAATCCATCCATCTTTTCTTCGGTCTTCCTCTCCCCTTATTTCACTCCATATCTAAAGCCTACTACCACGCATCCGCGCAAAAAAAAAAAAGGAAAATTTCCACGTTTAAAAAAATTATGGTGACCATAGAACCATCCTCTAAATGAGTAAACTATAAGGGCTGAATTGAAGTTTTATCAAACTTCTTCAGATTATCTTAAAAGTCTCGTCAGCTTCTTAGATCAGATAAGTCTCAGCAACGATACAACAAGTTTCCTCACGACTGTTTCTCGGCACAGATATTGAGCTCTACCACTTTAACAAACGATTGAACCGCCATTATGGCTAGTATGCCAGTAACAAACAGTAAATAAGTAACTTCGTAAATAAAGCTATTTTACGGCGCTCGCGCAGCGCGTCCAAACATGGAGTATTCGCGCGAATGTGACCTATTTATGTATCGAGAACGGGTCTCTTACGTAGAATCGATGAGGTATCATCATAGAAAAGGTTTGCGTATTTTATGACCGTTTCAGGTTTGATTGAGATTGGTTAGGGAGTTTATTTTGATCTGAGATTAACTAAAATTGTGAGTTTCTTGATACGAAATTTGTCTTTGGTTACAGTGTTTTGAACGGATCTCAGTTTTTTGTGGTAGATCTATATCTTCCTTTAGGTGATACCATCGATATCACCTGACTTTTGGTACTTTACGTGTTCAAGTATACTTGACGATGTAGAGTCTAGTATCTCTATAAAATACCAATGCAGTCTTCACACCAAAGTCTGCAACACAGCCCGGCGCGTTAGTGAGAAGTATCTATTTAGGTAGGGATAGGAGCCGAAATAACAAGCAACCATTCCGTAACGTGGGTTTATTCCGACTGTCGTCGACGCCGCCGTCGCGCCGAGCTACCCTCCACCATGTGGATTATAAATATGTATGGTGGTACGTACACTACAATGCAATATTTCAGCAAATGAATATATTGTAGGTAGATTACAATAACAGTGACAGACAACTTTTCGGCGACGCGTCGACTTTGGTGTGTAGACTCCATATCATTTTATCGAGCATCTACAAGAATCGTACTTACATTTGCCTATCCTTAACATGGGATAGATTCGTCTCAGCAAACCCTGCTTCGCTTTCGGCGATCACGAGTCCCGTGTTCGCTTATTAACGCTACAGTCGCGATATATCACGCTCTATACGGACGTTTTGCTTATAGCCCGAACATAGACTTACGAAATGTAGAGGTGGAAGGCACACGATCTATGTGTGTATGACACGATTGTTTTTGTTATGACACAATTGAGTTGTATTGCGACAGAATTTTAGAAACACCAGATTTTTTTTATTAGTTTTTATGAAAAAATATCTGAAACTTACTATTTTTATAAGGGTCAATTGTGTGTGTGTACTTGAATTTTGTTCATTATCAAAGTTTAAAGAAGCAATTTTTTGTTTCCTAGGTATGCCAAAGATGATAATTTCTTACGGAATGAAATAATAGTAAAACTATTTTGAATAATACAAGATAGAGATACAGAATGCAAAATATATAGTAAACTTAATGCGGAAGACATTTTATATATGAATTTTGGAGTTCTATTATTTCGTTATATTTTACTCAAATTTGTTATATGTATATTATTATACATATTTTACTTAAAAACCAAGCACCCTCTATATTTTCCTGCCACTATGCCATATTGTATCTAGTAGGAAGGGATTTATTTGGAGCGAGCGTATATCGCGACTCGTGCGTCTGCGCAGCCCGTCACTGATTGTGTGCTGAGCTATTGCCGGGCCGGGCTATTAACTAAATATGTACATATTGTAGACTGTAGACCACGGAGATGGTAACAGATTTCGTTTGACCAACCATGGTTTAGAAATTGTGCATGTATTTGGTAATGATATTATTAATCTCACACTTATCTCCTTGAAAATGAGCTGTAAGTTCGACCCGGCATAGGTAATTAAACGCAAATCGGATTTATGCACAAAAATCTCATTTTTGACGATTCTATTTGCCAAAATCTGAGATTTGAGACGTGCTTACGTTTGCCAATAACAAAGAAAGTCAAAGCGTGCTTACGTTTCATTTTACATATGTCAAAATTGACTAAGAGCGACTATGAAAAGAGAGTACGATTTTAAATTGGTCAAAAAGGATACTCTACACGACTCTCTTTTCGATAGCTATCAAGTGAACAGCTACTGGAGCTAGCAGAGCGATTATGGTGTCTTCTATTTAAGGACATCTTGGATACCTATATGCTTAAGAGGTTTAGTTTAGTGCATGTAAGATCGTTTGCTTTCTCACAACTGTCTTTTCCACAACTGTCGTTTTGTTGTCGATGAGGTCACCAAGATTCAAAGAATCCTTTCTTCATCTGTTAAAGATATGATATAACATTATGACAAAATGGCTACGGTTACGTAGCCGTGGCCGTGGGCCCGCGGCGGCGTACGAATATCGACCCCTCCAACTCAACCCGTGGATGTCGTAAGAGCCGACTAAGGGAACCTACCAGAGGAGCCCTTCCTCTGGTAGGCTAGCAGCTTCTTTCTGAATATTTTTCAACACAAACATTGTGATCACCAATCCGCCTGCCAAGCGTAGTGATTATGGCAAAACCAGCCCCTACATGGGACACCATCCACTCGATGGACCGACGACATCGTGGCGGTCGCGGGGACTCGATGGATGGAGGCGGCTCGAGACAACTATTTGTGGCGTCGTGTGGAGGAGGCCTATGTCCAGCAGTGGACGTGTATACGCTGATATGATGATGATGAACCGTAGCTTTAATTCAATTATAAACCTTATCCCGGTTGAAACTACTTCACACAACTATAGTCACCTCGAAATCTAATGCATAGAAAATGGCAGGACCACTGACACATAATCTTACGTACGCGAACTGATAGGTGAATTTAACTCGCCTAGCCCGGTCAGCTAGGCGAGGTAAGCTTACCTCCCACTAGGGAATGGCCAATAATAGCAATCACGAATTTAATTATTATAATAACCTTGCAATATATTGTACCGTATGGTAGTGGGTTCAACAACCGGTCCGATGCAGTTCGGCGGCGCACGCGCTTGGCTAGATCCAGGGTTGCCACGACAAAACTGCGCTCCTTATGAAAAGTGCAATAACTAGTATGAGTTACTGCACTAGTTATTGCACTTTTCATAAGGATGACAGAATAGTGGAGTGGGGACTCTGTGTACATTAGATCTTTATATAAAATACCTGTTACCATCATGGGTAGACAGTAATTTTTAATTGTTATAGGAAAGTATATGAACTATAAATAATATAACGAAAATTAGAATTTCATGTAAAAATAATGCTTTTGCTAGGTTAAAATCATTAAATGACTTTTACAAAGTGACGTTTTCGCATCGAAAAAGCTGGCAATACAAACAAGATGATGACGAGAAGGAATGGAAGGGAGAGAGAGTGGAGGCCTTTACCCGAGTTTTACCAACTGTTCTTTTAATCATCATCAGTGTTTTTTTACTGCCTGACTTGACGTACTGTGGATAGGCCTCCAAGCTTTTGTGTCCTCTAGCTGGATTTCAGGATGGGCCATGTAATCCATGTAACGCTGTTTTTTTCTTTTTACAAATATTTTACGAATGTCTCTGGAGATTTCAGACAGTTAAAACAAACCGTAAAACTAAAACAATTTCTCTTCTTCAATCGAGAAACGATCTTAAGATTTATTTATATGATACGAGTATATTAGGGAAACAAAAAGCTTTAGAACTAGAAAATTAACACACAATAGGAAAAATTATGCGAAGCAGTTTCCGCACATAAAAACAGAATAGATTATCCGAAAATATAAAAGAAACACAAACAAACAAGTTAAAAAAAACTATAATCTTGTTTTTTTTAAAGTTTAAAGAGCCATATCAATCGGTTATATGAGAGGAAGGAGGGGTTGAATAAATTTATAGTTTAAACATACCAACGCAATATTATAATAAATAATTTAATAGTGACAGCCCTCGGACCAGCCTACAACGTGACCAGCCAGTGCTCCTATTAAAATACCTGCCTCAAGATTCTATTATCAATAACTATGTTATACGAAAACTGGAGCTTGGCTAGATTTAGGAATCTTGCTGCATTATGGTGTCGTGGCGATAGATGGATATAATTACCTGTGTTATTTAGGTAAGTATATTGCAGTTCTAAAATTCTAAACGGTCATAAATCGAGAGTGGGATGATGGCTTTTTTACATCATCATCATCAAGGGATCCGTGATATCGTTCAAAAATGCCGAATAAGGTTAAATTTCCTGTATAGCTTAATTTAAATAAAACTTCGTTCTAAATTAAATTCAAATTAAGTAGTCTTACAATAATTTAAAAAAAAACTAGTTTCAAACTATTCATCTTTTTTTTTAAGTTTCAAAATGAACGTTTTTATTTATTTTATCTCTGGTTGGTGTTATTTGAAATCATTTTCGAGTAGGATAAGCATTTTTTTTCTAATAAGCTTACAATAAGGCAATTTAAATCGTAATCGTTAAGACCCAAGGTCTATTACCACTATCAGTTATCAGCCCCTGCATTGAACTTACAAACAAAGCGGTGCTAATGTGCAAAACAATTGCGATTGTTCTGCGATACTATCGTAATGGCCTGTTATGGCTTCTAGTGTACAGTTTCAATGGGCTTTCAATTATATTGACGGCAATACGAATAGATGAACTTCTAGTGGCCACCATTTATCAGGTAGTTGTTGCTTCAGCTACTTAGCTGAGAGACTGACCACTTTTCGTGACATTGACTTTTAGGTAACGTTGTCATTACATAAGTAAGAAAGAAAATCAGTTAACTGGTTCACAACAAAAAAACAAATTAGAAATAAACACACTCAGGAAACTTACAAGATAAAAAATATACATAATTAATTCTAACAAAATGCCTCCAGCATGTGAACCAAAAAGATCCTGCCTCAGCTTAATGTTGCTCAACAGAAAGTTGAACAACAAGCACCCTCTTATGTTGCTCAACTTTCTGTTGAGCAACATTAAGCTGAAGGGCCTAAGTAACGACTACCTAACCTACCCAGGTTAGGTAGTCGTTACTTAGGCCCTTCAAACATATTAGGCTAGTTGAGAGACTTGACTACTTTTCTTTTTTTACTTGATGACCGCTTTTCGTGACTTTGACTTCTAGGCAACGTAGTCATTAAATAACAGGGTAGGTAGGTAGTTGTTCCTTAAGCTACTACATATAGTTCATTCTCTCAGCTAGCCAACTATGTATATCTAGCTAGCCAACTATAAACGTTTTTCGATTTCGTAAACCTGGTCACAACCCATAGTAAGGACTCTAATAACCTAACTAGCTTATTTTCCACGATTTTCTGTGATGAATAACTTAATTAAATACCTTTCCCACGATTTTTCGTAATTTATTCGTGGAAGCAAATCATCTCATCACCAATCGATGAGATGATTTGCATCCAAATAATATTGGAGGGTCAGTCTCACCAATAAACATAATAAAATAATCCACATATCCATGAAATCTCGTCAACCTATTTAAACTTGTCAATCTTCCCAAAAAATAAAGTTATATCGCAATTTTCCGTTTCAGCAAACCCCCTTTTGGACGTGTGACGCGAAAAATCTTAACCACAAACGTACAAGAAATCAAGGAAAAATCAACCTTACTGTTTAGATGACAAGGATGAACTCCAACTGAACAAAAAAAATTGTGACAAGTTTGAAGGGCCATTTAAAAAATAAGAGTGTTATTGGAATTTGAATCGTAGTTACTAGAGATAGGGTTGTGTGTGAGTGAATGAGTATTTTTGTAAGGCTGTTAACACACTGTGTGATGGATGGCCCGCTTCACGCGTGACGTATCTGTCACGCTGAGGTTTTGAACGTCAGGGATGTGATTTATACTTACCTACTTTTGAGATATTTTTAAGCGTCCTATTCATAATGCTGTTGATATGTTTTAAAAGCACTTAAATACATGGATCATCATCATCCTATCACCCAATCGACGTCCACCGCTGGACATATGCCTCAAGGATCTTCACAATGACCGATTTTGCGCCGCCCGCATTCTTGGATATCATAACAATAATTGTGGTTATAATAAAAATTATATGTAGGTACTTCGTTGACTTAGAAAAAAAAATTCCGGCCAATGAGACAAAAAAAAAAAACGGAATTACTGACAAATTTTGTCAGAAAATAGGTAGAAAACATCTAGTTTATATTTTCTACCTATTTTCTGACAAAATTAATTTCTGACAAAATCGTTACGTGAGGTCATTATCATCTATTTTTATCAAAAAGCAAACCTCATTTCATCTAAAACCGTCTCAAAAAGTAACCTTTGAAAACTTAATTAAAACCGAAAAAAAGCGATTGGTTCATCTAAAAATCATTTTCCGTAGTTAATTACAAATACCGCTACCGGCCACGCCCGTGTATTGGCTCTCATTAGGCATAGTGCACATGGCGTGAATCTCGGTAATTCGGCCTTGGCGGCTTGGAAAGGGCTTGGAGAGATCGCCACGGTGATCACGGCGTAAAAATCGACCCCTTCAACCAGCTTGGGACAACCAGCAGCGTGGGTGTTGTAATAAAAGTCGTAGTAACTTCTAAGGGATCATGTTAGAAATAAGGCAGATTCTTTCTATGTATTTTAACACCATCAGTGCGATAACCGGTTCACCTGCCAAGTGTAGCTATTAAGGCAAATCACAAATCTTGCTTGGAGAGGCATGATATTATGTTCAACAGTGGACGCTATGTTTGCTGGTGAGGCATACTGCACACGGCGAGAATCTTGGGTAGGTTATTTATTACTGCCAATTCGTGCTCATTGAATGCACGCTTGGGCCCTGAAGGCTAAAGCGTAATGTGCACACTTAACGTGTCAAGTGTTAACCCGTTCGGTCCTCCAAATTGGTCCTATTGGTCCCTCTCTGGTGGAACAAAGTTCTAGAAATTTTGGAGCATCATCTAGCCTCAAAGTAAGAAGAGCTTGTGTCATTAAAAACCTACTGGGTAATTATAATTCTTTTGGTAGATAGCATTAGTCACATCCTAACTAATATTATAAATGCGAACGTGTGTAAGTTTGTCCTCCTTTACGCCCTAACTAAGCAACCAATCGAGTTGATTTTTGGCATAGAGTTGGTTGAAAGGATGGAAAGTAACATAGGCCTCTTTATGTCCTCGTACCAAAGATGTAAATCGTCTTTGCCTCGTACAACATATCTCAGAATATATAAATACTAGCTGCTGCCCGTGCCTTTGCCCGCGTTTTATCGGTATAATAAATAGCCTATATGTTATTCGTCCCAAACTATACCCATACCAAATTTCAGCCTAATCGGTTATGTACTTTTTGCGTGAAAGAGTAACAAATATCCATACATCCATCCATACAAACTTTGACATTTATAATATTAGTAGGATTAGAAGATCACAAAAGAACATATACCTACCGCGGTGGGAATTGAATCTGCAAACTTCTGCTTCTTTGGCAAATTCGTTCACTTCGCCTTAGGTACACAAGCTAGACTGTGAAAACACTGGATACCTGCATAATTATTTCAAATAGTGACTTTTTCGTGTCTTTCTGTACATTTCTTAGAAAAATCTTGTAAAAAGACACGCAAAATGTCCCCGACAAACAAACTCCCAATCAACCCAACGCGAGCCGATAACATACAGCGGTATTGATTAAAAAAGAAACATAATTTAGTGAATCGTAGGGTGGCGGCCCCTGTTGTCAAAAAACTTTATAAGTGTTTATGTGTACACCCCCCCCGCTTCCCGCGCGGACACCCTTTCGCGTATACCCACATTCGCGCCGGGTTGGATAAAGGCGGTCGTGGAATTAGATAAAGGAACGTTTTAGAAAAACGGAACTTTCAGAGAGCATATAGTTTTATTTTTGAAGAGCCTGTTTTTCATTCCATAACTTATAGATTCATCTATAACTTATGGTAGGCCAATACAACTTTCTCCTTTTTCCCTTCTCACTTTTTAATTCTGAACTAGCAACTCTTCCCGCCTCCGCACAGGTAGTAGAACAATTCCTTTCAACAATTATCGTTATATTTCAACACACAAAATCTTGACAAACTATATACTTAAATTGTCCTCATAAATCACTCTATCGAATGATGAAACCGCATGAAAATCCGTTCTGTAGTTTTTGAGTTCATCGCGCACAGACAGACGCGGGGCGGGGGACTTTGTTTTGAAGACCATGAAAATTTACCTTGTTTTTTAAACAGGTTGTTGGCTGGGGGATGCTCTCTGTTGGTATTCAGGGTTTTTATCAATGTCCCGAGCACTTTTATGATTAATACCTATTTTAAAACAAAGAAAACCTGTTAGAATGTCTATCACCAATTTCATAATATACAGATAAAGACTTAGGTATCTTGCTTGATGACGCAGCGTCACAAATTCTAGTAGGGACTCTTTTTTTATAGTTACATCTAAGTATAAGCTAATTACTATGTTTTGGACTTCGTTGCATTTTACCCTTAAAAATAATTTAGTCTTAGAACATTTTCCATTTTCTCCAGCCGCGATACGCTGACATACAAGTACATGTAAATTAAACACAACCGCACACAGGCACGCACACAAATAAAAACCGAAAGAAACTCGACGAGAGGAAGAATGTATTAAGAAAGCGCGACAGAGACAGCCTTCTAATTAACACCCCGCGAGCGAAAGAGACGAACAGCTACACGCTAATTAAGAATACAAGAAGAAAGACGCTTTTATGTACGGAAATTGTCTCTGTGTGTGTAAATGTGTGCGATTGCGCGTGTGTGTTGTTATTAACTCATTATGTGAAGAGTTGGTACATAAGGCTTTATTTACTGGTTAATTGAAAGCGCTTTCTTGATAAGAGTTGAGATGGGGTAGCCATTTGATTTTTCGAAAACGTAAAAATAACTCGAAGTTGTGAAGTTCGGAAGACGGCGGTTTCCAACTTTTTGTAAGAGCGGATTTAAAGGTTTAATGGAATTATTTTCTTAAAAACTGGCTTAATACAACATTTTAGAATGTTTAACTAACTCATAGAAATTAGAAAAGGAAGCTTTTATTTTGTTTTTTATAATTTTCTTAGGTGCTATAGATAAGATTCTATCATTAATGTAGCAAATTGCAGCCTGAGGTTTGGGTACTCATACATGATATTTTCCCATTAAAACCATTTATTTCTTTGTGATTGTGGTAGTATACAATTGAATATATTTGAAATTATTGAATATTAAATATATTTTCATGAGCACTACTTGCTACACAACCACAAAAATTCATAGTTAGGTACACTTACACATTGTCTTGTAACTCGTTTTGCTCGCTCTCGTTTTTGGGTCTTGGCTGAAAATCAGTGTCTTTGCTTTTCAGGAAAAAAAATTCTCAGAGCCCTTTTGTCGCGCTGCAACACAAAATTACCTGCACTTATCATTCTATGCTACAAATAATAATAATAATTTAAGTTTTACCGCTTTGTAATTCGTTAACTAAATATATGTATGTGTGTGTTTTATGTGACAAATAAATGATTTACTTACTTATTTACTGACTTACTTACTTACTTACGTACGTACGTACTTACTTACTTACGTACGTACGTACTTACTTACTTACGTTCTTACTTATTTACTTACTTACTTTTTAAACACAATCTACTCTTTCGAGCGTACAAAAATATTACATGTGTTTGGAGTTGACAGTGAGCATGCAGTAACGAAGTATATAATTAAATTATCATGATTTATAAAATCATTAATATTAACAACAAAATTAAAATCAACTCACCATACAAAATAACGAATACTTCATGAATAGGGGAAAAAAAAGAGAAAATTGTTATGTCAAAATAAAATAATATTCCATTCAAATTCAAAAATAATGTAACTTTTTGGTAATTCGTTAAAAAATTCATTCATGTCATAAAAACAATTAGCAGCCATGAAAAAAGTTCAATAGTTTTCTTAATTATTTAAAAGTCTTACCAGGCCAATATAACCGCGCTGCCTACAGTGACATCTAGTTCTAACCTGAGAAGTAATCTCTTAACAAAATGAGTATTCCTTATGAAGAAGATTCAATTTTCAGTCTACCAAGTTCTAGCTAAAAAGCAAGAAAACGAAAAGTTTATCCTTGTCTTGGCTCAAAAAAGAAACTAGTTTTTTGCCAGAACCGAAGTTAATGACAACTGCCTACGATGGCGATAAGAAGTCGTCAGATCACCTCAGCATCCGACAAAACCTTATCTTCCGAAGGTTTATTTGTTTTAAGCTTTCAATGCGAACGAATGAAACAGGCTACGTGTATCGTATTACACAAAACAACGTATATTCACCTAAGCCTTACATAAAACTAAACTTTAGCTTCACCAAGTTAAGGTTGAAATGTGAGTGGCGTGGAAATTGAGATATACAGGGTTGTTTAGGTTATCCGTCTTGCTCTCGGAAAAAGCTTGCAAGAAAGCAAAGAATGGCGGAAGAAAGGGGAAGGGACACCAAGGAGATATGTCTCAGTGCCGTGATGAATTAAATTTTTAGGGGGTGTTTAGGGGGGCAACTTGCCCCTTTCATTGGCGCGTCTTTATCCAAGTTCGTTTCCTTAATTTGTATTTTTAATGTATCGTGTTTTGTTTTCCTGAGAATTTGATGTATTGTACGCGTTTTTAACCTTTACCTGTGGATTTATTCTTACACTCTCATTCCGATGGGACGACCGACTTACACGACAGTACTCCTATGTTTATGCACACACTTGTGCACTATAATATGTCCGGCCGAAATTCAGCTAGAAGGACATCGTCAGTATCAAATGATTATAATGCATTTGATAACATTTCACCTTATCAGTTGGTTTGGTACCTTCCATCTGCATAAGTTTGTTTTATTTATTCTACACAAATTTCCTTATAAGCAGGATCAGAACATTTTCTTATGAAATTGAACATGAATTTTTTTTATGAAATAGGTACTTTAATTGTTACTTATATTTGACGACCAATGTGGCGCGGCGGGCGAAAATCCGCCTGCGACGCAGGAGGTTGCGGGTTCGATTCCCACCTTGGGACAAATGTTAGTACGATCTGCAAATATTTGTCTCGGGTGTTCTGGGTATGTATAATAAAAAATATCTATACATGTATTAAATTGTATTATGTATGTATATCAGTCTTCTTTCTAGGACCCATAACACAAGCTCTGCTTAGCTTGGGGCTAGATGATGCTGTGTGGATTGTCCAGTATTATTTATTTATTTATTAATTCTACGTGTTGTAAATCTGTTTTTACCTATCCATAATTTGTGTTCAAACAATTTTGTCTTACCAAACTTCCAAAAAATAAACTTGCCGCACCTATTTCGCCCAAATCGATGACGTCACAATTAATATCCCAACTTCCGACGTTCCCTTCGCGAGTAAACATGCAAGCGCGAGCACGTATGCACACAACTTACAAAAAACGAATCGATAAAACAAAACAAAAGAGTTACCCTCCAAAAACGCAAAAATCGATGCGAAGAAGTGTCATTAAAGAACCCCCAAAAATTAAACCCTGTATATTCTTACATGTGTGCGTACCTCACACATGAATGCAAATTACTCATAGACAAGACACACAAGAGTTTAATGAACTATTCAGAAGCAGTTTTTGTTTTTGGTTAGGTACGCTTTTTAGCCGTTCACATTATTAAGCGAAATAATTAATTTTAATCTAAAGTTTTATTCGTAATTGGTTACCAATTACTAATTACACTTTTGGTTTCTGCGTTAAACTGAAGAAAAAATTGTTGAAAAATATAATCTATGATGTATGCTAGGATTATTCAGTGTTTAATTTTAGGATTATTCGGTGTTTAATTTTAGGATTATTCAGTGTTTCATTTTAAGAATTGGCCTTTTATAAATGTGAATTTATCGTATTTAATTTACGGAATAAAGAATTTTGTCTTTGACTTTATTAAATCAAGAGTGCCTCTCATATAAGTAAGTTGAATGAAAAGTGACGAGTACTTGACTTTGAGTGATTCCATATACCTACGTGAAAAAATCTAACTCTGTAAAGGTGAGGAAATCGTATTTTTATCCGTCACACTAGTAAAATTATTTCCTAATCGTAATACCCGTGTGAAGGTGAGTCGGGCGCGGTATTATGTATACTACTCAAATGCCAATCAGATTTTTATATTCGTACTAGCTGCTGCCCGCGCCTTCGCCCGCGTTTTATCGGGATTAGCTTAATGTCTTATATTCCAGGTCGGAAACATCCACACCAAATTTCAGCCCAATTAGTTCAGTAGGTTTTGCGTGAAAGCGGAATAAACATCCATCCATCCATTCTTAAAAACTTTGACTATTATATATAACCTTTATATATAGCTGTTCCTCGCCGTTTCACTTATTTTAAATTAAAATTTCATATTTCTAAGGGGATAAAAAGGTCTTTTTTCCCTTAAATGTCCCATGGGAATTTGATGTTTTACCAGGACAAAAAGTAGTCTATGTTACTCTCCAGCCTTTCAACTAAATCTATGCCAAAAATCAAGTCGATTGGTTGCTTATTTAGGGCGCGAGCGTGAAGATTTATAATATTAGTTTGTCTATAACTTATTCTAATATAAACACATACCTTATGTGTTTATATGGGCCTTAGAATAAGTTTTTTAAATCTATAACTGTTCTCATGATGCCTGATGCCTGAAATAAATTATTTATTAATATTAATCGGGGGGTCAGTCTATCCGCAAGATATATAGAGGCGTTTTACTAAATTGTATGGAAAAAGGAGACCTCCCGATCACTGCTCATTTCTAAGATCAAATCGAATCAATCAAACTCTCGAATCCAAACCTGGGGAGGTTTGGATTTGAGTAGGCAGTCAATATAAATTTACTATTTTGTGGCAGAAAAACCAACTAGTGCCAATTAATACCGACCTAAATTTTGAGGTTGAGCAAACACTATGTATTTCTGATAATATTTCAGTTTTATCTACTCCGAACCAAATAATCTTTCGACGTTTCATTGGCGAACCGTCCAGGAGGTTGCGGGTTTGATTCCCAAGCTTGTACGATCTGCTGATATAATATGTTCCTGATGTTCTGGGTATTTTCATTGTACAATAAAAGCATTATCTATCTAATTATTATCTAGTACCCAAACTACAAGTTCTGTTTAGCTCGGGGCTAGCTAATGCTGTGCGAATTGTCCAGCATCATTTATCTCTTTATTTATCATTGACTTTGATCTGAAAATTCGCGCCAAACCCATAAATAAGAACCAACACAAACATTCCCTAAATACATAACGACTTTATCTCAAGCAATCAAAACATTAGCCATATTTCTCGAACCGAAAGAACCTCCCGTAAAGATTGCATTAATAAAGGTCTACACACACATACCTACACACGTATACGAAGGCGGCGATGAGTTTTAAAGTTTTTAAGGGTTCGCCGAAGATTGCGTGGCTTGATTACCGCGCCCCCCTGTGGGGGAGACACACACGGACGCAGCACTGCCCTCCCTTTTTTAAGGAGGGAAAATTAAAAGTGTTGTGAGGGGGCTATCGGTTTTGATGCTTGGAAGACGTTTCTTTTTATGAATAAGTGTGTTTTGTTACGGTGATTTTATTTCTTGGAATTTTATTATGACCCCTAAACCTTAGGGTTTGAGATTTGGAGTGTCGGGAATGAAGGAAGCAGCTAAGCTTCTTTCATCCCATAATTTTTCGTTTTCTTACTGTTTGTTTTGTTACGGTGATTTTACTCGTTGGAATTTTATTATGACACCTAAACCCTAGGGTTTGAGATTTTGTAGTGTCGGGAATTATTGATTTGTCAAAAAAAAAAATCTAGTATTTATGGGATTGTATAGTATTATGGGATGAAGAAAGCTTAGCTGCTTCCTTCATGCCATAATACAATAAAATCCCATATTTACATCTGTTTGAATACCTACTTTATTTATGAGTTAAGAAAAGGAATAGAAGAAAATATTTACGTTCCTAGAGAACTCGCTCATTCGTTAAAAAAATCCTTTGTGAATTTTCGCTGACTTAAATAAGAAATCCAACTTTTAGCTCCAATTTATAATAATGCAAAGTTACATATATATGTAGGTATTTACATAATTACCATTATATCTAAGTACGAACAGAAGACGCTGTTACATATCTTTAATCCTATGTATGAAGACTTTTTAAAAGAAAATAGGTTAACATTAGTTACTCCAAGTACCAAGACCGTTCCCTCGCAGTATATCCTGAAGACATGTTGTGCGTAGGACATCGTTCCCGCTCGTTCATTTACGAACGATTGTAATTTCTTATCTGTGGCGCGCGGGAGGTTATTACAAGTATAACGTGGATTTGGTTACGTAGTATGAAGGATTCGGATGTTATGTTTTTTTTCCGTTTATTGCCATCGTTAAATGTACCTATGAAATTAGATTTTTGTTTCGCATTTGGTTCTTACGAAAACTTCTTGTGTTTTGCATCTAAGTATTTTTATGATCTAGAAAGAACACTAAAAAGTTCAAGTCTTTTTAACCGTTTTGGCGTTTTAAGGACGCGAAAAGCTAAAGTAGGTCACAACTTCACAAGGCAAGGCGTATGACAGAAACAGTTGGCAACGATAATAAAACCTGTAGAAAAAAAACACGAACACTACCAACAAAAAATATTTACATTTGCAAGGGCTAGTGTGCTAAAATAGCTAGCAAAGTCGCGCAAAAAATTTAAGAAGCTACTCATTGTAAAAATTTTGCTAGATACTACCAACGTTTATACAAAAATCAGAGAACCAATTGAAAAAAAAACTTTGAAGAATTTAGATGTCAATAAACTACCCAAAAAAACGCGTACGACACCCCAAATTAAAAACAAAACGCTATAAAGGCGCGCACACACGCGCGTTCTAATTATCGGGAGGGACTTTGCATAAGAAAGTATTGGTGCGTTTTACGACGCGTGTCCCCCCGCCCCCCTCGGCCCAGATAAAAAATCTCCCATTTCCTTAATTCGTTTATCGGCGCTGGTGAGGCTTTGTCTCCGATCGATGGAGGACTCCAAATGAGCGCGGGACGTGACGCGAGTGTGTATTAGGCTTAAGGTGACAGTTTTAAGACGGCCTCAATTTTTTGGATTATGAGTTCTTTGGGGATTTTTTGTTGATGATCGTGGATTTAGTACGTAGGGTGAATGTATAGATATGTACGTAGGGTATGCTAGAAGCTTTATATAGTAAATCAAATATTTTTCAAAACATAATATAATATTTTTGAAAGAAAATAAACATTTTCAACTGTAAAGTGGTTCGCGACCAACGTCGCGGGTTTAATCTTTTAATAAAAGTAAAAAAAAAAATTAGTATTTTTTGAACCGTAACTTGACGGCAGTAGTTTATTTACCAGTGTGTCTTATTCCGTACCAGAAACAAGTGACTTTTCTTGACCACCATATCAAATATCAATCTCAAAGGGCAGTTCAGGGATCAACCATTAACATCTACCACAATTCCCCAACCGCAACCCTTTTCATGGTCAGCCAGCACACATCTGCCTACGTACCACATAGATTTTAGATTTCAATAAATGTATTTCTGTAAGCTTACAAGACAAGAGCTTATACAAATTTTATTATATTTTGCTATTATCAAATAAGAAATTATTAGGTTTTATTGAAGGTGCAATTCCAAGATGGACCGCAGGCCGCAAACTGCAGCTGCAGGCTGCAAGCGACACTACTAGTTTCTATGCATCTCTATGAAATTGATTCCAGCGCGGCAACACTGCGGCCTGCGGCCGCTGCGCGCAACGACTGCAGACTGCAGCACCAGTGGTGTCAGTAGCCGCAATGTTGACTTGTACCTTGATTTTATCTTCTCTACAATTTTTTGTTCACTTGTGGAACAAGTGAACAAATTTGAATCGGAAAGCCTTCTGATAAACACATGGTATATATAAAACACAATAAATAATAATAGACTAATTAAATTGCCTATACCTAATAAAAGATGACCTATCACGTATTTAAGGTGTAATTTTTTAAAGCTGGATATACATTTGATTTCTATTTGGTTTTTTCTCGAAGTTTCAGCCGCGTCACCGTTATCTGTGCCGTTATCGTCCGAAACGATCGTTATGCGCGATAAGTAACTACCAGTTTTTTTATATGTAAGTACTTAAAAAGATATCTGAATAATCCATTGAACTCTATATATGTATATATATATACGATATATATATATATATGTATATATCGTATCTATATACATATATATATGTATGTATATCATATTTACAATAAAGTGAATATCCTTTCACAAAAAAAAAAAAAACTATGACCGTATATAGATAAAATTACAAATTAAACTTAGAACACTAACGATTTACGAGCGATTTAAAAGCGATTGCGCATCATGCACGCCGCGACGACGCAGCGAGCACGCCGCCGCGACATCGCCGTGATTAGTGCCGCTGATGCCAGTGTTCAAAACCTGCGCAGCCGCGGCAATGTCGCGGCGTTCTCGCTGCGACATCGCATCGCTTTAAAATCGTTTGTAAATCGCCAGTGTGATACGGCTGTTAAAATACCAATTGGCGTTCCAAATAATCAAGATATCAAATAGAATATTCAACCTTCCATTAACAGAATCTATACAATGTTTGAAATAGAAACAAAAGAAAGGCAAGGCAATAACAAAACCAACATGTAAATACTGCACCCCAAAAAACTTCACTAATCAAAACCACCCTAAAAACACGCCACGAAAGTCAATAAATTAAGCTTGAGACACATGTATCACCCCCTCGATAACTTAGTAATTAAGAAATACATTAATCAAAGATCGGAGACATGCCGGTTTTCTATGCGTTTGATTGCGAATATGACAAACTGCTATAAGTCATGCGTCTTGCGACAGCCGTGGGTGCTAAGCTTTACAATGGCTCGGATATTGCTGGGTTAAATTGAGTGAAAATAATTACTACGATTGTATGAGAACTGGATTGGTAGACAAAGATATAATGAACCTACACAAACTTTATTACACGAATAACGAACTATGAGTTATGTAACTAACTAGCTGCTGCCCGCGCTTTCGCCTTCGTTTTATCGGGATAAATAATAGCTTTATGTTATTCCAGTTCCCAAAGTATATATACCCATACCAAATTTCAGCCCAATCAGTAGTTTTTTGCGTGAAAGAGGAACAAACGTCCATACTCACAAACTTTGACAGGATATACATAAAAAAACTTAAGCCGACTGTTAAGTTTTTCGGGACAACATTTTTCTAAGATCACCTCTGGATCTTTTTTTATTCGAAAGAATATAGCGAAATTCATCAAAATCTTTTTAAATCACACAACATGCATAAACCTAACATACATCCTCTTTCTTTTTTCGAAGTCGGTAAAAAAAATGTAGACATTTTAATCAATCAATCGAATTCTAATTGGGACAATCGAGTTCAGTACGAGTTTTAGGTTCAAATGGGTTGTCCAATTCCAAATCTATCCATTCATCCATTGGTTTTGAGTATATCGCGAACAGACAGACAGACAAACAGCCGTGGCGGCGGAGGACTTTGTTTTATAAGATGTAGTGAAGACGTATGGATAGTATCATAAACTTTACTACGTCATCAGCAAATTTAACTTAAGAGGGCTACGAACCTCTCCCAAACGGAAACGGATTTTCCCATGCGGATTTGTTGTTGTTTCACGTAGAATGAAATGGGGCGCGCTATGAGTGAGAAAGCGCGTCTAACCATCAATAAATACAAATCTATCATGTAGCTGTGTGCGTGTGCTTGGTGTTAGCACCATTTTTTGATATTTTTTCGTAGTTTCCGATTAATTTAGAGTAAACGATTGATTTCAAAAATATTTTTGATTATTTATAATGTTTAATATATTTAGGATGTTTGCAGTGCGACAGATTTTCGAATAAAGGTGTCTATCATGCATAAAAAATAGCTTGAAGATGACTCGATTTGGTGGTCAAAATTAGTTTCGCTCTCATTTAAATGTTTTTTCAAAAACTAAACCGCAACTGCAGACTAGCTATTTTTCATCAGATTACGTATAGAACATTTCAATAAGATCGGGGACATAGTTTCCAAATTAAGTGCTTTCCACTTAATTTGGAAACTATGTCCCCGATACGTTTGTATGTGGAATAGGGCTATCCGTTCCGTTCTTAAGGCATCTACTTTGAAACAAGTATAGCATTTTTATTGCCTCCATCGTCTAGTATGCAAACAATCGTGTGCAAAATATCAAAGGGAGACTCATAAGCCGCCATTTCTCCTACGTTTTTTAATATCCCATAACGTTCGCCAAAAATTAGGGCAGCGTTTACACCTCGGAAAAATCAGGAATCCCCCAAGGCTTCCATTCACACCATTCTGCCTTATTGCTTCAGAGTCTGGGGTGATTTTGGTGTGAGCTTTAGGAATATGTAATGTGGTAAATTATAGGGTATGGACGTGACATTTATTGTTTGACAAGCATCGATCTGGCCTTTGGTATGCGAGGCGTGAGCTAAAGTTCATGATGTGGAGGTGGGCTGAGGTGTCAAGTGTGGAAGACGGTAAAAAATCGGAGGTTCTGTATTGGTTATTAGGATATTTATGAATAAACTTTATGGACAAAAAAAATAACAATTAAAGAAAATATACAAATAAGAACTACCTTTAACAATTAAAACAGTTGAGCTAACTGCAGACTGTTGCAAACAATCTAAAGTAAGCTCAAATGATCCATATCAATAACAAATCGGAATCGTCCCCAAGATGCTGGCTGCATTGCCCCTTTGTATGGAAAAGCTGATGCGTTGCGCCAGATATCACAAAAACATTCTTTTCACAATTGATTTGGTTCCATTAAGCAAATTAGTCACATGGTCTTATTTGAGATTGTCTACGTTTATCTTAAATCGGGCCGGTTTCACCACTCAATGTTGCTTAATCCCTAATTAGTAAACTGTAGACACAAATAAGTTACGGACTAGTTAAGTTACAATTACCTACTTTGTTATTTTCACTAGGTATCTTAATAAAACAGCTAACAATTTAAACCAATAAGATATTCGTACGAGAAACTCTCAATTCAATAAAAGAAAACTATCTAGATACGAGTACAACAATAAAAACATTTCAAGTTTTGGTCAAGGATATAAGACTTTATATTAACCTGTAGAGAATTATCCTTCCCCCCACCGCCGCTGTGATCATTGAGGAATGTTCTGGATTTTTAAAAAATCCTTGACAGGTAAACTAGCTCCTGCCCGCACCTCCGCACGCGTTTTAACGGGATAAAAGTAATCTATATGATATTTCAGGTTCCAACCTATATCCATACCAAATTTCAGCCCAATCTGTTCAGTAGTATTTGCGTGAAAGAGGCACAAACATCCATACATTAATTCTCACAAATATTATGTATACTATAAATAATTATAATGCAATGCAGTCAGCGTCTTGGGGACGCTTCCGATTGGTATTGTAGGGAACAGTTGAGCTACCTGTAGATTGTTTGCAAGAGTCTGCTGTTAGCTCAATTGTTTCAATTGTAAATATTAGTTTATATTATTTGACTGTTATTTGAAATTATATAAGCGGCGTATTAACAAAATTGTGTGCGACAGCCGAAGAGGCATATTTACAAAATCCGCCGCGTATTATCCAATTTACTGTCGGATGTCGACACTTGAGACAAATAAATCCTCATCGATCCCCTCAGATTCACGCAAATGTGTTCGCCTTGTGCACCACTACAAGATATAATATTTATGTGAAATGAGTTTGCTTTTCTGACTACTATGATTCAGTTGAAGTGAACAAAAAATTCAAAAAAAATTAAAAGTTTGGGGGATGCCTGTATTCAGCAGTGGATATGTACAGGCTGATGATGATGAACAAAAAATCAAAGTTATCACTTTATTTCCCTGCTTTACTTATGTAATTTTTATTTTGTGACGTGTCCAAGAGTCCTGTAAGGTTGATATTTTAATTTGGTTCAATTCAATTGAATTCATTTATCTTTTGACATTTATATGTAGTTAGATAATTCAGAGTTTTTTACTATTTTACAACTAGCTTAGCTGTAGTACCACTTTACTTACCAATATTTTTTTATAATCAGTAGATGTTCGTCTATTATTAACTTAAAAAATAATTACGAAAGTCTAGTACTACTGTAAGTGGTGAAATTAAATCAAGCAATTCAAACAAGTAATTTCTATTTCACAAACTAACAAAAAAAAAATTATAATCAATAGACGTTCGTTCATCTTAAAACTTAAAAAAAATAAAATTACTACGAAAGACTGCTGCTACTACTGAAAGTCGTAAAATCAATCGAGGCATTCTAACAAGTAATTTCTATTTCATAATCTAACAAAACAAATAACATTCAAAAGTCCTTTTAATGTATAACACGGTTTATGTAAAACTTATAGCCTTGACTGGAAGCAACCCTATTTTCTACCTCAATAAACGCCAAATCATGTCAACGAGTATCGAATGTGGAAACAAGGGTACAGACCGCGATGCAGACGTAATCACGGAAATGGCTTGTCTTTATTTGAATATATTTTTGACATTTATATGATATTCAGAAATGAAATAGCATGGAAAATATGAATAAGACGGAATATGTGGTTCTACATAGATAATTACCTACTCGTAATATGGCAATAGCCGCATGGGTAACGAAAGGTCTAACGCTTTTTTACCCGACTACGAGAGGGTTGTGATTTTGACACCCTAAGTATGTATATATGTATCTATCTGTGTATGTATGTAGCTGATTTTTGTGTTCCATCGTAGCGCTGAAACTACTGGTCAGATTTCAACAAATGAGGTGTCATATGATTCGTCTTAATAGCCCGATGGTTATAGGCTATGTGTGTATAAAAATGGGGGTCTAACGAGATAGCGGGGGTCGAAGAAAGGGTCGAAAATTTCAATGTTAGTAAATATGCTCGTGTGAGGTATCGTTGCAAAGGTCTTTGTTTGTACTTTCCAAAACCGTTTTTCAAACTTTTGTGAGATTAACGATTGTCAAGCTATTAGCAAAAAGGTATAAAAAATTATAGTTAAAGACTAAAACCCGACTACATAAAAGTCCTTAACAAGCGTTCACCTATTGTCCTTATCATTTTCTTTTGATAATTAGGTAGTCGGAGGCACCCACCCCACATACCTACGGTACAATTAGTAACAAAGGCCTCCGACTACCTAAGTATAAAAAAAAATGATAAGGACAATAAGTGAACGCTTGTTAAAGACTTTTATGTAGTCGGGTTTTAGTCTTTAACTATATTTTTTAGGTTTTAAGAGTTTCAACTATTATGTACAATACAAAAATGTTTATTTTATAAATATAATGTTATATTAAGCTTTGATCAGTGCTTGAAACTTCTTTCGAAGTATTCAATAGCTGTACTAGGGGTCAACTCTTCCATATCCTACCTTATTATCACGGTTTTCTGGTAGAGATCGCTCTCGAGCGATAAGAGCGCCATTTGTAACTTAGTTTTAAAATAGTTTTTTTTTGTATTTTTGTTTCTTACCAATAAGTGTGCAATAAAGAGTTTTCTATCTATCTTCATATATATCTATCTATTGTAAGAGTAAGTAATAGATTCTTACAAAAATCATTTTACATATTATGTTCCTCACAAAAAAAACTAATAATAATTTTAGAATTTACCCCGCATCCTTAAAAAAATATTTAAACAAACTCAGAAAAATACTGGGTGTTTCTGAAATCAGTAGTTTTCTGCCAGGTATGAAAAGTGTGTCTCTTCTAATACCCCGCCTTTTGTAGAATTTATCAAAATTGCGCACAGTATAGGAAAAGCACAAAACCAGAAGAGTCAAATACAGAAAATTATGAATAATGGACGACTTTATCATATCTTTGTCAAAAAGTTTTCAATTTATACCCCAAAAGGCAAATTGATTGCTAAACGAATGACGTCAGCCACTCACCACCTACCCCGAGCACACCCCGAGGCGATTGCTAAGCAATCTATCACATGTTTGTATATATAGTCTATTGAGAGTATTATTAAATATTCTCTCCTATTGATCATTGATTGGAAATTTGACGACGCTACCATTGAAAACATTTTGAAAACTTACTTGCCTTATCGGGCAAAATAAAATATTCCATACTAGCTGCTGCCCGCGCCTTAAAAATAGCCTATACGGTATAAAAATAGCCTATATGTTATTTTAGGTCCCAAACTGTACCCATACCAAATTTCAGCCCAATCAGTTCAGTAGGTTTTGTGTGAAAGAGGAACAAACAAACTATTTTTATCCCGGTAAAACGCGGGCGAAGGCGTGAGCAGAAGCTAGTTTATAATATTAGTAGATTGATAAGCCTGGTGAAGGCAGCATGGGACGAGACGTTAGATGCGGGCAGCAGCGGACCGGCCATTGCGGTGATCTTTCGGGGAGATCTCTCAGTGGTATCTGATACTCTACAAATAATGAAAATTATAATAACTTAGGTGCAACATAAATACTGCATTAATATAACATGTAAAAAGAAAAACAATAAAGTAAAAAAAAAAACTTGTTGAAACGATTATACATTTGTCAACGTTTCCACAAGTTTTCCCTTAACGAATTTCCAAAAACGCATGACATCAGCCACTCATCACCTACCCCGAACACACCCCAAGGCGATCGCTAAACGATCTAACACATTGTTGTGTGAATAGGCTATTGATCAACGATTGGGAATTTGATGACGCCACCTTTTGAAAACATGCTTACCTTGTTGAGAGGATGTGTTGTGAAATTGACAAGACAAAGAGGGAGGTATTTTTGATATTTGGGGATTTTGGACGGTACTTAAAACTAGTTAGTTGAAGAATCATTCATGAAATTTATGAAATTATGATTTTTCACAGCAGTTTATTCCACTATGTATACTCATGTAATACATAATTATTTGCTCTGGGTATTTTCTATGTATAATAAAAAAACTATCTATGTTTTGACGATCTCTGTGGCACGGCGGGCGAAGGTCTGCCTGCGATGCAGGAGGTTGCGGGTTCAATTTCCGCATCGGGAGAAATGTTTGTACAAATATTTGTTCAGGGTGTTCTGGTCGTTTTCTATGTCTAATAAAAAATATCTATTTATGTAATATATTCTATAGTGTATTATCTAGTACCCATACCACAAGCTCTGCTTAGCTTGGGGCTAGATAATGCTGTGTGAATTGTCCAGCATTATTTATTTATTCAATTTATTTTGTGTATCTAAAATCTCAACTAAGGCTTTCACGATAATACGTACTGAGCAGATAAAACTCCAATAATACAGAAGTTGGAAATGCGATAAGTATCCCAGAAGTATATTACAGACAACAAAAACAAATGATTAATAAATAACTCTACTTGCAAAACAACAAAACAAACCTCGAAAAAAATTACACCTAAAACTCTGTTCATAATCTCTTTTCACATCCCCACATAATTTAGAGGATCAGGGAAAGAATACCTACCCTCATACAAGTATGCGTACAGTCACGCTCGTACTTAGTGAGTTACACCCCAAATTAATAGCGTCCCAACAAAAAATGCCCCCCCGTCTTAGGGGGGTGCCCATTTGCATATATGTCTCCCTAGCACCCCAAGGAGCAAGGATGTATTTTTAATTTCATTCTTATCCCTGTGCTTAAATCATGAGAGCGGCCATGCGTGCGGGGGGCCCACCCCCCTCATTTGACCCCCCTGTAGCTTGCGTCATACGTCGCTAACCGCGTGCGGAGTAAAAAGAAAAGAAATCTTAATAAGTTTGTTAGGGTGCGTCGGGAAAGTATGGATACGACCTTTGTTTTAATTTTAGAAAGGGACAATATGGTATGAAACTTATGTGTTTTGTTAACAGACTAGACTAAGTGCTGCCCACGGCTTCGCACACGCTTTTCATGTACCCTATTTCCGTCCCCAAGATACCATCTACCTCCCTGCCGATCCGTTCAGCCGTTTAGGCGTGAAAAGGTAACAGACAGACAGATAGACTTCCTTGCAAATTTATAATATTTGTAGGGATTTTATAGCGTACCATTTCTTTTATTTTCTCCTACGTTTCGATCGCAAACAAAAGGTACACGATAAATACACGATAAATGATTTTTAATACAATATGGAATGACTAGTCAACTTCTTCTCTTATTCTGTAAAATCCTAAAATTGCATAAAAGATGTAAACGTAGGTACTCTAAAACGAAATCAAAACGGAATCATTATTAACAAAGAAAATAACAGATAAATAGGAAAAATGAAACTAGTAAATAATATTGAAAAATTTTAGCGAGCTACAGGCTGGCTGTTGCAAACAATCTTATGGTACTCAACTCATCCAAATTAATACCAATCGGAAGCGTCCCCAAGACTATTAATTTCGTAGCACCTCGAGCGCGTTTAAGTTTTTTCTACGACTTTTGATCATTTGCTACCTTTCGTAGCAAGCGCTACGAAACTCGCTACGAGTGTAGCAATTTTTTTGTAAAGATAAGTAGTTTTTTAAATGAAATCATTGAATAACAGTTTGTAAATATTATTTAGGTTTTTATTACCTGAGGAAGAAATTCTCACCTGAAGGAAAGTGACAATGTGACCGACGGTGTATCAAGGAGGTCTAGAAGATACCTATTCTGTCTTGTTTTGAAGAGACCCAGGTTGTAGTTGGCCGAAGAACAGCAACATGCAGCGTTGTTCTAAACTTTAGCAGTGCAAAAAGATGTAATTTCATGTTTGTTATTAAAAAAATTGTTAATTACCCAGGTCCTATCCACAACAGTCTGTCAGTCTATAAGCAAGCACCTACAAAAAAACAAGCGTCGTCATTTGGGTGAGCAAATTTCGCGGAAGTTTTCCGTTCTTCCTTATACTACATCTTTTATACTTATACTACATGTATATGACTTTGTATATGTATAATGCTGTTTGTCTGTGTGTTGGCACGGATGCCAATTTAACTGTAATTTGAATTCCTCATTTGGAAGTGGGTATTGTTTTCTGGTTTTTTACGAATGACAGTCGTTTTGGTTATATCTGATTTTGGATTTGTTGCCTTATGTAGGTTATATACATAGAAATCAAATATAAAACGCTGGACATATTGTTATCATGAGAATAGGAGACATTGTAGATGGTAAATGAGATGCAAGCTTTTATCAGTCTTATGTCTATATTTCCGGATTTTGAAGTTGGAGCCACGCGCCCTAGCTACTATCAAAGCAATCAGCCAACGATCGAGCACATACCTATGCAGCCAACCAACCATCTTACAGTGCAGCCGTCTTTTCAGGCTTTTCATGATAGAATTATTCCTATTCTACATTTAAGTACCGTGCTACTTTCAAATTTTCACAAATATAAACAAAAAAAACCAACGAAAGATTATCCGTTTCTATTGTTTATTATTTACCTCATACAAATTATCATAAACATTACCTTCAAGAGCCGCTTTCTTCTTCTATTCCTTGAACTTCGTTCTGCGTTCAAAGATGCTCTACGTTCGTTTTCTGGGATGAGCTATTCCCAGTATTCGTGAAATGAGAAAGTTTTTCAGTCGCCGGAAACCGAGAGCTTTGAGAAATTAGCTCTGAGTTAGGTCCAGAACTTTACAGATATACAACCTTTTGAAGCTGGATTAGTACCAACTCAAAGAACCGAAGCTCATGTTTATAGTACGGATTGAATATACTATAGTAATGAATATACTATATAATATATATAGGCCTATGTCCAGCAGTGAACGTGTATGGGCTGATATGATGATGATGAATGAATATACAGATCATAGTATTTAGATTAGAATTCTATTGGGTACGAGATAAGTAGGTAACTCTTTCAAGAACATCGTTTGCCTAAAAAGTATGTATTCGAGAAAATGCATGATTTCGGAATACATATCGGGCGAAAATTAAAGAAGAGTTTTTGGAGGACTAGCTGCTGCGCGCGCCTTCACCCGCGTTCTATCGGGATAAAAATAGCCTATATGTTCCAGGTCCCAAACTATACCCGTACTAAATTTCAGCCTAATCAGTTCTGTAGTTTTTTCGTGAAACAGTAACAAATATCCATACATCCATCCATACAAACTTTGACATTTATAATATTAGTAGGAAGTAGGATAGCATAGTATAGGATACTAGGATTTCATGCATCACAATAAAAGTATATTTATTAAAATATGGGGATTAACGATTTCCAGAAGTTCTGCGTTGTACTACTTTAAACAATGCTAAATTTACCTTACGTCTACAAATTCACACACATACAAAGATAGGACACCAAACCTTTTTCACAAAAATCCTTTCTTTTTATACTACAATTACTTCAAAAACCTTGTTAATTGGAAATTACGGCTCTAAACAATGACATGGAGACCAAGAAATAGGCCGACGTCGTAATTACTACGCCAAAATTTATTCCTATCGTGTTACAAGACTTTGATTAAACCAAGAAAATATTGTTTTACGGAGCCTCCCTCCCAAGGAATCCTTATTCAAATATCAAAGAAATCATTAAAAGGAGTGAGTCTAAATACCGACTTTTGCCGGCCTCGGAAAAACAGAACCCAGACATGGACAATGGAATTGCCGTAAATTCTTCTTAAAACCGATGTTTCGAGCAAGTTTCCTCATCATTATAGTCATATCAGCTCACACACGTCCACTGCTGGACATAGGCCTCCTGCTCACGACGCCACAAGTACCGGTTCGGAGCCGCCTCATTCCCTCGATCGTTCAATTCGTTCTCCATCGAGAAAGACAGTTCATCATTCTCGGCCACAAATGTCATTGTAAGGTTTTTTTACTTTTTGTTAGTATATGGAAAGATGGCAGCTAGCTATTACAAACACACTGCTGTGTTTCGAAATAATAAAATGATATCTTTCAGGTAGTAAAATATCTGATAAGCTATCTAAATTTTTCGTAGGCCTCTAACCTATTTGTTACCACATATTGTAAAAAAACTTGACCTCCCCAAAGTGGTAAAATAACGGTTTTGTAGCAGTTAATATACAGAGAGTCATGTAAAAAAAATAAGTATAAGAAAGCCGGGCGAATGAACTAGTCCCAAACAGAATACAAAGGAGGCCGAACGGAGAATTTAAAGGCGGCAATTTTAACCTACACTCTTATCCTGATCACAGGATAATTTATCTTAACGAAAGAAAGGGGTGGGCAGGGTTTTAGGGAGAAAGGGGGTTCTCCCAAAAATTGGGTAAAAATGTTGCCAGCGAGCGATTAAACCTTGGGGAGATGCGTTGTATTAATCACCACCCGCGCGGAGTCGTCTTGGAGGATTTTCGCGGTATTTTGCTGCGAGTTGGTAATACCACCTTGTAGGAAAACTCACAGGTTTTCAAGGTTGAATCAATTGATAGAAAAAAGAGATGTTTAAAAAGCGTAGACTAAGCAAAGCTTGCGATAAAACCAATAAATTGTCTATTGGAATCATATTTCAAATTATTACATTTTTAATTTTCAAACTGCGAAGACATTTTCTGGGGCGACCTTCTAACGTTGAAAGAAGTTCAAACATTTTGTGACGACTAAGCTTGCTTATAGAGAAGGCGTAACCGTCGTGTCGTGTGCAACTCTAGGAGCTGATTTAAAGTTTTAGGATGTTGGGTCAGTAATAACATTTATTATTGTCTTTCTGTTTCTTGTTTGAAAGTTGCGGTATGTACAGCTCTATGGATTCCTAAGTCAGTGTGTCCGGGCGGGGCACCTTGGCTTTGTTTTAATATTTTCGCAGGCATTATGAAGGGTTTCCTTGCTTTCAAATAATTTCGGCTTCTGCTGGTGAAGTTTTGATAAAACTTTCATTCTATCAATAATTAACGGGAACAATCCTGGGTTTGCTGATGCGATTATAAAGGTTGCCGGAGTTTTTGCCTTATCTTAATTTAGACTTATTTTTTCCAAGTTCTGGAAGTTTTCTTTGTGGGTAATCGAGTTTGGAAGTTCAGGAAAGGGGAGATGTGCGTAATAAATTATGAATTGGTGCATAACGGTCTTATAATTACGGTTACGAAAATTTTCATTCAAAGTTTAAATTTTGTCGTTTGCTGTAGAGGTTTGAAACAAGGACATATTAAAAAAATCCCAGCAAAATTACTACGATTGTCTTCCCGCTTGTGGTAAACCTTTCCTCAAAAACTTAATACCATAGTCCAACGCGTATTGTTTTCACATAGTATATATGTAGTACATAGCCATACTAGCATCACATGTCCAATACCACAAAATCAATCCCCCGCGAACAACCACGTGTGTCAAAGACCAGGTTTAAATATCCGGCAAAAACCCCAGTACAATGTTTATACAGAGACTTTTTCCCGCAAAACAGTTCAAAATCACTTCAGATTTAAAAGTCTCGCTCACGTACAGTTTAGTATTCAGAAGTAACAGTGTTAAACAAACAGGGGCGGATGATGTGTGGTGCCCATTCGCGACACGTATTGTGCTGACTGTACTAATGAATTTGGACTTTTTTGGACTTCTTAGCGGTACTTGTTAAACATTTTCGCCGTAGGAATACCTAATTACTTTTTTGTTATATTCAGTTCTGTAATTTTGAAGTATACTAAAGATATACTTTACGTAAAAATAAGTGGCTGCTAAGTGGTGATTTCGGGGTATGTTTTCATTGTTAGTATACATTAGCTTCATTTGTAACAAAATTAGGGAACTATTTTACTATGGACAAGGCCTCTATAAAGCCGCAAAATTCTATGCTTTGACAAGGCCTCTTTTTAACCGATAATTTTGGTATGTTTTTATGATTTATCTTATTTTATAATTTTATTTCAATTGCCTGTGTAATATGACTAATGAGTACTTATGTACCTGATAATTTAAAATGTTCTGTATGTTCCTATGGTACAATAAATTAACTGAAACTAAACATTTTGGTACGCTTGAGATTATACCTATATTTTCTAGATCAAGCATAAAGTAAAAAAAGTAAACGATCTTAAATTTTTCCTAGTTTTTAAATTGATACAGGTTTGAATACACGACTATATCTTAATGTTGATTTTGGGAAAAAATACTTAATTATCTTTAAAAAGCTTAGCCAGGACGCTTGTTTTAAAAAAAATCATAAGTTAAAGCTGAAATTCATAGCTTTTTTTGCAGTACAACGATTCCCATTTTTATAGGGTTACCCATACTTATTAATAAAAATATCACAAATACACCAAAACTCCCAACTAACCCAACAAACAAAAAAATTAACGAACGCGAACAAATACCGCTCTTGAGGCTAGCGTACTTTTGTACCGCGTTTTTTATAGCATTTTTACCGCTTTTCCGCGACCAGTGCGGTATTGTGCCGCTAATTGGCTGCGACCGATGTTTGCTTGAACTGACCCGTGCTTATTGATCCTGGTTTTAGTTGGGAGTTCGATGCAGTACAATTTTTAACGATGCATAAAAGTATGTTTATTATAACTTATTCCGATAAGCTCTTTCTCATTTTTTTGTGTAAAAAAACTGGTTGTATCTTAAGCTTTTTCAACGACGGCATTTTCCCTAATATAAACCCACCACGTAACCTTTAAACGGTAACCCGTAAGCCAGTACCATTAAAGACATACACCGAACATTTTTCCGCCCAATAATTTGAAAGTTAATATTATGCTAAAAGCACCACGTGCGAGGCACGGTATGGCACAGCAGTTCGTGCATGGATTTTAATTATTGTCATGTACCAAATACGGCTTCTAATAAATGTCATTATGAACCTGTAACTTAGCCAACTTATGCACACAATCCTTAGAAACCTTTACACGGAACATTCGACTTTATCGCAATGGAACTAAAGTTGGTCATGATACCGATAGCGTAGAAAACCGGTATTGATAAGTTGGTTCTGATATAGTTCTTTAATGGAACTGCGATGCCATGTGCGTGACAATGACAGCACGTAAATAGCCAAGGTATAATGTGGATGCAAGCTAAGTCTAGTTCAAAAGTTTACGGTATTCGGATTAGGATACTTATAGCGAGGTACAGTCTCATTACCATGCTTATTTAAACTGGTTAATACCGGTTTTTCTAAATAAATAGTTTCTTTGATCGACTAACTTGGATGGTTTTTATTAAATTGCAAAGAACTTTGCAATGTCACGCGAGTATAATTCATTTGAGAATTTATATCAGAGAAAATTTAATTAATTTAGTTTTTAAGTATGAGGCTTCGCTGCATCGTAGGAAGTTTAAGGTCGTTGCGACTTAGTAGTATTTTTGACGTGATATTTTTAAACTGACAATGTTTACAATAGCTTAGATCTAAGTACAGATAAAATAATGCTCGACAATCCACACATTATTTGCAGCTCTAAAATAAGCAGAGCTTGTGTATCAGTTTTCTAGTACCCATAGTATTAGAAAACTGATACACTTAATGCTCATTACGTACACATAGTATATTTTTATTGTACATAGAAAAATTGGGAACAAATATCTGCAAATCGTACTTACATTTGTCCCGAGGCGTGGATCGTACCCGCAACCTATTACGTCGCATGCGAACCTTCTAACACTACGCCACAGAAGTCTTTAAATAAAATTAAAGTTTTGAGATATAGATTGTTTGCAACAGTCTGCAGTTAGCTCAATTGTTTCAATTGTAGTTTAATTGTTATATTATTTTATTGTTATTTTCTTTGTCAATAAAGAAAACCAATTTTGTTTCCTTTTTTTTTTAAATTAAGTTTCTGGACAAAAAATAAAGTCACGATCAAATATTGACTACCTATGAAACTAAGGCATTTTAAATTTTGCAGCTCAAATATTTTTTTTATCTCATCTTATATAAATACATAATGCTGTACAATTCCCACAGCATTATCTAGCCCCAAGCTAAGCAGAGCTTGTGTTATGGGTACTAGATAACTGATATACATAATACAATATATTATATAGATACGTATTTTTTGTTATAGGTACATAGAAATGCGATTATATATTGTAAGCCTTATCTTTTCTACCAGAACCAAATTCGCAATACGATAGACGAAACCGAAAATTAATTTGTTAAAATAACACTTAACCTACCGTCCTAAGATTGAACCAAAACAACGGACAATAAGACCCAGTAGGCCGTATAAAACGTTCGCGCATACACCCATTGGGGTGAAAGGGGGGTGACCCCGACTTAATTCCTACCCTTTAAAGATCCCGTCTCATTTTTAAGACTTTACAATACAAACACATATATACCGAAGATTCTTAATTTATATTAAGAGGGACGTAGAGAACGCAAGAAACGTTTGTGTGTGTGCGTGAAGATTGGATTTTTCCGTGTTCAATGTAATTATGTACCTTTAGTGATTCATTAGGGATGTGGAGATCCCTTGATGAGACACCGAGGGATAAATTAACCTATGTGTATGAACGTATTGAAGCTTTTTTAATTAGGGAGAATCTGTGCGAGTCCAATTAGATTCTGAATAAATTTTCGCAGTAGATTTTTGCAGCTTTTATTTTTCTATGTCTATGTAAGTTTTCAAAGCAATAAAAATACTTTGATTTCTAGTCTTTTCTAATCAAAGAAGTCTTTGAACACTTTACGGTTTCTTAGAGGTGTATAATTGGTTCTGACCCATTGTTATTTTAGATATATTTTTTTTAATCAATGTCAGTCAAATCATTTCAATTAAAAAAAAAACCCGCTTGCTTCATACACTGCCTGACAAACCTAATTTATTAACGTGTGCCTACCTAATTCAGTTTGTTATTTTATGTACTTATACTATGTCTTTATATCATCATCATCATAACAGCCCATACCCGTCCACTGCTGGACATAGGCCTCCCCCATACGACGCCACAAATAGCCGTCCTGAGCCGCCTCCATCCATCGACTCCCTGCGACCGCTACGATGTCGTCGGTCCATCGAGTGAATGGTCTCCCAACACTCCGTTTCGCATTGCATCGTGGCCGCCACTCGAGAACCTTTACTCCCCAGCGGTTATCAGTTCTGCGAGCTATATGACCTGCCCATTGCCTTCAGCCTACTAATTCTGAGAGCTATTTCAGTGACTTTGAGTTCTTCTACGGATGTCTTTATATGTGCCTTAATTATTAGTTTTACCATCTGTACTATTTTTACGTAGCCTGAAATAAATTACTGATATTAATAATGCCAAATAGTAACCTTTTAAAACCTCAGCATCTAACGTAAGCACATTTTTAATATAAGATAAAAGTGCCTACATACAAGTAGGTCCCTACTTATTAGAATATGACATTAAAGAGCCCTCTGACAAACAAGGTCCAGGATGTAGGGGAATGCAAAGCAGCAGGGAGATCTAATGTGTGCCCAATGGTACGAAACTCGAGTGTTCTCTGTTTGCATTTTTATTTTTGCATTAGAATGCTAATACTTTGTGTAAGTACACACTGCTGTGTGTGGCACAGCTTTGATTTTTATCATTGGGTCGAGAAAATTACATTGATTTGTTATGAAATAGTAACTTGTCTGAAAAACAAATATATTCACTTGTTTTGAGATGTGATTCACATTCATTATAAAAAATTCAAATACGCTTTTATTATTGTGAATGAATAAACATTATGAATTGATTCGAATTTAGAATTTTGAGAAACAAGTAATGACTCAATGATTCTGTGACTTCTTGATCTTAATTTTTATAACTACTGAGTGATTTTCGATAATCCTAACTAATGTTATAAATGCGAAAGGGTGTTTGTTTGTTTGATTTCCCTTCCTTTACCTAAGCAACCAATCGACTTGATTTTCGGTGTAGAGTTAGTTGAAAGGATAGAGAGTAACATAGACCTTTTGTCATAATCATAGGTTTTTTGTCCTGGTAAAGCATCAAATACACATGGGAGATTTACAAGAATAAAGACCTTTTTGTCCCCCTAGAAATGTGAAATTAGAATTTAACGCGGATGAAATAATCAGAATCAATAAGAATCAGAATCAATAACTTTATTTCTTTAGGCTTACAAAATAAGCACTTAGACAAGTCAAATTGTATACTATAAACATAGTTATTATTATCAACAGCGGGGAACAGCTAGAAATTTCATAATATATTTATATATATATAATATAAAATTCACTGTAGATTTATATATTGTCTTTTGTAAATTGTTTTTGTATGTACTAGCACAGGATTATTTATGGTATCTCTTTACCAATTACTACAAGTAAAGTTTCCTTCCATAGTTCTAAGCTCCCTATGCCAGATTAACTTACCCCATGGCTACCTTCATACAGGATTGTGTCAATGTTTTTGTGGTTGTTATGTGAAGTGATGGACGGAATAAAAGAGTTATGCTGGAAAATCCACACAGCATCATGTAACTCCAAAGTAAGCAGAGCTTGTGTTATGGGTACCGTGGTATAAAAAAAACAAGCTACGTCATCAACGTCATCGGCTAATGAGAATACGAATCTGTTTCCTGGTGATACTAGTAGTGTAAAATCGTAACTCCCCGAACTCCTCGTATTACCTGTATAAATCTGATAAAGCTATGTGATTTTGTATTTACCAATTATTTATCTCATTGACTCGTGTTTAACTAACGCTGTTTTGAATGATCTAACAAATATAATTGACGATTGTTATTGATTTTTCAATTGACCCTTATCACATTTGTGTCCCAACTTCTACATTTTGTTGAAATAAAGTGGCAACTGGACAGTGACGTCATCTGGAGACACTCCCGGAAGAGCAGACTTATTTTCTTGGTTCGTGATAGGAACTAGATAACCATAAATTGTATTAATAATACTTTTCATTGCTCAAGCCCAGATATCGTATGTCGGCCCGTGTTGCGGCGCGGCGCGACACTGCGGGTCGTATTGCCGAAGCTGTACACTGAATGCGTTGAGTAATCATGTACTTAGGTAATTTATGTATATAATTTACCAGTTGAGCTACCTATGGATTGTTTGCAACAGTTGCTGCAGTTAGTTCAAATGTTAATTTCTTTCATTAATTTTTTTTTTCATTCATTCATCGTCAGCCCATACACGTCCACTGCTGGACATAGGCCTACCCCGTACGACGCCACAAATAGCGGTCCTGAGCCGATTTAACTTTTATTAACTTAAATTTTATTTACAAATCGAAAAATTTCCTATTGCGTCATCGTAAATTAATTCAACTGATAGTGAGGTTGAATAAGTAATTAATTCTTAATTAAATTCTACCAAAAAACACTCAAGTAATCCCTTGCGAAAAATTACTCGTATCTCCCAAAGATGATTTGAAGTCCAAAGTCTATAATGGGTTAAGACGGTGACGCCGAGTTTTTGGAAAATTCTCTTGTAATTAGAGACGCTATAGCATTAGGCCTGTCACTTTTGGTTTATGGCTCCGCGACAGGGGGAGATCTCTTTGTGTGTCGGAATGTAAAATGGGTGATTATTGATTTAAATTTTCAGGTTTTCTTTCTTGGACCTTGGTGGGTGACTTTGAAGCTTGTAAACGAGGCCACCTAAGTATTGGTCCTGGTTAAGTATTTTTAATACCTACACTGCGATGACCAATCCGCCTGCCAATTATGGTGCTTGTGACGAAACCTCCCTTATTTGGGAGAGACACATTTAACAATTATCGTGTTCAGGAGAGAATACCTACATAGAACAGCCATCACCATTATTGTCTTATTTAAATGTGGAAATATTCATCCAATAGGTTAAAAGATACAAATATAAAATAAGTGGACATAAAGTCTTTATTGATAAAGAAAATCACAATAAAATAATATAAAGAAATTAAACTAGTATTTACAATTGAAACAATTGAGCTAACTGCAGACTGTTGCGAACAATCTACAGATAGCTCAACTGGTCCATATCAATACCAGTCGGAAGCGTCCCCAAGACGCTGGCTGCATTGCTCCGCTGTATGGCAATGCTAATGCGCTGCGCCAGATACTCACCAGCTCTCGGGTCACGCGTCGCTTCGATCAAGCGTTCAGATAATTTTTTGAAAACCCGGAGAGCCTCTGTACCCCACGGACCTAGGGTCTCGACTCCAAGGAGAGCAAATGCGTAGGCTCTGTCGAGACCTTCATATTTGCGCCTCTTGAGATCCTCGGCCAAATCTGCCGCCGAACCAGCCCTCACGGATGTCCTTGAAAGATGGGAAGGCGCAAGTGTGTCGACACATGTAGCGTCCCACACAATAGGCCTCCCCAGCTCCGAAGGGACTAAAGTCATGCCGTCGGGCCTCTTACCATCGTCACGCAACAGACCATTCGGTTCGAGAATAGCTGTTACGTTAGCGGTGACAAAGGCCCGTCGGATGATGTCGTTAAGGCAGGCATAGCGAGATATCCGACCGGCAGCCCTAGTACACGATAATCCGTGATGACCAAGCTGTTCGACAACAGTACCGCACTGGCACTGATGAGGCGCGCATCACCATGCACCCAACCGAAGACATGTTGCTATACGGAAAGTTACGGGATCCAATAGAGTGCCAGTATTATATGAAGGAAGTGCTTGCAACCAATGTCCTGACTCCCATTTAGAAACGGCCAGGAGACGGGCACGATCTGCAGAGCTGGAAAACTAGTAAATGCTCCCAAGCTCGTTTGGTGTTTTTTGATACATTATTCCTAAATTGGCCTCTGAGAGAGCAGAAGCGACAGAGATGCGGGCACCTCTACGAATACGTTTAAAAATAGGGGTTGTAGCTTTGTACTCACTCAGAACTTTCCAAAACGGGGATGTGTCAGCCACACTATTCGAAATAAGTAATATTAAATTTACTAGTATTCAATTACTTTACCTACTGTGACAATGGTATTGTCGCAGAATCGTTCCGCAGAAATCTTAGATTGGAAGAAAGGTTAGTGCGTGCGGTTTCATCTTTGCAATTTTTTACGGGCATCTGCAGTTTCTTTCATCTACAATTGGAAATAGAATTAGATAAAACCAAAATTATTTCTCTATGTATATCAATAAATTAGTTAGGCAATAAAACATATTCTATTATAATCAAAATGTGTCATTCTGTGTCGAACCCTTTTTCAAAAATAGAACTTATTTAACTAAAACTACGTTATTAAATCACATTTTTCTTATGAAACTTAAATAGACAGTCTTCTAGAAACCCGGTCCATTTCCACTCCCAGAACGTACCTATTGCCACGCCCTGCTTGGGTAACATTGTGTCTCCTATACATTACCTAGATACTAAGACCTACAAATATACACAATGATGCAATAAAATAAATATGAAATATGTTTTTTTTCTCATTAATATCAATAGATTAGGCAATAAAAAATATTATATTCTATTCAAAATGTGACGAAGTCATTGTCATAGAAAAACGATCAATTTACCAGAATAGGCCCCGATGTGCCACACGATGACTAATTGTCTCAATCTTATAGTTAAATAATTTTCAAAAATCATTCTAGTAATATTTTAAATGTCAATGTTTGTAAGGATATATATTTAAGGATATAGATTAGGCTGATTTGGTATGGGTATAGTTTGGGACCTGGAATAACATAAAGGCTATTTTTTATCCCGATAAAACGCGGGCGAAGGCGTGAGTAGCAACTAGTATTTTCATATTATTTTTACCTCGATAGGCATTTACATTTTACCATCTTCGTTAAGAAAAGAAGGTAAGTTGACAGAATGTAAATGACGGTAAAGGAAGCCACACACAAACCGTGATGTAGATAAAACACGCGTGTGCCCGACGTCATCAAGGAGCACTCCGGTGTGGAGTGGGCTTCTTAATGATTTCACAAGTGCTGCACCAATTTATTTTGTGAGGAGGTGAATAAATTATTGAATGACAAGATAAGTTTTTTATTCAGGGATCAGTGTTGGGTTTTAAAATAAAGAGAGAATATAGAATGAGTGAGAGGTAATTAGATGAACATGTTTTTCTGAAGTGCTTAGTTGAAACGTAGCGTTAATGTTAATAGTTCATCGGCATATATCGTTAGCTTTTACAAGTAAAGCCATCCCATTCCCCATTTTAAATCTTAGGATAATTTAGCTGATCACAATACAATTTTCACTCATTTTAAGAGATGTAGTGTCATCATCATCATCATATCAGCCCATACACGTCCACTGCTGGACATAGGCCTCCCGCATATGTCGCTACAAACAGCGGTCCTGAGCCGCCTCCATCCATCGACTCCCTGTGATCGCTACGATGTCGTCGGTCCATCGAGTGAATGATCTCCCAACACTCCGTTTTGCATTGCATCGTGGCCGCCACTCGAGAACCTTTACTCCCCAGCGATTATCACTATATATCCCTCCCACTGCCAATTCAGCCTACTAATTCTGAGAGCTGTCGGTGACTTTGGTTCTTCTACGGATTTCCGTATTCCGGATTCTGTCATGTAGAGAAACACCAAGCATAGCTCCTCCATAGCCCGCTGAGCGACACTGAGCTTATGAACGAGACCTTTAGTTAGCGACCACGTCTCGGATCCGTTGGTCATCACTCTTTCCAACGTGGACTGGTATAGGTGCGACATGTAGTGTATAGTTGTTGTATGTTTAATGGTGGGGAGTAAATATGTATATTTGATTTGCTGAGGACACTAGTCTCTTCAGAGCTTGGGCAAGATATTATTAAAGCTAAATAGAATACAAACGTGGAAAATTATAAGAAGCCACTTCCATAAAACTAACAACATCTTCCAACAATCTGTCTTCCTCAGCGCTTGTCAGCGGCACCTATGCAGCGCACGTTTCCCGCCCTGTGTGTAGGTGCCTTAATTGCTCAGTGCCGTATAATTAATTGTGCTATAATTGGCTGGGCTGATAGATATGGAGCTTTGGTCGCGTGGTAATATTTATAATAGCCATTCTGGACCATGTCTACGATAGAAATAAGAACATATTGGAACAGTAAAGTCATACACGCATAAATATCAAATATTTGGACACATTGAATAAATCTATTATTCAATGTGTCTCTCTCGAATAAAAACTTTTGTAACGTAAAATCATAAAAATATTTCAGTGATCAAAATGAGACTGGCACAAATGGCAAGTGGAAAGAGGCCTTTGTATCATAAGCTATAGGTTAATTAAGCAATGTTAAAATAACTTTTTGTCCTAGTAAAACATAATATTCCCATGGGAGATTTATGGGAAAGAATACTTTATTACCCCCCTAGAAATGCGAAATTCGAATTTAACGCCGGAACAGCTAGTATGAGAATAAAATTATTTTCAACAAAAGTTTTGTTCCTGTTCCCCAAATAAATAAATTATGGTTCTGAATGATTAGATGAATACAGTTTATATTTGCCATTGTTTCCTAAACCACCCCTTTGCCGTGACCAGTGACCAAGTTAAAAGCGACTTCATTACGTCAACATAAATTATACCTTCAGAAACAAGCAACGAGCGAGAACGAAATATTCCTCTGAAAGCATTCGACCTTGCAAAAGTGAAAAGTATCCAAAAGAGCGAAGACAATTTTTAAGTCACTTTTATACAGACCAAAAACCGTCCACGAAATAAGCGAAAATCGGTCCAGACAATTATTTTTCGTGAGAAATTCGAGACTTATGGTGCTACGTGGTACTAAAGCAGCGCCAATTCACCAAAAAAGAGTTTTTATATCCAGCTTTTCTGCTGGTCTATTGATATTCATTCGCGAGTAATATTATCGCCTCTCATTGGTTTCTTATGGAATACGAATAAAAAAACCCAAGAAAATTAACCAATGAGTGGCGACAATGGTACGAATGCACCTGAAAAGACCAGCAGGTGGGTCTTCTCATTGAATTTTCACTGTTTCACTGTTTATTTCAATAAACTGATTTTGGATTGAAAATTGAAATTGCATGAATGTTAAATATGTGGAAAGACGATCCAGAATCGATGCCAATGTAAACCGTAGCTGCCTGAAAATAAATTCTTATTTGTATTTTAGTATTTTTAGTTTGAGTTATTTTTGTAATTTCTTTAGTAAACCGCAATTATAACAGGATTTTGATTTTAATTTTCTGAATGGTTTTTACTATATTTTATGACTAGCTGCTGCCGCTTTGCATGCGCTTTTTGTGTACTTTATGTCCGTCCCCGGAATACCATCTACCTCCCTGCTAAATTTCATTAAGATCCGTTCAGCCGTTTAGGCATGAAAAGGTATAGACAGACAGACAGATAGACAGTTACTTTCAAATTATACATATAAGTAGGATTTCAGTCCGTAAAGTAGGGTAAATTATACCGAAAGACTTCACACGCTCTACCCTAGAGATTTATAGTTTTCTCATACGCTTAGCAGCATTCCGCATTTTATCAACTAATATACAATATTTTCCATTTTATTATATTTTGCACGCCACTTTCCCGCAAGGCCTGTGAATTCAAATCGCTTACCGAGCGGAGGAATTATAGGAGCCTGCGCATCTTCAAAGGTGGCAACCCTTTGGGTGGAGGGGGAACGCACAGTAATATAGAAAACTTGTGTTAGCCCAGTTCCGAGCCTTTGTAACATCATTTCGGCTGCCGGTGTACTGCGGGGAACGGTTTTGGTACTTGCCTTTGTGTTTTGTTGAAAAGTTTCTAAGTTTTTTTTTTAAATTATTCAGCTTTTACATGGACAAAACCCTGAGTTTGGTTGACGAAACGTCGTCATGCCTTATTTTTCCATGGGATTTGGTACAGCGCCTTTATCGTGCAGACATGGGACTATGAAAACCCCATAAACAAATCAGAGGTCACGATGACGTTTCGCAACTCTTGTCAACTCGAACTCAGGGCTCTCATATAGGTACATAGCAATATTTTACGAGACCAGCATCGTGCAAGTCAAGTGACAAGTTATTACAAAACACCAAGTACCTATGTCTGTTTGTGAAAACCCTTGAAATGTATTGGGTGAAATGTATACCACGTATTATTTTATCTTAATTCTGTTCAGGAATCTGTTTGGTGACGACACCACTTAAGATTATTTAATTCGGAGAATCTCTATATTACAAAGTTAACAGTTTCATTACCATTTCGAAAAACTATACAAACATAAAAAAAAAACCACAAAAGTAAAAGGTTTCAGAAGTGGTATTTACACCATAGTTCGGATAATTATTGTTTTTAAGTCAGAATTTTATACAAACTTGTTTTCAAAAGCAAGTATCAAAACCGTGCATTCCACGGCGAGCTTTATAATTTAAGAAGAAGAAACAGGCCATAAGAAATAAATGTAAAGAAGGAGAAGAAACGTTTGGACCCCGAAAGGGTTGAAAAGGGGTGCGAAATCACCCCCACCTGTACACGTCTTTGAATTCATTCCACAACGGTTTTAACGGTTTGTCTGACTGTTTATTTTATTTAATTATCTGAAGAAATTGTCCTCTGTTTTTTAGATCTAGGTTTTAAAAATAACTTTAACTCCGAATTTTCTAGGTTTTAGAAGCTTCAAGAGCACAATCTAATCAAAAGATTGACTTACATTATTACATGATTCCCGTAAACTACTTCCATTAACTTTATGGATTTTAATTGATATCGGAGATTATTTTTATTCTACTAGCTGCTGCCCGCGCATTCGCCCGCATTTTATCGGGATAAAAAATAGCCTATATGTTATTCCAGGTTCCAATTTATACCTATACCAAATTTCAGCCCATGCCGTTTAGTTTTTGCGTGAAAGAGTAACAAATATCCATTCATCCAAACATCCATCCATACAAACTTTGACATTTATAATGTTAGTAGGAGTAGGCAGTAGGATAGTAGGATAGGCTAGTTAGTAGGATAGGATTTGCAAGCAAATCCGCAGGCAACAACTAGCTGTCAGCTATCGTTGTGTGAGTAAGAATTTTTGCTCACGAGAAATAAATCGCTAGAAACATGCTCAAGACGGGTCTTTGTTGCTTCGGGGGTGAGATTTGGTGATTTAAATTGTTTAGTATAGCTATTGATTAGAACCCTTTTGTTTTGTTTCATTCGGTAAGAATGATTGTACGGCTTTTGGGGAATGAAATTTATTTTATACCAAACTAGCTGCTGCCCGCGCCTTCGCCCGCGTTTTATCGGGATAAAAAATAGCTTATATGTTATTCCAGGTCCGAACTACATATCTATATGTATACCAAATTTCAGCCTAATCAGTTCAGTAGTTTTTGCGTGAAACAGTAACAAATATCTTTACATCCATACATCTATCCTTACAAACTTTGACATTTATAATATAATATAAAATAGGAAGGATAAATACAATTGTTGGTATATATTCTACTATAATATTATAAATGTGAAGGTTTGTATGCCCTATATCCATAGACTACTTTTTAACCTAATAAAACGCGGGCGAAGGCGCGTGCAGCATCTAGTTTAACGATATTTTGAAGAGTTCGGTGGTAGTTAAATCAGTTTCTTGTAATAACTGGTCTGATATTAAATTATTCTTTCTCGATAACATCGATCTCGATCGTTATTATTTGCTGTTCCCCGCGGTTACACTCGCGTTAAATTCGAATTTCGTATTTCTAGGGGGATAAAAAGCTCTATTCTCTAAATCTCCCATACAAAAAGTAGCCTATGGTTACTCTCCACCCTTTCAACTAACTCAATGCCAAAAATCAAGTCGATTGGTAGCTTAGTTAGGGCGTGAAGGAAGGATAAACAAACAAACATAGTTACGAATTTATAATATTAGTTAGGATTTATCGATCGATTATATTCAAGAAAAAACGAAAACTAATTGTCATCTTCGCAGTGCATAATGTAAGTTAAGCTTTGTTTGGTATACCAAAAGAAAAAAAAAAGTAAATTTACGTCAGGTTATGGCCAAATACGACCTATATACCTTCAACAAAAAACCAAGGAACATGTAAATAGCTTGTGCTAAAATCATTAATTAAAGATAAGAAAAGAGAAAAGAAAAACAAAATTGTAACCATACATAATACGACACATTACATTAGTAGGTACATAAGTACCAGGATAATAACCCGACACATTCCATTCGTAGGTAAGTACCAGGATAATAACACGACACATTACTATAGTAGGTAAGTACCAGGATAATAACACGACACATTACTATAGTAGGTAAGTACCAGGATAATAACACGACACATTACATTAGTAGGTACATAAGTACCAGGATAATAACCCGACACATTACATTCGTAGGTAAGTACCAGGATAATAACACGACACATTACATTCGTAGGTAAGTACCAGGATAATAACACGACACATTACATTAGTAGGTACATAAGTACCAGGATAATAACACGACACATTACATTAGTAGGTACATAAGTACCAGGATAATAACCCGACACATTACATTCGTAGGTAAGTACCAGGATAATAACACGACACATTACTATAGTAGGTAAGTACAAGGATATAATATACATAAGGGAAGTAGATAAAAATCATACGTTTATAAGGAAATGTAAATTTTGCTCTTTTAAAGTAAACAAATTGAGAAGGCATAAAATGTATAAAAGAAAAACTGCCTTCTACAACTGAATGCCAAAATTCAAAATCCATCCCACATTCCCCAACCCTTTCAAAGTAAATATATATAATATACATACACATGAAGGAAATAGATAACAATCATACGTTTATATAGAAAAGTAAATGTTGCTTGCTCTGTTAAAGTAAACAAATTGAGAAGGCATAAAATATACAAACGAAAAATTGTCTTCTACAACCGAATCCCAAAATACAAAATCCAACCCACATTCCCCAACCCTTTCAAAGTAAATATATATAATATACATACACATGAAGGAAATAGATAACAATCATACGTTTATATAGAAAAGTAAATGTTGCTTGCTCTGTTAAAGTAAACAAATTGAGAAGGCATAAAATATACAAAGGAAAAATTGTCTTCCACAACCGAATCCCAAAATACAAAATCCAACCCACATTCCCCAACCCTTTCAAAAGGAAACCCACAAAAAATCGTGACTAGGTGTCTTTCAATCGAAATTCAATACCAATTAAAACATCCCCAAGATAGTATTTAAATTAAAGAATATTCTTCATTGAGACGTCTCCACGGTCTCATTTAAATTAAGCTTTTTGAAAAACTCTCATATCTTCTTTACCAGGGGCTGAGGTACAGCCACCCTTAAAGGGGTAAGGGGTAAGGTATTTTTCTTAGGGAGGGGGTGGGTGCAAAAATGCGTAGCGACGCACACACTTCTGCGTGAATATTTACTAACTCACACAGCGGCGAGCGCTGTATGTAAAACACTTTAAGAAGCGGCGAAGAAATGCTAGACGCTTAACAGATACAGGATGTTTTTTAACAAAATCTCATTAAAAAGTCTTGGAATGTAGGAACCTACCGGTTGAAAAAGTCTTGCTAAGTATGAATGGCCTGCTGAAAACAGAACATGGTCCATTCTTAATCTCATGCATAACATACCCATCCAGTTTTATTGGATCCATCCTAGGATCGTTATGGATGACATTGATATTTCTAGGTAGGTATACTAAGTATAATGTACGACTGCATTATACGCCGACATTAAGTGGGCCTATTACATAATGAAAGCCATAATACACGCTCGCGCAAAGATGTTTGAAGACCCAAGAAAGGTGATCAACCTCTTTGGGCAGGCCTATTGGTCGTTGGTCTTGGCGCTGAAAAAAGAACCCAACACCCAAGAAAACTTGACATCACCCTGTCGAGGGGGTAAAAGCGAAAGGGTTGCGGGGACGATCGCCGCCCGGGGGTGTCCACCTACAACGTTTTTACTAAGGGGGGTGCAGAGTAATACACTGCAGAGACTTCAGGCGTATTGAAAATTGCTAAGAGATTTTATAATGGCGTATTTTCCAATTTGATTACGTACTGCGATGTTTTGAAGCGTGATGTAGAATCATCATCATTCTCAGCTTGGAGGACACAGACCTCAGTCCTCAGTAAAAATTTTCTATGGCTATTAGATTTATCCTATACGTTATTCAGTTTTTTCGGTTTTGTGTTCACGGGGGTGGCTCTATCTGAATAAGATTTGGCGCTATCTTGCTGGAACCACGTGTGCGAAGTGTTAGATTAATCCTTTCGAAACCAGGGCAAAAAACATTGGCGCGTAATTAAATTAAAATAAATTCGTTTATAGTTTCAAGGTTGAATAGCAAAGCAAGGAACCTACCGTATTGAAAACTTGTCATGTTCCCTGACACTTGTAATTTTATAATGTTACTAGCGACCCGCACCCGGCTTTGCACGGGTGTAAATTATACATATAAATCCTTTCTTTTAAATCACTACCTATTAAAAAAAACCGCATCAAAATCCGTTGCGTAGTTTTAGAGATATAGCATATATAATATAAGATATAGCATATATAGGGATAGAGAGACAGATAGCGGAAATCGACTTTATTTTATACTATGTTTATATTTTATATATGGATAATTATTACTTACAGTATATATAATATTTATATAGGTCATCGTGCTGGTATTGGATTCTGTTACTGTTTTCTTCCGTTTATTTTTTACTTATGCTTCGTGCATCCTGAAATGCCTTGCGACTTTGCCGATGTCGTTGTGAATCTTTAGTTGAATTCTTAAAACTCTTCAAGGAACATCAAAACGTATATTTGAAAGGAAGTTCGGTGGAACCTAAAATTGAACTGCAACCATGATTGTGAGTTTTTAAGAATTTTCAAGAAATATGTCACTGTTTCGGACATTTTGATACACATTATATGTATGTACATTATATGGGGGAGGTCTATGTCCAGCAATGGACGTGTATGGGCTGATATGATGATGATGATGATATGTACATTCTTCGGTATGAACTTTAAGACGCAATACAAGATCGAAGTATCAGTTCAATTGATTATCCAAACGTAAGGTCTAGATCGAATCAAACCCACACTTTTTGTTCCATTCGCCACTAATCCACTCCATGCACTTCCTTTTTCCGTACCATCAAACCACAAATATCGGTAAAAATCGCCAATAAATTAATTTACTTTTGCACAGCCCGAACTGTGTCGCCAAGAATGTTGTACTAAGGCAAGGGGGTGGCGGGTGTAATTGCAAAATAAAATTAGCTGGGGTACGTGCTCAATTTGAACCACCCAGCTCTGATTTGTTTTCACTCCTCCGCTTCTATGTACGGGTGGACTTCTCTGCTCTGTTTCTTAGCCTATATAATATATTATTGATCTGGCTCGGCCATATTGTTTCGTGCAAAAACGCTCATTATGTTGTGCTCGGTTGGTAGAAGTAGAGATCTTGAGAGTCGCTCGGATAAGGTTGTTTTTTGTTCGGTAGCTCGGAAAACAACAATGAGAGTAAAAGTTGGTGAGTTATGTCAATAATGTACCTACTTATGCAATGCATATGTGAATCCGGGAACCTATATATCTGAACCGTTGTGGGATTTTAATGTTGTGTTGCTTCTATTTCGATATATACCTTACGATTACTTCCTTCCATTTTTGGTGGATATCAAAACTAGCTTTAACGTACTACCATCAAGTTATAACTACTCTTCTCTAATTAGTTGACAGAGCGACAGTAATCCTGGGGCTATAACCGCCTCGATTCCACAGCAATGTTAAAAAGGCCAGAACTTCTGGCGGAGTCAATGCCTTTTTATTTTCGCATTTTCTTCCTTTTCCGGTTGAACTTTCCCAAAGTTTTTATTTTGTCGAAGTTTCGTAGTGTCAGTTTGCCGTTTTCGCAATTCCGCGCGCTTTCGGCCGATAATTGCGGCCGCAGGTGGAAATATTATTTGCTTTTTTTCTGAGGTTTAATTTTTGTCTTTTATTGCTTCGCTGGTCCTTTTTGTTACTGCTGAGGGCATGTATTAAAAGTTTCGATAAAATTCATTGTATCTACCAATTCTACCTATAACCATGGACGAAATAAACTATGACTAAATAAATGGCTTACTAATTCTCATTAGTAAGCCATTTATTTAGTCATCATTCATTCTAGGTACCTACCTATCCCACCTACAATACCTACAATAGACAAAACCCATGACTAGGTAGTACGGATTATGTCTAGAGGACATTGACCACAAGAGTAAAAATCGTAGTAATCATTATTCTGTATGCGTATGCTGAGGAAAGCGATTATCGTTTAAAAAAATCATACTGAAATTTTTGGCACCACCTTCGAAAAACTAGTTACGTACGCATATACGTATATAAAACAAAAGGAGGTAACAAAACCCTAATAAAACATTAACCTCTGCTCCAAAAACCTCGCTCCACAAAACCTCCACACCCAATAGACATGAGTAGGTAAAGTTAACACACGTTAACCCTCCTACAGTCACATATCGGCACGCCTACGACACACGCCCACCCATACTCATGTACACATACATGCGTTTACGTGACGTACGTGGTCACATGAGGTACATGAGGCGTGTGCACTGCGCATGACGTAACCCGTAGGCGTGGCCTGTTACGTAACGTTAACGTGAAGCGAAAAGCGTCACGTTATTTCTGTGTGCGGAAAGGTCAAAGAGTGGGGAAGGTAGATAAGTTAGAAATAAATAGAAGTAGGTGAATGGTAAGTATTGTAATGATTACCATTAATACGAATAGATAAAAAATAGATTGATAGAAAATGCTTTCTTGCACACTTATAAAACAATTAACAATACAAACACCAATAAAAAAAATTGTTAAAAAATGTGACATTTGGCGGTCAAAGGTACCCACACTTTAGTCATTCATTAGGTAATCATTTCATTGAAAAGTATGCTAGAGATGTATCAACTTGTTTCTGGCTACATCTTTCGGCCAAGAAATACCTTTGATATTAATCATAATCATAACAATATTGGTGGGAAATCTTGTCTTGATTTCTGAACCACATAACGAAAATAGATTAAAAATAATGATTTTAATGTATGTAGTTTGTAAGGTTATATTCATACAAAGTAGGTAAAAACACAGAATAATGTGACATTAAAATTTGTTGTAATATCGAGTCACTAAACCGTGCAAAATCCCTCTTGAGGCTTCATAATTCAAGGCTTCTTTTCCGCATTTAGAACCTCTGTTTTATAAATTTTACTCTATGACAACGCGACATTTTGCTATTTATTCCGACGGAGCTCGACGATAAATGAGTTATAATTTATTTTTACTCGAAAAAGGAAGGGTTAGGGAGGGGGGCGCCTAGTAATTAATGGCGAAATTGGCTATTCCAAGTATTCGCGGAACGGTAATGAGGTGCGATTGAGATTAAAACTCTCCTAAATGAGCTCCCTGAAGGATTAAAACGGAAAAATTTAAGTTAAGGCCGCTAGTAAGTCTTTTTGGTTGGGATGAGTTTTTAGTTTTGCTCGCTTTTGGTTGAGAAATGGACCTTAGTTGTACAGAGTGATTGGTAGCTGGGTACAAAACTTCGAGTAGAAGCTAGAATATACTATTTGGAACCATTTGAGCCAATATACTATTTGGAACCATTTGGGTTGTCTAAGATGAAGTCTCACTAGTATAATTTTACGTTTGTTTTAAAACAACTTTTTTTTCAATAATTAATAATTAACTATTAGGAATTTGGCTGTGAGGCCGCGGCTTACCAATATTACCCCTCCAGCTCAACCCGTGGATGTCGTAAGAGCTGACTAAGGGAACCTACCAGACGGAGGGCAGCAGCTTCCTTCTGAGTATTTTTTAACACCAACACCACCGCATGCCAAGCTTGGCGATTATGGCGAAACCCCCCTACATGCTCCCCATGTAGGGGGGTTTCGCCATAACCATCCACTCAATGGACCGACGACATTGTAGCGGTCGCAAGGAGTCGATGCATGGAGGCCGCTCTAGACCGCTATTTGTGGCGTCGTATGGGGGAGACCTATGTCCAGCAATGGACGTGTATGGACTGATATGATATTAGGAGTTATTGCTAATAATGGCTAGTTTAAATAAAAAGTGAGCTGTTTTTATTTGACGACAAAAACATAATAAAAATTGTGAGACTTCGTCATATATGAAGAACAAATAGTTCTAAATTTTAGCATCTTGAAGCTTTCAAAATAAAAATTCTTTATATTCATAAATAAAATAAATATACACTTTAAATGGTAATTTTTTTTAAATTAAATACTGACGTGGAAATAAAGTGATTTTAATCATGATAGATCACAAAAACATAAAAAATGCTTTCTGTCGCTTTGGTAGTAAAATCATCGAGCACATGACTAAAGTAAAGAAGCCTTACACCCACCTACCACTCACCTTGTACGTTCAATTCCATTCAGAAATGAAATGAAGGTAGAAAAAGAACTGATTTAATTAAAATACAATAAATTTTGTCCGTAGAACTAAATATATATTTTATTTTCATTGTCATGGGTATAGATTATTTTAATTTTTTCACGAAAACGTATCTCTATTGTTCGCCTCTAGCTATGAGATAAAATAAATTAATTTCACATTGCTTTCCTGTGAGCTTTTGAAAGCTACATACGGCCATTTTCCCTAAGGGGTGAGTTGAGAGGATTGGCCTATATTTTAATTACTTTTGGCTTTTAAATTACATCATAAAAATAATTGGAGCTTTACTTTTATTTGTTATTTTCCACTAGTTAAATATCTAAGTTAAATGAGTTTGCACATAGCTTACTAACGACCGATGTGGCGCGGCAGTCGAAGATCCGCCTGCGACGCAGGAGGTTGCGGGTTCGATTTCGACTTAGGGTCAAATGTTTGTACGATATGCAAATATTTGTTTCGGATGTTCTGGGTATTTTCTATGTATAATAAAAATATCTTCCTATGTAATATATTGTTCTAAGTACATATCAGTCTTTTAGTACCCATAACACAAGCTCTGCTTAGCTTGGAGCTAGACGTATGATGAAAATTATGAGTGACGCGTATGACGCAAATTGTCTAGCATTATATATTTATTATTTACTAGCTGTTTCCCGCGTATAGTATACTAGTATAATAATTTGCTCTTCGTTAATATGCAATCTAATGCAATCGTCCGTCGCAAAGCGATTTGTCAGCATTTAGGACAGTAATGTGGGTGACAAATAGACGCACAGCGGGATGAGGTGACCAATGACTATCGTGCCTGGAATGCAAGGAGTGGCTGATGAATGAGTTGTCAGAACATCACGTGCTCTTTCGTGGTGCGGTTGAATTTGGTGATTTAGATGTAGCTTTGCATGATGGTTTTTAATAAAATGGACACGAGGGACTGGTTTAAGAATCTGTGAGACTTATACCCCAGCAGTGGGCTTAAATAGGATTATAATTGAATGATAGTCTAGCTATCAATTATTCAGTTGAGCTACCCGTAGATTATTTGCTACACTCTAACTCTCTTCAGTTAGCTCAATTTCAATTTTTATTCTCGGTTCCAAAAATAACGGGTCAGTCACAAAAAATATCT